>CM069858.1:16571200-17011200 GCA_036172795.1 Pelodytes ibericus | reverse complement strand
TTATACTGGCTGATAAACCTTTTTTTCCAAGGACTGAAAAAGGTAGAACATAATTTTGAAAGTGTCTTTTTATTCTGTTATTGTTGTTGTTTTTTTAAATGTCCTCATTTATATATAATATCTGATCTTTAATAATAGACGTATCAAAACTATAGTAAAATTAACATCCAACAATAAATCATGAAATCAGTGTAAAATCTATATGAAAATAACTGAGATCCCTATAGATTCCTGTGTAAGATGGGAACATCCAAACTCAATTATTGTTATTATTATTAGAGCGATACTTGCAGATAACCAGGAGCTTTCATTGCAGAAGGGTCCTGTACAATGGGCTAATTAGTTAATTATGGGATAATTACAAAAGATGTTCATGGCAGATGTGAAAAGGGGTACAGCTGTAACCCATAGCTGTCACATATTAAATTCCAATAACTTAATCTAGATACATATTGTAGAGGATGAAACATCCATTCTACATGCCACTACTTACCTGCAATTTTTTTTAGTTAAAAGAAAAACTATTTGTGGAGAATAACATTTTCTACTAAATCCGAACATCTATTTTTTTTTACTATTATTAAAAGCTAAAGGAAAGTGCAGGGGTGTACAAAGAAAGGAATAAAGGTAAGACTGCAAAATATATCTATAGGCATACTGAAAAAAAAAAGGCAATTGGGAACTCGGCACGTGAGCTCACAATCAGTAGAAATTTCACACAAATCAGCCTAGAGTTGAAAATGTTTGGCAACTTAGTATGAACATAACAGGCTTATGGTCTCAGCTTGCTGAGGAGTAAGACTCATGAGATGCTCAGCCTGTATGGCTGAGCAACACTGGAGTTGGACTACACAGCAGCTCCTTGGATGCAAGCTTAATGTTCGTCCAGGGAGTCATTAGTGGGGTACAAAGTCCAAAACACAAATCAATATCCACATATTCAACCTCAAGACATTTTCCCCTCCTGCACCTCTTTTTCCAGCATCACTATCCTTATTATTTGAGACCATTTCCTAAAAATTAGCCCATTTGCCTGTTCTATGACAATATTCCCTGCCCTAATTAAAAACAAATAAATAATAAAAGGCTTCCAGTTTCCAAATGCAGTGATTATTTAAAGAAGAGAAATTCACCGCAAATTGAACATTGTATTTATTTATAGACCAGAAAAGGGGGGGGGGGGGGGGTTACAGGGGGGTGCCCAGAGATTCACATTCATCACTATGTCTTGCTATGAATGTTACTGAGAAGCCACAGGCAAGCCCATTGTATAGGCCTCCAAACCCTACATTATAGTGATCAGATGTCATTGGTAATTCAAGCCTCTCATCCACATAGAAAAGACATTCTAGCAGGCATGTATGTATATACAAATAAATATATATATGTAGGTAAAGAATATATATGTGTATAAACATAGCAGGTTTCTATGTATAGGCATAAAACTGTGTGCGTATATGTACATTTATCTGTATATACATTAATACACATTTATGTATCTAAATATGTATATGGGTGTGCATGGATAGAGAAAGAGGAAGGGAGAGATTTGTGATATATAAATATGTATTAGACACATTATCATGTAAGAAGGAAATTGTCCTATATAATTACGGCAGTTGTTTTCAATGTTGTAAAATGGATAGACTGAAAGCCAGATAGTTACATCACAGAATCCATGGATACAGATCTGGGTACCACTGGTACCAATCCATCCTCTCTGTGTCTCCATCAACATGAGAATCATTCACAACATGGCAATACAGGTTGATTTTGAGTGTAAAGTTGGATCAAGTCTGGGGGCATGCACCCATCCCACCCCCGTTTCTCTGTCCCCTACCCTCCTAAGTCCATTGCATATCAGGATTCATGTACAAATATGTCATGTATTGCTGATCCAAATCCATATTACTGTGTACTCACCAGGACAAAGCAGAAATCCACCAGATCCTCTGGATCTCAAAGGACCAGCCCCCTCAATGGATCCAAATCAATGCAAAAAAAAAAAAACCCTATGTATCTTGTGTTTCTATTGAGATTCTATTTGCCAAAAAAAAATAAAAAAATAAAATTAAATAAATAAAAATGCTTTACAATTGAGAGCTGGGTGCAGATAGGATGCGCTCAGTGCACACTGCAACACATGAGCTGGGCTAATAGGCTTCCAGATCTTCATTACCCTTCGGAGAGAATAAGGTTAGTGAATGATCTCACATGCAAAGAGAAAAAAAAAGATCTATTGCATTCTTGCCAGAGCTGTAGAAGGCAGAGTCACACAGTCAGGCTCTGTATTACTGTGTCTGCCTGCTCTGTTTCTATGGATATCTGGTGTCACTCAAGATTTGCGCTTGTATTACATACAGCACGGTAATGGTGGCTGGGAGGATTGAGCTGCACTTCAGTTACATACATTAGAATGTTGCAGCTCAGTATGGAAGTTATGGGTGAGAATGGAATGTGCAGGTCAGTGTTGGACGTGCAGGTGAGTGTAGAATATCCAAGTCAGTATGGAATGTGCAGGTCAGTGTTGGATGCGCAGGTGAGTGAAGAATGTTCAAGTAAGTATGGAATGTGCAGGTGGTTATGGAAAGTGCAGGTGGTAAAGAAATGTGTAGGTGACTATGGAAAGTGCAGGTGGTATGGAATGTGTAGGTAATTATGGAATGCGCAGTTGATCGTGGAGATTAGTATGGAATGTGCATGTTAGTATGGATTGTGTAGGTGATTATGGAATCTGCAGGTTAGTATGGAATTTGTGGGTGATGATGGAATGTGGTGGTCAGAATGGAATGTGCAGGTGATTATGGAATGTGATGGTGAGTATGGAATTTGCAGGTTAGTATGGAATGTGTGGTTGATTATGGAATGTGATGGTGAGTATGGAATGTGTAGGTAAGTGGGCTCTGTTGTGTTTAGTACTGTGTGGAATGTGTAGGTGAGTATATATTGTGCAGGTGAAGGGCAGATATATAGCTAAGTGTGGGGTGGGCAGGTGAGTTGAATATGTCATCTGAAATACAGTATGGAAGTGCAGGTGAGGAGTTAGCACAATTAGTTATAGAGGGGACGTCAAATAGAAGGGTATGCAACTGAGTATGGAATGTGCAGGTGAGTATGGAATGTGCAGGTGAGTATGGAATGTGCAGGTGAGTATGGAATGTGCAGGCGAGTATGGAATGTGAAGGTCAGTATGGAATGTGAAGGTCAGTGTGTGTGTGGAATATGCAGGTGACGATGAAAAATGTAGGTGAGAAATGATGCAGCCAGTGGACTGTGACATGAGTAGCTCTGTACAGAATATGTAGTGAGTATGGGATGTGTAGGTGATGGACATGTGTAGCTGACTGTGCAGCGCAATATGGTGAAACCTGCAGATGACGAGTTTCTGCAACTATAGCATGCGCATGCAAGAGGTATGGAATTTAGAGGCGAGTATTGAACGTGCAGGTGAATATAAAATGTGTAGATGAGTAACATAGAAACATAGAAACATAGAATGTGTCAGCAGATAAGAACCATTCGGTCCATATAGTCTGCCCAATTTGTTTTGAATACTTTTATTAGTCCCCCGTTCCCAGTCTTATAGCTAGGATAGCCTTGTGTCTATCCCATGCATGCTTAAAATCCTTGACTGTGTTTACCTCTACCACTTCTACTGGAAGGCTATTCCAGACATCCACTACTCTCTCAGTAAAGTACTACTTCCTGATATTACTTTTAAATCGTTGCCCTTCTAATTTAAGACTATGTCCTCTTGTTGTGGTAGTTTTTCTTCTTTTAAATATACTCTCCTCCCTTACTGTGTTGATTCCCTTTATGTATTTAAATGTTTCTATCATATCCCCCCTGTTACGTCTTTCCTCCAAGCTATACATGTTAAGATGCTTTAACCTTTCCTGGTAAGTTTTATCCTTCAACCCATGAACCAGTTTAGTAGCCCTTCTCTGAACTCTCTCCAAAGTATCAATATCCTTCTGGAGATACGGTCTCCAGTACTGCGTACAATACTCCAAGTGAGGTCTCACCAGTGCTCTGTACAATGGCATGAGCACTTCCCTCTTCCTACTGCTAATACCTCTCCCTATGCAACCAAGCATTCTGCTAGCATTTCCTGCTGCTCTATTGCATTGCCTACCTACCTTCAAGTCCTCTGAAATTATTACTCCTAAATCCCTTTCCTCAGATGTTGAGGTTAGGACTGTACCAAATAGTCTATATTCTGCTTTTGGGTTTTTACGCCCAAGGTGCATAATCTTGCACTTGTCCACATTAAATGTAAGTTGCCACTGCTCTGACCATTTTTCTAGTTTAGCTAAATCATTTGCCATTTGACTTATCCCTCCATGAATATCAACCCTGCTGCAAATCTTTGTATCATCAGCAAAAAGACATACTTTGCCAACAAGACCTTCTGCAATATCGCTAATAAAATTTGTATTTGGAGTATGGAGTACAGTATGTGTAGATGAGTATGTAATATGCAAGTCTTTGTGAAATGTGCAAGTGAGTGTGTAGGTGAGTATAGAATGTGTAGGTGAGGATGGAATGTGTAGGTCAATATAGAAGGTACAGGTGATTATAGAATATGTAGGTGAATAAGGAATTTTTTACATCAGTGTGGAATTTGTAGTTCAGTTTGGAATGTGTACGTGAGTATGGAATGTGTAGGTGAGTATGGAATGTGTGGGTCACTATAGAAGGTACAGTTGAGTATGGAATGTATATGTGAGAATAGAATGTGTAGGTGAGTATGGAATGTGTAGGTCAATATAGAAGGTACAGCTGATTATAGAATATGAAGGTGAGTATGGAATTTGTACATCAGTGTGGAATGTGTAGTTCAGTTTGAAATGTGTAGGTGAGTATGGAATGTGCATGTGAGTATAGAATGTGGACGTGAGTATGGAATGTGTAGGTGAGTATGGAATGTGTATGTGAGAATAGAATGTGTTAGGTGAGTATGGAATGTGTAGGTCAATATAAAAGGTACAGCTGAATATAGAATTTGTAGGTGATTATTTAATATGCAAGTCTTGGTGGAATGTGTAGCATGTGTAGATTACCTACACATTGTATGCTCAATAGCGCTGCACATACAGGTGAGGGGTGTGTGCAGCTGGATGTGGGGTGGGCTATGTTATTTGCAGGTGAGGATGTGCAACTGATTATAGCATGTGAGAGGGGAGTACAGGTAAATATGTGACGTATAGGATAGTACAGGGAATGGCTGGCGGGTGGGCTCAGTGGTGGTAGATTATGTTTGGGAACCTGTAACATGGAGAATTTAAGGAAATAAAAATTACTTCAATTAGTCATGTATTAAGCTTGTCACTTTTTTATGGTTACATGCAGGTAATTATGGGTAATGGCGTTTAAGTGAGTTAAGTAATATAAGGCAGGAGACAGTGTGGCGCATGCAGCTTAATGGAATGTGAAGGTGAATCAGGTTATTGACAGGTGGATTCTGCATGTCAGTGAGGTTCTGTATAGAATGTGCAGGCGAGACATTGATAAGAACAGCTGACTATGAAATATATGCAGGATAGGGACAAATGTGCCCTCCTCCTGACACCCAAAGGGGTCTTTTTTCCAGGTGAATTGTTCTCCCCCCTACCTGGGAAGGGAATTAATTTATTTCGAAAAATGTGATCAGGTCTAGGCCGTCCACAGACCCAGAAAAGGTCATTTATTTTTAACGGGGGGTCTGTAGGCACTTGCCAGCCTCAAGCCCCCTGGGGGTCATTCATTTTTTTTTTTGTGGGGGTTCATTTGCTCAGCCCTTGAGCTGTGGGGGGAAGCATATTTTATCATATGAGGGCCTGGGCAAGAAGCCTTGTCCCCCTATTTATTTAATGTGGGCTGGGAGCCATTTGGCTGTTTCCAACCCCCGATCTTTGTTAAGGGGGACTGTTAGTCCTGGACCAAAAAAAACTATGGTTTTTATAGCGAAAATGTCCTGATCCGAAGGGCTCTGCTTTGGACCAAATTCATGGATAACGAGTAGCCGCATTTCGGGGATTTGTCCGATTCGCCATTACGCCCGATCAGAATCCAAATGGCGATGGATCGGTGCTTATAGAGTAGACCCTAATGTGTATGTGTATCGTTTCTAGATTGTGTGCTTTCCTGCCCTGACAAGGGGTAATGGGGCAGAGTTACCTCCTGGGCGACACTAATTTGAAGAATATAAGCCAGTGGGGTTTTTTTTTAACCTGATGATCCACTGATGGCTTCAGAGATAACATACACTTAATGTATATGGATATGTATGGTATGTTTGTAGTAGGCTGTTTGCGTATATATTTAAGTAGGTTACATAGCCCAGAAAAAAACGGCAAAATAATAACCCTTGAAATGATTTCCCTTGCGATACTTGTTTAATTATGAAATTTTCCCTGCTGGTCAATGGATTGGTTAAGGGATCAGACTTGTGCCAAATTCTGCGCTATTATTCCCTTTTTTTCAGTCCACTCTTTACCTTTTCTGAGGATTGATTTTCAGGAACTGCTCTGACCCTATTCCTGCTGGGTACCCATAACAAGTGAAACTCGAACATTTCTCAATACAAAATCATATAAAAACATACGGCTGACATACAGTATATAGTGACTGTGTATAATGCTCTTGTAGCCTACAGGTAGCTCTTTCACCATTCTAGAACTTAATTTCACATCATCCTTTTTTAGCATTTGGCTAGCATGTTGTACATTATGGCCGTGCATTGGGGGCATTGAAGATTTATCAACAGCTGGAGTGTTGACTACCCTTTGTGTGGTGCAAGTTAAAGTACTCAATGGAAAAATCAAATGCCTAAGTTCCCAAAACTCACCACTGGCCACGTGGGACACTGAGGGGGGCATGGCTTACGTCAGAAATGGAACTGCCCATTAGACATGTGCAAAACTAACATTTTCGTTCCTTGAGGACCTTTGAGAAGCAATAGGTCTGGTCTACCAACAGGGAATTTAGAAAACATAAAGAAGGGGCTACAATTAGGGTTGCCACCTTTTCTTCCAAAAAATACTGGCCCTGCTTCTACCTCCATAGACATAACATAGCAGTCAAGCCAAGTTTTTACCAGCCTGGTAAAATACTGGCCAGGTGGCAACCCTAGCTACAATTATTTCTGTTGTGACCTTGTGCTAGAAGTCAAATGTTCTCAATCCTCATAAATCTATTCGAGGTGTCCTTTACCTTGGGTAAAACTGGCCTTCCCCATCTTCTTTCCTGACCCCCAAAGATATATTAACAGGTATGCTCCCACGAGGTGAATCCATATTCATAGCTCTGATAATAAAGAAAGCTTTGTAAAAATCCCCTTGCACCTCCCCATGTGGAGCTAGCTTCCAGCATTAGATCCGTGTTGCGCTCACCTCTCCTGCTTCTAATCGTCGTTTATCATTATTTCATATAAGCCTCACCCTAAAGCGTTGGTGATATATGGAAAAAAAAATGGTTACTGGGAAAAAAAATAAAAAAAAAATAAAGCATTCTATAAAAAGAATAATGTGTTTTACGCGTGAAAGAGAAAAAAAAAAAAAACAGAAGGAAAACAGAAACCCCAGTCTTAAAGGATGTGGATTTATTCTATAGTTTAACCTATTGATTTATCTTTCAGTGCATGATTATAAGTGTACAGTGCATTCCAAGTGATTTATCACACCACCTCAGTTACCCATTCAGAGAGGTGAATGGGATTTCCTGTTTATTTCTTTAGATCAGGTATCAGAGCATTGTACACACCCCGGGCGAGCCAGCTCGTCTATTTTCCCAACTTACACTATGTGGCTCACATCACTGCTAGGGATTATGGGTAGGGACATGTAAATAGGTTCTCCAATGGCATTCATAGGCAAAGTGTCCGTCCGAGTACTCCAGTGTCCATGGCAAGGTCAGTGAAGGTCCATAGGAACACTGTTTGTGTCTACCCCCATCCAGTGATTACCTTTAGCCTCTGTTTAGAATGGCTATAAGAGGCTACCCAGAATCCCTAGCGGTGGTGCGTATACCGGACTTTAAGAGTTAGTAGACACTTGAGTTAGACTTTTAATCAGACAAAGTCCTTCGGACTGACTAAATGATCATCTGAAGGACATGACCTTTTGTTCTGCGTTCTTTTTGCAGTAACGCAGAATGTTTGCTGTGTGTCACAAAGCCACACAACACTACACAACATTCATTTTTGTTGACTGCAACTCCCATGACACTGAGCAGACATTGCTAATTGATTATTATGGGAATGGTAACTAACTGTTGGTGGGGCGCCTGTGTGAGGGGCTATAGTACAAACACTTATGGCTTTATTCAAGTAACAGAGAATGGCTGAGGGGCTGAGATGTGAATTTCAAAGTTATAGCCACGTTTGACCAATTCTCCCAGTCAGCTGCACGGGAGAAATTGTCTAACTCGGCTAATTTGGCCTTCATTTTGAAATTCCCCTGTTAATTTCCTGGAATAAAGCCCTAACTTTTGTTGACTGCATCTACAATAATATACAGCCAGCCATATTGCTAGCTGAACATCATGGGAATTGTAGTTATAGGCTTAGGCAATGGTGGTCCGCGCTACCCTGCACACTAACTTTGTTGTTGTTGACTCCAGCTCCCATGACATACAGTCAGCCATTCCTGACTGAACACCATATGAATTGTAGACGTTGGTAGTTGTGGCTATTCCTTAACACCCCAGCTATTGTGAAGCAAACTTCCCATGTTGTACAGATACATGCTGGTCTGTTAGCTCCTACTTCCACACTCATATCTTGTTTCCTTTTAATGGGTAACTAACTTTGGCTTCCCCTGGAAAAAATCTTGCGGCCTCCCATAGATATAGTTTTGCTTTTATGATTGTGTGTTGTTTTTTTTATACCCTGTTGCATTACCTCTGTCCGAGTTACTTGCTTCTTAGTATTTGTTTGAGTGCGGATATTCCTTTCTTGAAACTAATGAACTTTATTTACTAATGTGTGATAACATTAATTTCTCCTAATTGCATTTGCATTAGGTCTGTTTAATTAAGATGCTGGGATGTTAATTAAATATGCTTTCTTTAATGTTGGGCTTAATGAAGAATTGATGGAAAGGCCGTGAGCAAATACAGAGGCTTACGTATCAGTATTGTCCATCTAGAGGGAGACTCTTTTTTTTATAGCCCAAAGCTTTTTCCAATAAATTAATCAGATGTTTTCAATCTTTTTTAGGCATCCAGACACCTAAACAGCACATGTACTGTGAATATAGAGCATAAAAAGATGTCTGTATTGAGAGGTGTGCATTTCCAGCTTGTCTGAGCTGTCTCTGGTGTATGACATCATCTTGTGGCAACATATGCAAATCAACAACGATAATGACGCATTTCTTAATCTATGCATTTCTCTCATCACAGTGTATAGATCGTTTTTATTCTCAACAGTCCCTATGCTACCAAACTGTTATGAGGCGACCTGAGGCCTCTCCAGGTTTAACAGGTGCTGAGAACCATTTGGCCCATCAAGTCTGCCCAATTTTCTAAATACTTTTATTAGTCCCCAGTTCCCGGTCTTATATCTAGGATAGGCTTGTGCCTATCCCACGCATGCTTAGACTCCTTCACTGTGTTTACCTCTACCACTTCCGCTGGAAGACTATTCCATACATCCACTACCCTCTCAGTAAAGTAATACTTCCTGATATTACCTTTAAACCTTTCCCCCTCTAATTTAAGACAATGTCTGCTTGATGTTATAGTTGTTCTTCTTTTAAATATACTCTCCTCCTTCACCAACAGAGAAGTAGGGGTCGTCCGTACAACTTGTACCCTAAGCGAGAATCATACCCCTAGGCCCCTACACATTTTCGTGGCAAAGAGAAAACATTATTTTACTTAAACTTTTAACATTTGTAGTAAAAAGGTTATTGAAAAAAATCAATTTATTGTTTCCGAAATCTATGATCCCCACCTTGGTTCGGCCATGGATAACATATTCCACAAAATTGGAGCCAGATTGCATGCTCGCTAACAGCCTGGAACATGGCGGGTAGACTCAAAAACGAGGCAGGTGTCACACTGGCCTACAGACAACAACTTACTCAAGGACATTTCTGACCAATGTCTGCATGCATTTGTATGCAAAAAAACCCCCAAAAAAACTTTACAGTGTACAGGTTAAACACTAACAGATGAACCAAATTTAGTTTGCTGCCTGGAGTGCCCCTTTTAAAAAAATACGTGTATTTTTCCCCTTTTAGTCATTTAGTATGGCATGGATACTGAGTAGTTCTATACATATGTGATTCTTTAAGCGTAGCCCTTGAAAGAAGGAACAATTATAATGAATAAGTTATTTGCCGTAAAATAAAATTCAGAGTTAATGCTGTATATTAAGCAGATTAAATGGAGAGACTGTTGCGGATTTATGCATCGCCCATTGTAATTTGCATTGCCCTTCATGGTTGGAAACAAAAACTGCAGCAGCAGCAAATAAGCCTCCGATCAAGTTAGAATGTAGAAATCTTTAGGGCTCTGCAATAGAAGCCATTATGCACCATCTCCATTTCAACACAGAATTAATGATGCTACTAGTCAATGAAGCCCATGTGACAAGCAGGTTTAGTCATAGAATGGCTAATCGAGTTATTCCTTTAGTACCAAGATTGATGGCTTTACCATTACCATGCAGAGGGGGGTTGGAACAACCGCCTGCAAGCAAACTACATTGGAAAATACAAGATGGGTGTTTTGTAATGAATGGGTGTACCTATATAAACAGCATGCTCCCCAAGCTGGCCGATTACAATTCTCCAGTCTCCTCTAGTTCTACATTGAAAATAATTACATCGGGGCTTCTAAATTCAGCGACGTCAATAAAGAAGCCACTTTGAGGAATTCAGAGGTGCCTCAAACGAATGTAACGGTAAAGAATAAGATCGTGCCAAATTAAATGCATAAAGTTTTTATAGTGTGCCAGTGAGCAGTAAATGCATAAACTTTGTATAGCATGCCAATGAGCAGCAGAGGCATACATTTTGTGTAGTGTGCCAATGAGCATCAAAGGCATACATTTTGTGTAGTGTGCCAAAGAGCAGCAAAGGCATACATTTTGTATAGCATGCCAATGAACAGCAAAGGCATACATTTTGTGTAGTGTGCCAATGAGCATCAAAGGCATACATTTTTTGTACTGTGCCAATGAGCAGCAAAGGCATACACTTTGTGTAGTGTGCCAATGAGCAGTAAATGCATAAACTTTGTATAGAATGCCAATGAGCAGCAAAGGCATACATTTTGTATAGCATGCCAATGAGCATCAAAGTCATACATTTTGTGTAGTGTGCCAATGAGCATCAAAGGCATACATTTTGTGTAGTGTGCCAATGAGCAGCAAAGGCATACACTTTGTGTAGTGTACCACTGAGCAGTAAATGCATAAACTTTGTATAGCATGCGAATGAACAGCAAAGGCATACATTTTGTTTAGTGTGCCAATGAGCATCAAAGGCATACATTTTGTGTAGTGTGCCAATGAGCAGCAAAGGCATACACTTTGTATTGCATGCCAATGAGCAGCAAAGGCATACATTTTGTATAGCATGCCAATGAGCATCAAAAGCATACATTTTGTGTAGTGTGCCAATGAGCAGCAAAGGCATACACTTTGTGTTGTGTGCCAATGAGCAGCAAAGGCATACACTTTGTGTAGTGTGCCAAAGAGCAGTAAATGCATAAACTTTGTATAGCATGCCAATGAGCAGCAGAGGCATACATTTTGTGTAGTGTGCCAATGAGCATCAAAGGCATACATTTTGTGTAGTGTGCCAAAGAGCAGCAAAGGCATACATTTTGTATAGCATGCCAATGAACAGCAAAGGCATACATTTTGTGTAGTGTGCCAATGAGCATCAAAGGCATACATTTTTTGTACTGTGCCAATGAGCAGCAAAGGCATACACTTTGTGTAGTGTGCCAATGAGCAGTAAATGCATAAACTTTGTATAGAATGCCAATGAGCAGCAAAGGCATACATTTTGTATAGCATGCCAATGAGCATCAAAGTCATACATTTTGTGTAGTGTGCCAATGAGCATCAAAGGCATACATTTTGTGTAGTGTGCCAATGAGCAGCAAAGGCATACACTTTGTGTAGTGTACCACTGAGCAGTAAATGCATAAACTTTGTATAGCATGCGAATGAACAGCAAAGGCATACATTTTGTTTAGTGTGCCAATGAGCATCAAAGGCATACATTTTGTGTAGTGTGCCAATGAGCAGCAAAGGCATACACTTTGTATTGCATGCCAATGAGCAGCAAAGGCATACATTTTGTATAGCATGCCAATGAGCATCAAAAGCATACATTTTGTGTAGTGTGCCAATGAGCAGCAAAGGCATACACTTTGTGTTGTGTGCCAATGAGCAGCAAAGGCATACACTTTGTGTAGTGTGCCAAAGAGCAGTAAATGCATAAACTTTGTATAGCATGCCAATGAGCAGCAAAGGCATACATTTTGTATAGCATGCTAATGAGCTGTAAAAGAAATACACTTTGTGTAGTGTGCCAATGAGCAGTAAATGAATAAGCTTTGTATATCATGCCAATGAGGATTAAATGCATAAGCTTTGTATATCATGCCAATGAGGATTACATGCATAAACTCTACATATATCATGCCAATGAGGATTACATGCATAAACTCTACATATATCATGCCAATGAGGATTACATGCATAAACTCTACATATATCATGCCAATAAGGATTACATGCATAAACTCGACATATATCATGCCAGAGGATTACATGCATAAACTTTGTATAGCATGCCAATGAGCAGTAAAGGCATACACTTTGTGTAGTGTGCAAATGAGCAATAAATTAATAAGCTATCATGCCAGTGAGGATTATATGCACAAACTTTGTATATCATATCAAATCACAGACTGTATCCCCTCGTGCTGCAAGAGGCATGACCCTCACAACTGTTGTGAGGGGCAAGAGGCAAGGGCAGCATGCCACCCCCCTTAAAGTGCTGCCTGGGACCACTGACCCACCATGACCACTGCAGGGCCGGCTCTGGATAGACCGATAGCTTGTTATCTATCTTTTTACTCTATGTAAGAAAAGTCTTAATCTGCTAAATCATATTAATATACCTTTATGTGCGAGTATTAGTACTTGTTCAAAATGGCCGCCCTGAAACACTGGCACTCAGGGAGTTAAAATCCGGAGTGGAAAACCTTTCTATTGCTTGGCCTTTGTGCTTAAAATTAGTGAGCATAGGACAAAAGAAAAGCTAAAAATAAATCAGTGTTTTCCCAATAAACTATACTGTGGTATAAGTTGCCTTTAAGTTCTTTGTGAAGGAACAAATCCAAGGAGTAGGGAACAAAACCAAGTTAAATGGTAAGTAAGAGACGGGAGGGCATATTGTGAGAAAGCCATGGGCAGTGCTGGGTCAGTCTATTAATAAACCCCTCGTTTACCCCCACTGATTCCACAAGAAATGCTTCTGCTCAAGACTATTTAGTACACCGCAGGGGGGGGATAGGATTTAAATTAAAATGGAAGTAAACACACATATATATATATATATATATATATACAGCCTCGAGGTTATTTTACATACATAGTTTCAGCCTGAAGATGGGCCAACACGTTCTGGAAAACCAGTTTTATTAAAGTGGCAGTCAAGTTATAAAAAAATAATAATAATAATGATTTTTTTCCCTAAATAAATGCTCGAATTAACCCCTTAAAGCACAGCTAAAGCACTAGTGAAAAGCTTGGTGCTCCTAGTGTGAGGACAATCAGTCATGTGCTTTTGATAGTACATGCAGTTTCTCCTCTGAACGATAGCGGCCATTCTTCCATGGGAAGCCGCTCCGCACGGCCCATTTGTCACGGCGCGCTGATCTTAAGGTTAGTTCTTGGGTCACTGTTAGGGTTAGTGTTAAGGGTTACTTTTAGGGTTGGGGTTATGCATCAACGCTGACAGTTCAGAATCCAAACAGCCGCACTGAAGGTCACCGCTGTGACATCCGCGATGAAACTGCTCCTCTGAAAGCATGGTGAAGAGTAGTCATAGACCTCTGTCTCTCCGCACCAGCAGAGAGAGATTACCCCCGACATGTCAGACCCCAGGTTCCCCACCGGCTGCGGAGCAGAGAGTAGACTCTTCCGTATCTCTAAAGATACAAGTCAGGGGTTTCCGCGGGGGACAAACATTTTTGTAACCCTTGCTTCCTTTAAGCAATTATAAAAAATAAAAAAAATCCTGAAAATAAAAAGGAGTGCCATAAAGTAGGAGCATAGTTATCACATTAGTGAACTGTGATCAGCAAGGGATGAGAAGGGTTAACTTTATCAAATTTTGTACAGGTACTGGCCTGTTGCTCTCTGTAAGGGGGTGACTTAGAGGCAGTCAATATTTGAACACATTTACTTTGTCATGTGGTTGCATGTGATTGGCCATCGCATCAATCACATGACCTCCGGGAGTTGCAGACTCCGTTAAGGAATACTGCCTCGTTTGCGAGGCAGATTCCTGAACCTCGTAAAATAAAACGCAGGGCAGCAGTACCCATGGGAGCACTCCGCTATCTTTATGTTTGAAATATTATGTCAAAAATGTTTTTCATTTTTTATTATTCTTTCTACTGTTAACCCTCTACGAGATATTAGAAATAAACGTTTTTACTGCAGACTCTGCAGCGACCTTCTAGAAAGTTGAAATATTTACCACTTTCAGCTGCCTGGCACATTAGAGTCTAATAGACCCTTTATGCTAATGAATACGCTAATGTTTATTTTGCTCCAGCCGCGGATGCCGATACATTTAAAGTGCTACACTGTTGCGCGGATGGAGCAGATCGACTCGCCCCCTCAGAGCAAAGCAATCAGATTTGACAAATGTCTCTTCCGTAGCGTTAGAAATTTCTGCAGTAAACGTGTAATAAATCAGAAGGAAATTAAGAAAGCTTTACATTCATGATAAAAGTGTCCCTTGAATTATGAAAAAGAACATATTTGTCTTTACGCAATCATTAACGGAGATTGATTAGAACTTAGTCTCTTGAAATACTTTAAAATGAATGCATATAGTGTAAAAAACAAATCATACAGTAGAGGGTGGCTGCCTTTCCTTCAGTTTCCATAGTGCTGTGAGCTTGAATTTGGTTCATCGCGGATAGCTCATGCACGGAGATAGGTGCCAACATCCAAGGAAAGGTTCCCTGGACGCAGTGGGGTGGAGCCTAAAGTCGCCAGGGTTACCAGACATTACACGGCCCTTCTAAACTGAGCTCCAGCCTACGTGGTATAGGTAACGATGGAATTTGTGCACATTGGACATACCCATGTATAAGCACAAGTACACACATAGGCAGCAGGCAACTCAGGGACCAGTACGAATTTGCCGGTAGAGGACCCTGAAAAACAGCACTTTCCCGGCTTGCCTTAGACCCAAAACAACAGAAGGAATGTGGGAAATGGCAGTGCCCTCTAGGGGCAGAAAAGGGTTTCTTTATTTTACACATATAATTACAAATTATTAAAACAAAAAATCTCTTGCTTGCTGTGCCCGGATCAGCTACAGGGTTCCTTCACACGCACTTCAGAGCACTAGCTCATAAACTGTGACAAAGGACGCCACGCGAATGCAATTGCATTGAATTATTTATTGATAGTGCAAATCAAATTTTTAAAAAATAATCCTCAAAAACAAAAAATTAAAACCTGTCCTCGCTACAGATAATTAACAATATTTAATGGTACATGTTTCCTTAAATAAATTGCCTCAAAGGTTTGTTTTTATTTTATTATTTTTTTCGGAACACTTTTTCTTTGTTTAGAAAAAAAAAAAAAAAGCAGAAGTCTAGTATTTGAATCTTTACTGCTTAACTCTTTCACTGTGAAGTGGGTGATATATGCCCCCCTCCTCACACCCCCGGAAAGGGCTACATGACATAAAGACAGTGGGACTGCAAGAGAATGGTGTATAAAAAGGCCGGAGCACAACATGTATTTCGTGGGCGGAAAGGTTCATTCCCCTCAGAAAATGGTCAGAGAGGGCCTTGGTGATCTCCATTTTGTTTCATGAAACTGTTGCATCCTGGGAAACGCGTATAAAACATGCACAACACTTTTGGGTTTTTTTAGTCCAGTGTAGCGTGCGTCAGTGTGGAATACTATTTTTCAGAGGATATCCTCTTTATCTGATGTCGGAGGCTGTCCCTTTCCATGTGTGACTCCGCCAGAGCCATCTTTGTTTTGGCTAGTTCCTGTTTGAGACATTCATTTTCTTCAATCAGCTGAAACCAATAAAAACAGGCGTTAGAAGAAGGTTATACTGCTTTGGATTTGAACACGAGGGTACAGGGCCAAACTATCCCTCCTCTGGGTGGGGAGCATCAATCTGCATACCTCCCCACCCATTTTTCATAAACTAAAACTACCATCATTTCCCTTCAGAACAAGGGGAACCTGGGAGTTCAGGTACAGATCAAATAGGGAGCAATGGCAAACTATTAAAACTAATGACAAATATGCCTGCAATGCTGACAATCACTTTTTAAATTATCTGTATATCCTTGTTCGTTCACTGTTTAAGTACCTAGTACTAGGAGACACATCGGGGGTCGTGTATTAAAAAGGCGCACATGCAAATTGCGCCATAAATTGGGAAATTGGTGTGATCGCCAATGTTTTTTTTTTTCTTTTTTTTTAATTTATAAATCTTTATTTAAATCTTTTATATTTCAATACATATAGGAAAAGAGACAAACATACATATATATATATATATACATAATTGCAGTTATAAAACGTTTCTGGCTGAAAGTGCAAAGTGCAGTCCGCCATCCCAAAATAACAACGAGTTAAGGAAAGGATAGAGAGAGAAAAGAAAATGAGACAAAAAAAACCAACAAAGGGCCCTGCCAGGATCAACCTTGCTCCCCTCTCTTCCATCCAACGCCTCACCCCTAAGGAGATGCGAGATCCAATTGCCAACTATATTTTGGCCCTATTTAGCCTTGGTGTCCTCGCCAATTTACAAAGCAGACTCCAAACAAAAGTTGGGAGTCTGCGCTAGCTACACCAGATATTTTGCGTCCATTTTGGTGTGAAGACCAGGAGCTGAAAAGTGCGTGATGTGCGTCCGGGGAAACTACACCAAACAGTGTTTGGCGGCGGTCCCTCCCCCGTGCTGCTAATTGTTGGGATTTAGAAAACAAAAGAGGCAATCGCTGTTATACCATAACAAACAGCGGATGTGCTTTTTTAAATTTAAAATCACAAGATTTTGCAGATTGGGAGTTTTTATACATGACCCCCCCCCCCCCCCCCCCCCCCATCGTGTCTTTTTAAAGTGCTACCCTGACGGTCTGTTAGAACCAAGTTCTTGTTTTTTTAGACTATCAGAATTCCTGACAGAAAAGGCAAATTTCTTGTGATTGGTGCTCAGTGAACAACAAAAGGGAAATGTGCCCCCAATCCCTCGAGCCAAGATTCTGGAAAGCAGATCTCCTAGTGCTTAGTTTCTACTCTACATCAACAGAGATCTCTGAAATAAAACAGGACAGAAAGAGAATTTAAAATGTGATTGAATCAGCAAAACAGTACCAATTTATTAAGAGTTTTAACATTTTATTATTAAACCCCCCCCCCCCCCCCCCGATTCCCAAGAGTCTCTCGATCTAAAGCTTTACAATGGTTTGCCGCTCATGTCCCTTTTAAAAAAAAAATCCAACTTTTCGGTTTGCGCAATCAAAAATATTAATATGCAAAATGTGCTAATTACATACAAAAGTAACCTTTTAATATATACAGCCGCAGCCTGGGACTCGCCACCTAATGGTTTTGAGAGTCTTGGTAAAAACCCCTGTGGGCGTCAGTGGTACCATAAAAAGGACCATAAATATTTCACCGCTAGCTCTGATTAATATCCAGCTTGCCGACGCACTTAGCGATCTCCTCTGAGATGTAAGAGGTGACGGAGAGCCCTGAATCAGATTTACTGATTAATCTCCGCACTTCAAAGGGATAAGTGATTAAGTGATAATTAATTTGGACAAAATGACGGAGACAAACTTTTCTTTAATGTAAAATGTTCAATTTCATTAGTTTCTTTAGATTTGCTCAATAACTATTCAATAGTCTTATTAAGTTACAGGGTTTGATCGTTTTTTTCGTCTTAAAAGTTGTATGCTTTTGGTAGCATTGCGTGGATTCACTTTGAGTATACGGCAAACTGTTGCTAACTTAAGCTGAGATTTACCAAGACTTGTAGTAAAACAAGAGAATCACTGGCCTTCAGACTGAGCAAAAAAAAAAAAACAACTTTAAGGAAAGGAATTAAGAATCTCGTAAAGAAACAAACAGTGATACATTCCAAGTAAGCAAACTAGCAAGTTATTATATGCACCTAACGCACTACAGAAAAACAGTACGAATGCAAAAACAAAAATTGAAATACAAACAAAATATGTTAAATAACTATGATGTATAAAGCACAGTCATTTTATCAGAAGACAAATGCTCACCCGTCGTGTTAAATTAAGAAAGATAATCCCTCTGTAATGAGAAAGGTGCAAGCCTTTTATAACCCCAACCAATAAACCATGGTGGTCTGAATATGGCACTAAATGCTTTGTAGGTATCTGTTTGCAGAGCTGTTTTTTTTTTATTTTTTTAAAGCTGGTAATCATTCTGTTTCTGAACTGTGGGCATAAAATTAAATTATGTTTAACTGAAAGATTACATCAAGTGTAGACATTTAAAAAAAAATATTTGATGGAAGAATACAAAAAAGTACCCTTTTAACAGTCCTCTTTGCTTGTATAGTTCAACCAGGGGGCTGACATGTTTGTTTAGAATCTTGGGTCAGATCAAGGAAAATCTGAATCAAGATTCTAAACAAACATGTCCGCCACCTGATAGAGCTGAATGGTGAAAAGTGGGCTCAAAAACTACACTTGCGTTATTTCATTTATTAGTTTCTATTACAAATGTCTACAGTTGACGCAATCTTTCAATTCACCATTGCCTAATTTTTTGCCCACAGTTGTCTTTTAAAAATGTCTGAAATATCGGACGTGCCTGCTTCGAGTCCTGACATTGTTTCTTCCTGAAATAAAAAAAAAAAAACCTCAGTCCGCCCAAAACAATCATACCTGATCTTTACTGATGGCTGCCATCCTCCTATCCCTGCTCCTAAGCAGTTCCGGTGGGTCGGGGGGTCCAGTGCTGTCAGAAAGTGTCTGTGTGCATTTCGTAGCGTTAATTTTCTCCTTTATGTTTTTGGCCTCGCTGTGTTTAAGAGGGACCACGCTGTTTGCTTCTTTGTGATTGGTTGTAGTGTCAGTGCTCGCATCTGGGAAACCTTATTTGAGATAATATAACAAATACATTTAAAGAAAGTGATATCGCTGGAAAAGAAATATTATCATAAAAAAATAAAGTATTGTCCTCATGTATTTAAATGTTTTCTCACAATGAGTAGTAAAACGGAATATTCGATAAAAGAAAAGAAACAAGTAGAGCATAGTGGAGTAAATTAAATAATCAAGGTACGGCTATTGTTTGCTACATTACTCTGTGACAGAAGTGAGAGGTGGTTGTGGGTCTGTCACTCTCTGTCATTGGTGCGTGGGTGCGTCAATCAATAGGGGAGGGTTAGATGTACATCTAATCCCAGCCGGGTATGTGGATTGGAATCTTCAATGCCAAACACCAATGGCTGCTGACTTATCACAGAGCTAAAGCTCATCTAAATGGCAGTCTGGAAGTCTAATTTACAATTCAGTCTGTCTGGTTAAAACTTGTGTGGGGGTGTTTAGTACCTTGTTAACCACTACCTGCTTTCTAATCATGCGACCTGTACCTGCCTCCAAGTAGAATGTGCTCGGGCAAAGTTGTTCGAAGTTCCAATAAGACCTCTGCAGCCTATCTTCTTTGTAATCTGTACAAGGATCTACGGCACCCACAGAGGCATTTACATTACACCATGAACACTGCCCTCCAGAATTAAATGCAGAGCCCTCCAAGGTGTCCCTGGATTTTTCATGACTCAATGGGTCAGCTCATGTCAGAAGTTAATCCTACAATCGCCACCTTGTACCTCAAGACTGGCCAAACCAGGACTGGGAGCTCAGACCCTGCCCCTTTCTACCTGCAACCAGTGCTTTCTGTAAACGAACGGACGAGCTTACAGGGAAGACCCGTCTAGAAAAGAAAAAATGGTGAATCCAAAGGGTCAAGGGTTACCTTTGATATGGAAAGATCCGTCATCGCACCGCTCTATAAAAAGTTTCTCGATGTTCAGGATCATGGGGTCGGGCTCCGGGTCAGTGTTATTGTTCCGAGGGCTGTCATCCTATAGAAAACACAAAACAGGATAAAATGTATGAAACAACTTAAAAAAAAAAAAAAATCAATTAATCTTTTATTTTTATTTTTTTCGAATATAATTTCAATAAACGCTTGCAGTGCAATGCAACTCTGACAACAAATAAACATTGTTAAGATTATAAAACATTATCAAAACACATTGGTTCAGTGAAATTACTATATACATAGATACACATGGAGTGAAGCAAAAACATCTATAATGTGAAAAGTAGGTTCCCGAAGGTCAATACATTTTTAAAGATTGACTAAACCCTTCTCAACATGATTTAGTCAGACAGAAACCTGGGCAAAAGAAGATACTAGCTAGATGGTAATGATTACCTTCTAAAATTAAGATCTAATTGCTGTACAAGAATTTCATTATAAAATTTGGTTTCACCTAATGAATAGTACAAGATTTATTCAATCTATAGGTTACCTTTCGCTTTAAATATAGTTTGTGCACATGTCAGGGTCATTGAGTTTGTATATAATTAGATTGTTCTATAGCTTTAATCTGCCTATCTCTTCATATTCCCTCTCCTGCTTTTTTTTTCTATGGAGATGAAATAAAACGTTTTTCTTGTTCATTTTACTGGAGACTGATGTTTACTTTCGCAGTCTAAACAATTCCAGTTCCAGCTTGGCGGTTGAGATGCCGGTGGGTTTAGACGCAGCTGCACCCGACGGCTCGTTTCAAAAACCGGCGGAGAAAGGTAGCGAACTTTGTCCGTTCTCGGATACCATTTCATTTCCTACCAAAACATGGCGCCACCTAGTGGATGGCAGAATTCATTAAGAAAAAGAATATATATAACAATGTAATATTGCAGATCTGTGGTACCTTAAGATTTATCCGGGCATTCTCAATCTGGATCTTCATTGGCATGACTTCTGCCACCGCATCATCCTCCACAAAATGTCGAATGTTGGCAAGGGTGGACGTGAGGAACTCCGAACTTAAGTTCGTCACCTGGCACTGTAAGTACCCGTTTTCCGCTGCCAGTAGGGAATGCTTTTTAGCGCTCGGGCCGGTTTCCAGTCTCAAACTGATATCAGGGCAGGACTTCCTCTGATCGGGCAGTAATTTACTGTCCGTACCTGTGGATTAAAGAACAGAGATTGAATGGTGGGAAAGTATAAGCCTAGGAACCCAGGTTATACTAAAATGTCATCATGAAAAGTAATATATTATTAAGTCAACAACAAAAAGAGTTTTGCATTCGTTGGCTTATTCACAGTTAGCAAAAAGACATCGCCACCGACTGCATTAGAGGATCAAAATGGTTTAAAACAATTACAGATTGAATAAAGCGGGTCACCCTTTATTTAACCCCTCAGTGACCAGACTTTTTGACCATTTTTGATCGTTCTGAACAATAGTTTCAACACTTCTGCGGTGTTTGTGTTTAGCTGTAATTTTCCTCTCTCATTTACGGTAGCCACACATTTACGGTAGCCACAAATTACATGTTGTTTTTTTCAAGATTAGAAAGGCTTTCTTTAAATACCATTATTGCAATCATATCATATAATTTACTATAAACAAAATAAACTAAAACATGATGGAAAGAAAACAACAGTTTTTCAAAAATTTTAACTTGAAAAATCTTTTACATATCTACAACCTCAAATGAAAATGACCTGATAAATAGATTGTCGTGAGTCTGAAAATACCCCATGTTTTTAAAGGTTTTAAAACTTTTTTTTGTTGCAAGTTACAAGGCAATCAGGACAACGTTTAAAAAAACGGTTTCTGTGTTACTACTAAAGAGCCAAAACATTTTCTCATGGCAGATATTCTTCATCATTAGTGTAAATAAAAATGTAAAAAAAAAAACGTATGCTGTCCAACACGCACATGTATTTCTGAACATGTGGCACACACTGGACATAGACTGTGAGTTTTATTATCTTTGATCTGCCCCTTTAAGCAGTGTCTTTTAATTGTTTGACTATTGATGAGACTGTACAAAAGAACAAGGCTTGTACAATGAAAATCACGATAAACAAAGGCAGCAGAGAGCACACGTTTGTGGCACCTGATGAGATCAAACGGGATAAAAAGGAGATAAAACAAAACACGGACAATCAGCATATACAGAAACAAAACAGTGCATAACACCCACATCAAAGCAGGAGGAGGATGGAGAAAATAAGGATTACTGGGGATAAGATATTTACACGTGTAGTTAAAAAGTGGAAAATACTGATCATTTTGTCGGGTCCTCAGGGTTTCAGGTTCAATTCCCGTCAGGAAAAATACAATAAGTACCATTAAATATGGTAATTAGAACATACCCAGGATGTCCGGGAAGAGCATGCATTTCCTGGTTAAATATTAAATTATTGCTACATATTATGAATTAATATATTTTATAATAATACTGGGATATTCCAGGAACAGTACAAGCAATCTCTGCGTCTCACGACAGATGGCTGGAAATATGTTTTAGCTCTATAATCCATCAGGCAGAGCTCAGAGAGAGATTTTCTCTTTACTGGTTAAAATAATACCATAGTTCTTTAAAAAAAAAAAAAAAAAAAACAAACTTGTACTTCTACTATAGTAATAGTCCCTATTATGAGGCAGCCGGGTCAGGTTGGCAATGGTCTTTTTCTGCTAGTGCAGAGAGGGCCTCATTTTCAAACGGGACCCTCGATACGCCAGCCTCCTCCACCGGATCTGCCTCACAGCCGAGGCAGAGCCAAAAGTAAACCCGTGTGCATCTGTAAAGATACAGGTTCGGTTTACTTGTGTGAAGGTATTTTAACCTCTACAGAAACAAGGGATAAAAAAATAAAAAAAATGTTAAAAAAAAAAAAAAAAATAGTATATTGTTTTTTAATCCTATGCTCCTGTAATATGGTGCCAGGGCCTGTAACGTTTTTATTGAATTTTTTATTATGACTTTACTGCATTCTGAAACCCAAGGAGACTACACTGCAAATTATCCAGGCAGGGTACACTGAGGTATGTCCTGAACATGTTACCATCACCCAATATAATGGCATTCATTATACTGACTTCAAAAGAATGAATGGATGAGTTTATCTTGCCGGAGGATTCAACAGATCCTACAGTTGGGGACTTAGGTCCCTTTAGATGAAATGTCTCAGCTGTGCCACTGAGAACTTACAAAGCACAATACAGATGTCTATGTGGCAGAGTTTGTTTGGCTCTTTCCACAAACACCTGTGTTTTGTGGTATATGCCAAGAAGAATATAGTTTCAAACAAAACACAGTTAAAAAAAAAAACCCCAATGGAAAAGTGGACCCTTACTCATGTTCCGGCTGTTGAGGTATTGCCAAACTCTGACGTTTCCCAGCTGGTTGGGAACCACTTGATTAATCTGAAGGCAAATGGTGGCATCTTCCCCTCTGATGTCGATCCCACCGTTGACACCAATTATTTTAAAAACTACAACAGACATCTGGTGGGAAAAAAAAAAAAAGAGAAAAAACATGAATAAACAAACAGAATACCGGATCACTGAATGGCGCAAGCAAGAAGTCAGAGGATTTGGCACTCCAGCTTCTGCAGACTATAGTTATTTGATGCTCAGACAGCCATATTTGGCTGAGCATCATGGGAGTTGCAGTGCAGAGTTGTTGGGTGCCACAGGTAAGCTATCATTGGCGGAGGAGGAAAGTAAAAAGCCCAGGGAACTGGTACCACGAGTTATTTGGGCAACAGTTCCCATGATGCTCAGCCAACCCAATAATTTCTGAGCCTCATGGGAAGTGTAGGCCGCAACTGCCAAGGTGACAGTGAGTTTGCACCTTGGAGAAATCAATCCAGACTTAAACGGAACAAAAACACAGCATTAAAAACAAGATATTGGAGGACAAACGAGATTTATTATAAATTTTATTTAAATAATAATAATAATTACCCTGGCCCCTAAAATAATAATGGAGGCCGGGACAAGTAGCCCTGGCCCTCAGTTTCCCATTCTAATAAAGGGCGGGGAGCCAGCCAAATCAAGGCTCTTTTAGCCAAATACAGAACATGTTCGGCGGTGATTGGGGCATACGGAGTAGCTGAAAACCTATGCTTTGGTTTCCGAACGACCTCCCTCTCAATAAAAGGAATACTTTGTAGTGTTAATTTTAATCCTCTGATCCTCTCTCCTCATGGATGATGTTACCATCATATCCCCCCAACTCCCTGCCTCCCCCTCTATGGATTTACTCCAAGCTCAACAAGCTGATTTTACCAGGTCTTTTCTTAACTCTTGGGCACTCTCAAACACTGCGCTCATTGCGTCTGGAGACGACACACAATAGTCCTCGTTCCTAAGGTCAGCGCTTCCCGTTTCCACTGTCGACGTGTAGTTCAGAGAGGAGAAATCTTCCATTCCTGGGAGTAAGAGGAAAAATATGACTTAAATCTGTATTCGAGGCAGCCGAGATTCCTAGTTAAACAATGGAAGAAAAGAAGTAAGTCAAGAGCCAAAAGTAGGCAGGGCAATCAGAACTTGTGGGAGGAGAAAGATGGTGATTGGAGAGATCTAAATTCCATTCCCCTCAACAGGAGGATAGAGCACTACCCCCGAGGATTGCTAATCTGTTCTCAGACTCCGAGCACTAGATGCAAGTTTCAGATATGATGTCCTAATATAAATGTTTTTATCTGTTAAACCTTGGTGACGACTTTTTGACCATGCCTTACCCTTGGTGACACAGGCTGTTTTAACACTTCTGCAGTGTTTATGTTTAGCTGTAATTCAACTCTCATTTACTGTACCCATACAAATTATATATTGTTTTTAATCAGTGTGAGAAGGGCTTTATTATGACACCATTATTTTCATCATATCACATAATTTGCTATACACTTTTCCTAACTTTAACCTGAAAAATCTCGACATCAAGGCATTTCAGACAGACCGGCTGAGTGAGCGCAGTAAATCTAGTCCCAGGGTGAAAAGAGTTACTCACCGGATTCCAGATGGTCACTCCCATCACTCTCAAGCAGCTGCTCATCTAACATGTTACTGTCGATAGATATGTTATCCAGTGAAAACTGTGATGGGCTTCTCTTCATGTTCTTGTAAGAAACAGAGAAGGTAGGCAGGTTGGTCGGGCAGCGTTCCTTAGGGACTCCACTTAACAAAGACACACGAAAACGGGGTTTCAAAAAAAATGGTTAAAATAAAAAAAAAAGAAAGAAAGAAAAACTTCTAAATAAACAAAAGCATCATAACGTCGGCTGAAAAATTCCGTCTAACTACAAAAGCCAGACAGTTCCAAACACACCAAGCAAAATTACATTAAACAATAGAAAATAATAAGAATAATAAAACAACTTATATCTTCATATTTAATTTTAAAAGAGCATTTTTTAGGTTTTGGGGGTTTTTTTATTTTGAAAACCAAAAACAAAAAAATGTACAAATATTTACTAATACAGTTTACATACAACACAGAAGAAGCAAAGTGGCAAAAACAAGCAAGACAAAGTATTAGGGGGTTAAAAATGGCATATTTAAAGGCTTAGGCTAATACTTATCTTCTGCCCTAGTCTAATGTGCAGAACAAACAACTTACTTATGAACCAATAGAATGTTCTGAGCTCCCTCCACTACTCCAGTTCTGACATCTTGTGCAACTCCTCTGAGGCTTTGGCTACCCCTCTTCTCCCAGTTTGCCTGCTCCTCCTACTCATTTTTCTTAACTGCTCACATGAGCATTCACATTCCCATGCACAAATACTTTCCTACCGCCTACCTTACATGACTGACACACAAACACACCACGAGGGGCGGCAGGCAATGTTTACATGGCAGTATCATGCAGTATGTGAATCTGGCGAACTATATGATTAGAACTCTAATGCCATGCTACTCTCCACTACTCAATCAGCACATATCTGTAAAGTTCTGACTCTCCACAAGATGGCGTAAGAGCTACGCAATCAACTTCACGGACAGAAGTGTGGATAGCAGTGTTTACCTCAGGTAGGGAATAACTAGCACATGTATTAAGGAGTGACTATAAAACAGATATTTTCTCCAAATTCAACTGCTTCTATGATCTACCATTCAAATGATATGCCATAATCTTTGTCTGTGAAACAAAGATTTGTGAGATTTGATTTCATCAAACAGCTGCTTCTGTACAAAACCGATTGAGAGACTGATAGTGGTTTGTCTGTGCGCAAGCTGAGAGCAGCTGAGGGTTGGCAAGCGGAAAAGAAGGGCATTTGCCACTTGGGCTGCCCTCTAACTTGATTGAATGGGGGTGGGGCTGCAACACTTTCTACTTCCAAATGTTCTAGTATGCAGCATCTTCTAAACAGTTGTCTTGGCTGTCTATCAATCCGCATGCCATGTCTGTCTTGCCTGTCTATTTGTGTAAATAATGGGCGGGATAATAAAGTTGCACCACGGGCCACAAAATTAGATTTGCCCTCCCGAGCGGGGGGGGGGGGGGGGGGGAGCAAATGAAATTGTGAAAGTAAAAGCATTAGAATGATGACAGTGAGGTAGGTGTTAGAAGAGGGCGGAAGCCAGAGCCTCAGAGGAGTTACAACATGCTGAAGATTCACAGTTTTTTGGCATGCAGGCATTTATAGAACCATTCGGCCCATCTAGTCTGCCCAATTTTCTTAATACTTTTATTAGTCCCCAGTTCCCCATCTCATATCTAGGATAGCCTTGTGCCTATCCCACGCATGCTTAAACTCGTGATCTCTCTCAAAGTTCCTGCTCTAGCCTTCGCCCTCGTAGAATGGTTACAATGAAAAAAAAAGACAGTTCTTGCAGATACTATCCTGTCCAAGCCTCGGTTATGCATATTAAACTCCATACCTCATTTCTAGGGATATGGGTGGTTTCTTCTGGATTTCCGTCCCTTGCAGATCTTCTATCAATAACTCTTTATCGAGCCCTTGACTGTTAATGTGATTCTCTTCCAGAAGGGTGAAAGGACAGGAAATACTATCATCGCTGTTCGTGTGAGAGTCTTCTTTTAGACTGTTTGTAATAAGCGTTTGGCATGAGGCATAGTTAGCGTCTCCTTTCAAAGAGGAGCTATCGGAGGTAGCTTCCAAACTCTGAGTCCTTTTCCCCAGATCAGAGTCACTGGAGGATTTAGAAATCAACGTATCCGACACCATCGTATGTTTGAGGTCAGGTTTGACAGGGACATTCTCGTCGAGGGAGATTAAGTTTACTTTCACTTGGTTGACGTCGTTGAGGATGATGGTGTCGCTCGATAGGTCTTTCGATGGGGATGCCGTCTTCGTGTCGTCTACTTGGCTTTCTTCGTTGGAAACGGGAGACTTGGGCGGGTTCTCCTCTGGCAGAGGATGCAGCAACATGGAGACTTCAGCGCTTTTGAGGAGTAACCCTATGGAGACCTTTGTCTCCTCGGCCGGCTTTCCCGTCACCTCTTCCACATCCTTGCGAAGATTCTCCAGCACCTGCTTCAGGGATTCTTGTAGCAAGAGCAAGAAGACGTACTGGTAGTGATTGATTTGCAAGCTCACGGGTTTTTGCATATAAGCCAGCACATGGATGTCCGCCTCAGGAGGGTCACGCGTGCGCGTGTTTCCTAGACTGCTGTCCAAGGATTGGGACTTTTGCAAAGAGGTATTGAGACTGTCCGTTTCTGTGCTATAATATTGTTTCAACAGCTGCTTGCGCTGCAACCTGCCAGCAAAGTCCGTGGATTCGCTTTTGGAAATGCCAAGGGAGTTGGCATGGCCGGCCAGCGTCCGTCGTTGGGATTGTATAAAACGCGCCGGCTGGCAGATCCAGACCGAAAAGGGAAATGCGTCAATGAACCCCACCGGCCTCCCTTTCCCACTTTTTATTCCTTCATAATCGATCCAAAACTGGGTGAAATGTACGGCCCAAATGTCTTTAGCAGCGGAGGTTTTTAGTGCGTTGGTGTTCAACCTCGGAGCAACGTGGCCTTTGTATATGTCATGCATTTGGGTGTCCTGCTCGAAAGCGTGCCTCTGAAATATGGGGTGCAAAAGATCAAAGTTTTCGCGGGACCGCGGGAAAGTAGTGAACGTCTTGGAAAAAAAATCGGAGTCTTTAAAGTCTTGAAATATGGCTTCTAGGTCCGAGCGCCTACAGTTCGGAGATTGACGAGTGTTGCTTGCTACCATTTCGGCCGTCTGGACGCTGATGGCCGTCGGCTGGTCGTGATGACACTCCAACTTCGTCTTAGATGGGATGATAAACTGCAAAACAAATGCACCAATGAATGGGACATTTTTCATACAGATTAAATGAGACGGATCATGACTACCAGTCTAGAGGGTAAATATGTTAAACGGCCAATAACATTTTAGTTTTAGTTTTGTGGCCCTGTTGATGAGAACTAACCACAAGATGCATATGGTCACATCTTCCTTCATCTGACCCAAGATTCTAAACATCATGTCCGCACCCTGATAGAGCTATATAAGCAAACTGGGCTCAGTAGATACTTTATTTGTAGTCTTTCATTAAACCCTTTTTCTATTTAAAATGCCTACACTTGATTATTTATTATTCTTTAAACAGTTGTACAGCAGATGAGATCTTCTCCTACTGCAAGCCAGCCTATATTCTCTCCTTGTGTTGGCCCATCTGTAAGATCTGCATGCTAGCACAAATATTCAAATATGTGTAACTCTATTCAAAGCGAAAACAGATTTTAAAACCCAAAGGTTGATGATAGGCACAGTTGCCTGGTTTAAAACTGCTCCGGACAAGCATGCAAAACTCTATGGAGATCATTGTTTGAAATCCTATATTTAAAAATGTCAGGAAGTTTAAAAAGGTGTGTGGGGGGGTGTGTCTTATATGCAAGCGCCACATAGATTTTTTTTTGTTACATTCTGGCTTATTTGTTCAGAAAATTGTTGTTCTGCTGGGGTGGGAACCAGCATTGCTCATCGTGACCATTTACTGGGGTCCGTATCAGACCATTTAATGATGTTCTATGGTGCTTCATTGACGTAGACTACACGCCACGTAGACTTTGCCGATTCCTGCTCCCCCTCCTCTTTTTTGGAGCATCCAGGAAGTACAGACAGCCACACGGACACCTTGACTATTGTCAGGAGTTAGCGTTAGACACGCACAGAACAGTGGTTCAACTAACAGACCCCATCACCGTGTGCATCTGTTTTATAAGGGACTCTTTATGTAGCTTATAAAAAAAAAAAAGTAAAACATGCAAACCAAAACCAAAATTGATCAATACCAGAAATTAAACATTTTTTTTTTTTACTTACCTTCAGCATGAGCCCATCTACTCGGATGTCAACATGTTCGTCCGACTTGGAACTGTCACTCAGTTTATACATCGCCATGAACTGATCCAGACTCTGCCTTAAATCTAATACAAATTGGTTCAACCACAAAATACTTCGCTCGTCGAAGGTGAACTGAAGGGCGTTTAGCTGTACGTAGAGGTTGGAATTTGGAACTAATGAGAGAGGAGAAAGAGAGAAGATTCCAGTTCACACTATTATATATAAGGAGCACAATCGAGAGATGACTTACTTTCACAGAAAAGAAATAGTGACAGCAGGCAAATACTTTTGAGCATCCAATATGGGCCAATCAGTTCTTGGGACTTTAAAAGCAAGGCTTGATACATTTCTGTCGCCTTTAGGAGCCTGACAGATCAATTCCAGGAGTCGGCCTGGTGATTTTTAGGAGCCAGGATAATGGAAAGATCATAGAGTTTAATGGGAGTTAGGAGCCAGCAGCAGGGATTTTAGAAGCTAAAGCCTGATTTCTCAAACCTTGCTTTAAAAGGTTTGCCTTTTTGCAGACTTTAAAGTGTGAGAGAAATAAAAAAAAAAAACATTTTTTCTCCTTTTTTACAAGATATTTAGATTTTTAGTTAAGCACTTGTTTCTGTCAGAGCACCCATTTTAAAACAAGTGTTGCTTGCTTAGAGATTTTAAGCCTCTCCCAGCAAATATCGGGAATATTATTTGCACAATATCTCTGTGTGTTTAAAGTTCTGACTCTTCTATGCCATGAAGTAGTAACCAACCGAATGTTTACAAATCAAATACTTTTAACTGATTTAAGATTGCATGAAGTGTAGGAAATTTAAATCGAAATTATTTAAGGAAAGAATATAAACAGAGAACCTTACTGAGCCCTGTTTCCCTGTATAGCCATATCAGGGAGCAGACATCTTGGGTCAGATCTTCCTTCACCTGACCCAATATTCTAAACAAAATATCAGCACCCGATAGAGCTACAAAGTATACAGAAGGTTCAATAAAAAGGTACATTATTTACATTTTTTTAATTTAAAAATGTATATTTAAATGTCTACACTTCCTGTAATCTTGCAGTTAAAACATAACTTTTGCATTTTTTGTGTGTGATTTAAAATCAATTACTCTTTGCAGCTCTAGTAATTGGTCTCCTAGAACTAGGGTTGCCAGCTGGCCGGTATTTTACCGGCAGGCCAGGTAAAAAATTAGCTTGACCCCAATGTGAAGTCTACGTAGGTAGTAGCATGGCAGGTATTTTTGTTGAAGAAAAGGTGGCAACCCTAGCTAGAACTGTTGTGAAATCTATAGTTTGAGCCGGCATTTTCTCTTAGGACCATTTTACCCAAATTAGTCCACACAAAGGATGATCCTTACTGGGGAAATTCTTTCCATCTGGGAAATAATATTCCGTGAATTCAATGTGAATTGCAGACATTTCCTGTGGAAGATACAGGCTTTTTTTGTTGCAGGAAACCATGGTTTTAGGAGAGGAACGACACTGGTCGGCTGTAGAAACCTGAAACAACATTAAGAGTTTTCATCACTTTCGGAAAAAAATAATAATAATAATAATAATAATAATAATAATAAAAATAATAATAATAAAATACAGATTATTTGTTTAGTTCTCACCGACTTAGTGGGGTCTATTCATTAAACAGAGACTTGTGGGGAACTCAAACAGACCCCATAGCGGGCTGTAAGGGCTTTTAAAGCTTTTTAAACAGGCGGTGGGGTGGGTTCATGGGTCCCGGAGCAGATCTGTCATACTTCTTTAACATGGAGTTGGCCTTGAGATTCACAGAAGGTTATATATATATATATATATATATATATATATACACACACACACACACACACACACACACACACACACACACACCTCTTTCAGTACATCTTTACATAGATAAGTAAGAACCTTACGCCGCCCCCCCCCCCCCCCCAATCTATTCTAGGAAAATAGACAAAGTAAGTTTGACATTTGTAAGTTTTAAAGTATTTCACCTTTGTTATTGGTTTAAACAGAACAGATTATCTTTCCCATCACAGAGTCTCTATTTAGCAAGTGGCTTTTCTTTGAAAAGGTTTAGCTTGTGGATACTAGCTTGGCTGTGCTTTACAGGGCTGGAACTGTAAGACACTGGGGTCTATTCACAAAAAGGTGAGTTGAAGTTAGAGGAGGTGAGTTGAAGTTAGAGGAGGTGAGTTGAAGTTAGAGGAGGTGAGTTGAAGTTAGAGGAGGTGAGTTGAAGTTAGAGGAGGTGAGTTGAAGTTAGAGGAGGTGAGTTGAAGTTAGAGGAGGTGAGTTGAAGTTAGAGGAGGTGAGTTGAAGTTAGAGGAGGTGAGTTGAAGTTAGAGGAGGTGAGTTGAAGTTAGAGGAGGTGAGTTGAAGTTAGAGGAGGTGAGTTAAAGTTAGAGGAGGTGAGTTAAAGTTAGAGGAGGTGTGTTGAAGTTAGAAGAGGTGAGTTGAATATTCCATCTCACCAGTTTAAAAATACATGGTGCAGGGACAAACCTGATGAATTTCCCCCACTGGGCAAGCTCACTAGGTTTGTCCCTGCACCATGTATAGCTAAACTGATGAGATTAAAATGTTCATCTCACCTTTTAGTGAATAGCCCCCAATAACTTATCTTCAGACAACAGGTGAACTTACAGGCTGAAAGTGGGAAAAAAAAGTTAATGAAGAAAACCAGTAAGAAAATATAAGTTTAATCTACGTGAAATGCAATTTTTACTTGAAAAGAATTACAGCGGGGGCCTCCAAATTCAGCGACGCCCAAAAGGGGGGTGCTTGGAGAGATAGACAGGGCTGTTGCTATGGCAACCGCAATAGCTGGATTACCCTTAATATAGAAGATAGGAAGTGTTAAACAAAACATATACTGCACTTTGAAAGTAAACCCAACATTGCGAGACACAGCATTTCCTGGTTGTCGCGTGCTGACAACCTCAGCGCGCGCACAGCCAATCAGAGTGGGGGCTCGCCCCGCTCTGACTGCCAAATGCGAAGGTCTCTTGCTGCTAGCGCAGAGAGAGCCGGTCACCGACCCGATGGCTGCCTGCTTCCTATGGAGGCATGGCAGCTCTCGGTCAGAGTGATAGGCGTGTACTATCATAAACAGACTAACCTGAAAAATATTTAAGTCGGCAAGTCTGATAACAAAAGAACTTGACATTAGCTTGGTCGGAGGCGGTTCCCCTGCAGCTGATGGGGACGTCTCTTTAACATTCAATTCAGGACCTGAAATAAATAAATAAATAAAAACTTTTAATTCAAAAGTCAAACAGATAGTGCACGTAAAATAAATGATTAAGAGTACTTGATGCCTCCCTGAAAGTATGACCAATGAGCTCTGAACTAATTAATTGGCCGGACTGTCCCATAGCCCCATTTTCATCATATTACATTAACCCCTGTGTGACTGTTTTGACTTCAGTGAGAATGTTTTAATACTTCTGCAGTGTTTATGTTTAGCTGTAAATTTCCCTCTCTAATTTACATATACATTATATATACACACACACACACATTATATTTATATATACATACATACATATATATATATATATATATATACATATATAATTATTTTTATTTTTTTCCAGGATAAGAAAGGCTTTCTTTAGATACAATTATTTTGATCATATGATTTATTATAATAAAAATTATAAAATATGATGGGAAATTGAGGACGCAATGATAACTGTAAAGTGGTCTCACACAGCCAAATGTCCCAGTTTAGTGGGGGGAAAGTCCAGACAACACTTTGGCAAAACTAAAGTCCCTGATCATAGTTGGGGGACTCGCACTAAGAGCTGCTTTATGCTGCGTGGATTAACCCAGTTTATGGTTGGCCAGCCCATTTCCCGATGGTCCCTGCCCCTTTTCATCAGTCTTGCCCCTTGCTGCTACCCACACCCATTTAAACTGACTTTGCCGCGTCTCTTACTGCCCATTACCACGCTCACATACCCCCAGGGGAACACACTGCAGGAAATCCCCAGCCTGTTATGCCCAAGCGTAGTGTTGTGCGGACAGGCAATGTCTAATATCTGGGCCTATATCCAGCCATTTACAAATAACCGAGCATTTACCACTCTCCTGGGATAGTTCTTCATAATGTTGTTGTTCGTGAATAGGCTCAATTAAGATACAGGAACACAGTGACCACAAGCCTGGCTTTTCCTAAGTGAATTTTACTACCTCGCGGGGCGTTCGTGATCGCTGTCTATCTCCAGGAAAATATATATCTCGACATGAAGGCCTTGATTCATCAAGAGATTATGAGGCTACCACTCCCATTCACATGAATGTGAGCCAAGGATCAATAAACCCCCATAATCCTTGTGCCTATCGGAAGCACAGATCAGAAAAAAGCACTATCTGTTCTTGCATGTTAAACCACCATCTGTGTGACTTGTGTAGTGAATAAAAACAATCAGTATGTGCAAAATTCCAGTCTGTTTTGATTAAATCAAATTAAAGTTCTCCTGTAGTTTTACAATTAAAATCATTTTCATCGGGGCTTCTAAATGTAACTCTATTACACTTTATTGGCCGTTTAGGAGAAATCTAATCAGGCAGATCTGTTTCTTCACTTTTACACGATGCAGATACTGTAGGTGGAATTGTTTCTGATTGTTCCTTTGGTCTGAGGACCATACCTGTCCCGTACTGCTGGGGGGCACTGGAGGCAGACTTGGCAGGGGATCCCGAGTTCTGATCTTTGACGGCCTGTTTGAGCAGGTCTACGTTGGATTTAAATTCTTGCAGCAATTCCTGCGCCCAGGAACACCTGGTTTTGGTGGCATCCCCGTAATTCATCCAATGGCTGCAGCTATCTCCTACAACAAGATATCAATCATTATGGATCATTAAAAAAAAAATAACAGCTTAAAACAAAGGCGTACATGTAATACCTATTAATAAAACGGAACTCTTAATTGACTACACACAAATAAAAATGACTCAATGGCAATTATATATGTGTAGGAGAAATACTACAAATAGAAATCCCCAATTAACTGCTTTCAGAGTGCACAAGTAGTATTGAGGGTTACGTATAAAGGTTCTAAAAATGGTACAGTTGTCATGGAACGGTCCAGGATTTAGGGATTACCCAGTAGTGTTTAAATAAGAACATGTTTAATGCCTGGTATGGTTCCTTAATGGTTAGGGAACCACACCCAGTGTTATACATATTCTTATTTAAACACAACTTTGTAATCCCTAAATCCTGGAACATTGAGGCTCCTTGAAGACAGCTTTAAGATTCAACGAGCCGAAATTGGGCTCCAGACACTTGCTACATGTACCCGCTAGGCTGGAGCTCAATCCTGCAGTGCTATCTTGACGTCATATTGTGCCAATCCTTTTGCGCCTGCCCCGGTAGTTTCCCGGGGTGGTAGCAGGGATGGGTTTTTTGTTGTTGTTGCTGTTCTCTTGTCGGTTCACCAGCATTAACCAGTGAGTGATGGTAACACAGTGTCCCTTCTACCTCTATTTTCAGCCAAAGTAAGTTCTCCCCTTTTGCTAAACGTGCAGGTTTCTAAGCAGCCAATGTCCACTGAATACATCCCCTGCGACACATCTCTTGAGAAATTAGGGCCACACAGAGAGGTGGGTGATAACTTGAGAATGAATGCTCTTCAATTAGTAAAAAAAAAAAAAAAAGGTGGGGGGAGGTTACTTGCAGGGGATCGGAGCCTTGGCTTATTGATTGAATGGCAGTCTATTATTAGAACAGATCTATGCAGTTAGATAATACAGGACATCATCAGCATCAGAGGCATGTACAAGATGTGCATAATTCTGCATTAATTACAGTACACCTTCAGTATTGATCAACAGGAAACAAAGAAGATTTACAGTGAGCAGTCTGCATGTCCTCCAGTATATATCCGAGCTGCACAGTAAAGATTTAACATATCGAGATAAATGTGGATCACATTATAATCAAAGACTATCTAAAGGTGAAATATACTACCCAAAAAAAAACGACTGTTATTATAAAAGTGTTTGACGAGAAGATAATTCTCTGGTTTTAAAGCATGTCCTGGGTGTTGCTATACCCCAACATCCAGGGATCTTATCACTACACAATTTAATGGTAAAGAATTGATGTACCTCCGTTGACCCTGCCAGGAATTGAACCTTTAACCCTGAGGATGCAACAGATTCTATCTAGCCCACTGAGTTATCTAGAAAGTCAAAGGACAGCAACAACCATTATTAAAGGACCACTGTCAGCAAAAAAGTTTTGTTTAATTGAAATACTGCATCAGGTGGAGGTATTTTAAACAGCTCTATATAGCTTATGTCGGACATCTTGGGTCAGATCTTCCTTCACCTGACCCAGAATTCTAAACAATATGGCTGCCTCCTGATCAAGTTCTACAAGCAGACAGGGTTGAATAAGGTACGTTATTTGGATTCTTTCATTAAAGCATTTCTATTTAAAATGCCTATACATATACATCCTTTGCAATCTTTCAATCAAACAGAACGTAATTGCTTCCCAACAGTTGTCCTCTAACACATGACACGTATGTCTTTACACGCCCTTTTTTTTATGTGACCCAATTTCAGAGGAATGCAGAATTAATGAGGTATTGCAATTATGAAAGTACTCATAGCTGGCTGCGGAAAAAATACCAAGGCGTGATTAATCTGGCTATCCCAGGAAAAACACCCAACACCCACTTATTACTAATCAGGCCAATTACAGTGAAATACACGTGGCCATAGTTCCTTAATTTAGCAAATTGGCCTATATTTATTGGAGCAGAGAAGACATCCCAGAGATATACCTAAGCCATCTCATCCGCTATCACATAAAGAGCGCTGGGTAGGTATAGATCTAGACGTACCAGAAGGAAAGAGGCCAGAGACACATTATAGGTCGTTAATACAGTATTGTGGCCATATTGTATGCTTCTTGCCTCCATAAAGCCTTTTTTATTTACATAATAGTGAGGCTTTCTTCTTAGCACTTTTTTCAGGTTATCACCTTTCCCAACTTTTCTGGGAAGCTCCCACCCAACCCGAGTACAATGCTCTCCCCAGCTGGTCCCACCTCCGATCCAGTACCTGCACTCCGTTTTCTATATTACAAAACCCCCCCCCCCCAAAAAAAAGGTTCTCGATCCGCATTTTTTAGAGCACCGCAACCATGAAACGACCTCCTGGTCGCCATCAAATATTTCCCTAATCTGAAACCCCTCAAGAGATCTCTATCAATATACCGCAATCCAGAATACATCTGTAGTCATGGTTGATTATATTTCTTGTTCGTCTTCTGTGTTCAATTTGTTTAATTGCGTTTTAAAATTATTTGGTATTTGTAATATTATTCTGGAACCTATTGGAACAATGCTTATAGACACTGGACTTGAAAACTTTTATAAATACATTAATTACATTTAATATGTACATAATAGCGAATGTGTTTACAAACATTTTAACATCGGGTTCCATTCAATGCTGGGGGCGTGCGTGGGCTGTCGGGGAACAAGGATATGATGTCATATGATGGTCTGTCAAGTGCAACATTCTAACTCCACCTACTTAGAACTCTCCACCAGGTCAGTCCCTGCGGGGCCAGTAGGGGTGTAAAATACCCATTCTAAATCTCCTAAATGAGGCTGTCCATTCAGTCTGCTAGAAAAGAAATTCCAACGTGTCGGAGGGATCCTTTTATCCTGTAAAAGCTGCACAATTGGGATTGTTTGCAATTGGACTACACTATGCATGAGATCTTGTGCAAAAGAAGGTTTACACAAATATCTTAACAACCAAGTGAAGCATAAGACATCGTAATGATTCTGTGCTTACCTGCCCTGTGATAAGGATAGTAATCTACAGTTAGATGGCTGAAAGATAACTGCATGGCACCACCGGTAATTCTCCGATTAAATGCTGGGAAACAAAAACAGGGATACACAGTCTTAGTTATGATGCAGATAGCGTGGCAGGTGTGTGACACATCATATCATGATGTGTAGCGAGCCGTGCTTTAAGGTAAACATAGTAACAAGCAGGGATAGGGCTGGAGGTCAAGGTTTAGACTGAGCTACTTTCCAAAGACTTTAATCGGGGAATATCTGACTAAGGTGGATGTTATTTGGTTGCTTTATGGCAGGAGTGCACATCCATAAGTAGAGGCCCTGAACATACTACAGAGGGGATTATGTATAAAGGGCAAATGTAGGGCAACATTCTAAAAGTGGTCACATGGAAAAACAATGGAATGTTCCTGCTTTTAGAACTTTCCCATAGAAATGACCATTACCGAGTTGAAAGTGGTGAGTTACCTATGATGAGCTACCAATGATTAGCTTGCATGAGTAGGGTTAGGCGATGTGGAGGTCGGACTCGGCAAGGTGGTGTTTGGCCAAGAGGCGGCAGTTTGGTCCACCCCTGTTTTACAGGTTTAAAGATATGTCCTCAGGGCAGCCCGCACATATCTGGGCACTTGGCTGACATAAGAATTCTGTTGCAGAATGTCGCACTGAGAAATAAAACTGTGCCTAAAAGTCGGAAAGGTGCCATGCTACATGCAACCCCCCCCCCCGGGTTCCTCACTTTTCTCTGTGGAGTGGATGTCGTCACATATGTGCAGGTCCAGGTGGGAGATGACCAGGTGATACGAGGTCTCCTTGACGTCAAAGTCTCTGAACAGTTTGAGGATGGCGTGATTCTGTTCAGTGGTGGCTCCAGACTGGGGAGTTTTTACCTGCTGAGCACTTGCTGGAGGAGTCGAGCCCTACAGAGTAACCCAAAAAAAAGACAATTCTCATCCTTTGTTTTGCACAGTCCTACCAGCTACACTTCATATCAACACAAGGCCAGCCGCATACTTCAGGGAATTCGGAGCACTAATTCATTTTTTTCTCTTCGCCTATGCATTTGCTTGCAGTTCTGCTAACAGAACAGATAGATATGTTTTTTACCTATACATCCACTTTATCAATAATACTTAGGTGTCAGCGTTCCTTTAAAGCGATAGTGTTTTGTTTTTTCCTATACCCAATATTTTATCATGAACCATCTTTCTAGTCAGGTATCTATAATTTCCCTCAAGGTGGGCAACTTATGGAAGTTATTCATTAAAATGAGAAGAGGGCCTCCAGCAGCGGATGGCCTACATCTCCCATAATGCCCTGGAATGCAAGGATGGCAGGGGAGTATGGGAGATGTAGTCTTCCAACAGCTGGAGGGCAGCAGTTTGAAACCCATGGACTAGGAGCTCTACTGCCATGGAGAAGTTGGACTTCAAAGTGTTGAAACACAGCCACCACGTCTCTTACCTGGCTTGATTCAGACACCATACTCTTCCTCTGCTCTGTGGATTTCTCTATGGCTTCACTTAGGGACTTTGCATACTGCACCATGGCTTTCAGCTGAGAGTCCGTCAGCACCCACAACAAGTCATCCAGCATCAGCACCAGCTTCGATGCCACCACATTGCAGTCCTTCAGCTACAATAAAATACATAGGATGTTAGATATGGGGATATTACTCAAAGAGGAACCTGCGGCCTTCCAGATGTTGCAGAACTACATTTCCCATACTCCTCTGCTGAAAGGAGATGTAGTTCGTCAGCAGCTGGAAGGACAAAGGTTTCTTATGCCTAACAAAGAGGAATAATAGACTGGCATGAGCAGTAAGAAAAGGCAAATATATATATATATATATATATATATATATATCTCCCAAAGCATGGTTGGGAAACCTTTGGCCAGTCACTTCCTGAGCTCTCTGGGAATCATAGCTTGTGTAATGTGATTTGTCAGCCATCTTTTTTGACTTTATACTAACCATGAACTGTTGGGACAGCCTAGTACTCTACTACTGTGAATCAAAAGGCCAATTACTAGCTAGGCCATTTTTGAGAATAAGTATTTGGATATTTTGTATTAGGTGTGAAATTTGGATATTTTTGTTTGGCTTGAAAAAAACAAAATAAACATTTGTGCACACATAAATACAAGCTGAAGGCATTGAGTAAACATTATTACAAACATAATTTCATTAACCATTCATTTCAACAAGATAGAAGAATACAAATATATATATATATATATATATATATATATATATATATATATATATATATATATATAACTTAGGATCAACACACATCTACTGCTTTACCACAGGTGAAATACATGTTCAAGGAACTCATAAGTAGTCTTAAAAAAAAAAAATCGGTAATATTCAAAAAGGCAGAGCAGTAACACTTTGTCATTGGGTACAAGGACCAGTAGTGTATCTTCCACAAGGCAAACAAGGCACTCGCCTAGGGTGGCACTTTGCCAGAGGGTGTTAAAGCACATTTCAAACATTTACGCTCGCCCCCCCCCCCCCCCCTTTCAGCAAACTTTAGCTCCTTCTAATTAATCAGGGTGATGGGAGCATGTAATGGACGTGGTGGGGGTTTGTAATGAGGGTGATGGTGGCATGCAATGGGGTGATTGGGCATTTAATGTGTGTGCAATGTGGGCGATGGGGCATGTCGTGGTTGTGCAACGTGGGTGATGGGGAATGTCGTAGGTGTGCAATGTGGGTGATGGGGTGCCCGAATTTTGTCTGCCTAGAGCAGCACAAAACCAAGATACACCACTGACAAGGACATACCGTCAAATGACAACATTAAGGTCAATGACTTTCATTTGACCTCCGTACCGCTTAACATAGGTCAGTGTGATCAGGGTACTGCTGCTGTTGGCTGTATTTCCCTTTATCAAACAGAGTGAATAAAGATAAACAGCCAGATAAAACAGCACAGCTTGAATACTGTGAAGAATAAATGATGATGATAAAAAAAAAAAAAAAAACCAGAGAGAGGCAGATGGTGAAGAGGCTCGTGTATTTTGAAGACTACAGAATACAGAACAGAAAATTAAGCTCACCCTCCTCTTTAACGTGACTCTAATTTTGGACTGATTAGTGATTAATCGGACAGGCGCGCTCATAATTTCGTGGTCACAGCTCTGGATGGCATCCGCTTCGATCCGGATCATCTGCCAGTTTATCTCTTTAAATGTCAAAACCTTAAAAAAAAAAAAAAAAAAGAGAAGATAAAACTATACAGAGAGACCATTTTATTATATCAGTTACCAAATTATTTCCAGATTTAAAAAAAAAAAAATAAATAAAATATTGAATATTTAATTTTTTTCCCTCCCACTGGGTGTTAAATGTTCCCTTTTATTCACCGTAACCCTTTCCACTGCACCCATATTACTCCCTAGTGAGTTAGTGGCGGCAGACGTGGCCTAGGTAGAAACACAACACTGCCATGTCGAAAGTATTAGTCGCCGTGCCTGTGTGTGCCTTCCATACAAAAGGTCTAATTTTGGACCTCCGTAACCTGAGTTACCTTAAAATGGCCAGGAGAATACATTGAAACAAATTTTAACCAAGTATATGATCACACTCCAGCAGCATATGAAGATTGGAAGAGAGAAAAGCAAAGGAAAAGGTTGTAAACACAACTTGGTTTTGTATCAAGAGGGATTAAACCATAAAAACAAAAACATTTAAAAAGTCTTCCCCAAAGGCCTTTGGATATAACAAAAAAAAAAAACAAAAAAAAAATCATTTTTGGGTATACTCCCTTTTTCAATAAATACATATAATCTTATATACACTAAATCATACAAATATTCATCTCAACAAACGTAGACCATTCTGTGAAACAGAGAAGATAAAATCCCACCTATTTGCCTCTAAAGAAAAACATAAGGCATATAACTAGACTTAATTTGATATCACAATGTATAGCTAGCGCATCCCAAGATTAAGTATTGACTATTTTGAGGGGATCGGAGCGCTTACTAACAAAGCTCGGAAGCGGAATTTAGATTCCTTTACCTCTCCGCGCTGCGGATCTTGTATTCGCGTGAAGCGCAGGTCGCCATGTTGCCACTCGGCGTTTACACTGTATATTCTCAGCTGGGAAAGCTCGAAAGAAGCATTAAAGGCCTTGGCTCGTATCCGGATAATGATGGAATTCACAGAGAGAGAGATTCCTTCAACTACCTTCTCAGCAAAACCATATTCGCTGGAAAAGAAAAGAAACACAGAGTAAACTCTACACAAGAACATTGTTTTTACAAAAAAAAAAAACACAGGACTGTGCTTGTAAAGCTGGGACTGTTGGCAACTATGCATACACACGGATTCACAGAAAATAAAAATAATGTTTATAAAACAATACAAGTCCCATACATACAGTCACATATAAAGAGACATGCAGTCAGACACACACTGTATGGGTTTCTAACTTAGTGCTGGCTACAGGCAGGATGCTGCAGGTTACACAGAGCGGTAGGAGAGAGGCTTCTAAACTCTCAACCAATCAGGAGAGTTGAGAAGCCTTTTCTGATTGGCTGAGACTTCATTCATTGAAAGCTTTCAATACGGGACTGTGCATTGCCTGTGAATGAGGCTGCCCTGGACACGGGACTGCGTGGGCAAACCGGACATGTGGTCACCTTAGTTATAATGTGTCTCCTTTTTATGACATCAGCTTGATATGCAAATAAACTACTTCCACAGATGCATTTCCTTCCTCACTTTTATAGCTTTACAATTTGCTTTTTGCAGTTCACTTGTCAGTTCAGCTTCTAGTGCACAGCCCCCTATGCAACAGGACAAGGAGCAGGAGTGAAAAAAGTAAACCAGATTGTTTTGTTTGCCTAGTGCGCTAGGTTACTCATTGCGCCGATAAAACACAGACCAAGCTGGAGTACTTTATTCAGTCCTCACTTGACACATAAACAGGTCTGTGTCAATACATGTGAACCGTCACGCGTGTTTTACCAGATTAAGGCAATAATTAAATGATCCACACTATGTACGAATGTAGTCAGCTGGCATTATTCTTAGTGATAATCGTGCTGTGTGCACCTTTGCTTGTATATTAATTATATTTACGTAGGATTAAAAAACAGGAATGTGTAGCCGTTTCATCTACAGCTGCTGCAATCCTGCTATTACAGTGATGGCTAACCTTGGCACTACAGATGTTTGGGAACTGCATATCCCAGGAGGCGCAGTCAAGTCTTAAAGGGACTCATGGGATATGTACCGTAGTTCCCAAATATCTGCAGTGCCAAGGGTAGCCATCACCGTACTATCCAGAGAATGTTCAAATTAGTTCTACGGTATGAGTAGCAGACGAACAGGGTCTTGTCCAGAAAATGCGCTGGGGGGAGGGGGGGGGGTTAAACTTATGTCGAGGCCAAAGTTCTAAAAGTTGCTGTGGAAACCAATGGAGGAAATTCAAATTATATATATATAAAACCTAAGCCCCCCCCCCCAAAAGCATCACATCGGATACGCAATGAATAGACCCCTGTATTTCTACGTAAATCTTGATTATTTTCACTGAAAGGATAGGACAGAACAGAAATGAACATTATACCATTCTGCGTGGGATCTTAATTTATAGAAATAATTAAAAGAAAGTACAAGTTCATGTCTCCCAGATGACTTTACCGACCTCTGCCCCGAAGCCGTGACCAGAGGCGATGGACCATTGCATTTCCGCGGCTCCTCACACGTGCTCATCTCCATTATTACCTTGTCCAGAGACTGGAAAAGACATTATCACAGATTAATTAATATATAATGATACACTACGTGACCAGCCTCACTCTGCGATGCTGGTGTTAATTAAAATAAACTAAATTGTAATAATATTATTCATGCAGTTCGGAAGGTTACCTGCGTGCTGCACAACTATAAAACAAAAGTAAAAACAAATAAAAACAGGTTAAAAAAAAAGGATCAAAATGGCTGCCAGAGCAGATGCTTCCACTAGTCCTAATTGGTGATGTCCTATACCACCAGGCTTATTATCTATATGTTGTACATGTTCTTAACATATGGGACATGCACTTATTTTTACTTTAAATTTACAGTTCTCGTGTAGATTTACATTGAAAATTGTTTCACAGTGACCTCTAAATTCAGAAGGCATCCAATGCATTGTGGGCTTGCTAAACATTGTGGTATTTTCATGGGCAGGGAGGCTGATTCCACATTTGGTCCACCAACCACGTGTTAACCCCGAAAAACTTTCACCAGCAAATAGATATAGATATATATATATATAAATATATATATCTAGATCTATATCTATATCTATATCTATTACATACATAAACATGGCAATAAAATGTACTCTTTGTATCCGGCACTTATTTTAAGTTAACAAACTTACCAGGCTTATTGGGTGAGTTTTCAGCTTTGTCCATGGAATCTGCAATATGGAAAGCAGGATAAGAACGATTATTTCATTTACTGAAAGTGGTCACATTTGTCAGCATTCAGAGATGAAAGAAAATCAGAACTTTTAAATAATGAAATGAAATGCTTTCTAGTTAAAATGACAGTAACTTATACCTTGTCCCCTGTGACCACTAAGAGTGGAATTGATTTTACAGGAAATTAATAAACATAATTAATTGTAATTTGCATATCAAGCCTTTAAAAGAAGAAAAACTACCACAACTAGAGGACATGGTCTTAAATTAGAGGGGCAACGATTTAAAAGTAGTATCAGGAAGTATTACTTTACTGAGAGGGTAGTGGATGTATGGAATAGCCTTCCAGCAGAAGTGCTAGAGGTAAACACAGTCAAGGATTTTAAGCATGCGTGGGACAGACACAAGGCTATCCTAGATATTAGACCGGGAACGGGGGACTAATAAAAGTACTCAAAAAAAATTGGGCAGACTAGATGGACCGAATGGTTCTTATCTGCCGACACATTCTATGTTTCTATGTTTCTATAAGCCACAGGTGATGTCATAAACAGGAGACTCCACACACAAAAAAACAGATTTTAACACCTATTTTAGGCATTCGCTTGCATTTCTGCCAACACTATGTATAGATCATTTTCAATCTTTTTTAAGTCTTTACATTCACAGTAAAAACAAGGTTTAGGGGACACAGGGCCTTTAACAAGCAGATCCTCTTGCAGAAAAAAAAAATAACCTTTAAAAATAAAAAAGGTTTTTGAAATTTGTCAATTGAAAATGTAGCTTTTGCAGGCTTTCTTTCGTGATTTCTCAGCCTGAAGTAACAAATGGGAATCCTCAGGATCTCCTGGGAGCCAATCAGAGGGTTCCCATAGATATGTGTGGTGATGCTTTATATGTCCCTACCGTTACACAGTGCCATATATGTCCCCCACTATATCAAGAGACAAAAAAAAACAAAAAAAAAAAACATACTTTTCACAATGACATGCATTGCATCACCATACTTTCCAAAAACCTCCCTCCTTATCCCAAATTTGGATATGAATTCAGGGGTAGGGTGGGGGGAAGTATTAGGTAAAGGAAAAACAATGCTTATGTAAATAACCAAAGTTTATAGGTGAGACTGACCCGAATCGAAGCCTTGTTGCAGAAGACCTTGTTGATGGCCAACCAGGTGGGCAGATCCAGCATGCTCTGAAGGACATCTTCATCAAGTTCCAAGTTGGTGAGCTGACCTTCTCCTTTGAGTGTACTGAGGTTGATCTTGTCAGGAGACAGGTTTTTCGTAAATCTAAATTCAAAAAAATAAATAAAAATGTTATATGCAATTTTTCTGTTTAAATAAACCCGACCACGGACGGCAAAATATTGATCATCTGCTCCTGATTATATGGAACAGGCCAAGTTGGTTAAAAATGTCTAAATTTACCACCCATATCAATTCTCCGAGGAAATCTGCAATTATTTTTAATGAATTCTGCAAATCTGCGACCAGCTGAGCTCATTGCTTGTTAATGAAAGCAGACAGATTAGTCACGTTGGGTAGGTCCATTAAGCCTGTGCCAAATTAATGCTCGTTACAGTCGAGGCTTAGAGAAATATTAATATTTTGCAATGGAAAACACTTATTTTTATAGCATTTTTTAGTCTGAGAGGAGCATTGACTCTTTTAGTTTAGTTTATTACCGTTTAGGTCACCAAAAGGCATCCCCAGGATCGGATAAGAACTCCCTGGTCGCTGACCATATTTATAAGCAGTCAGAATGCTCCATCTTGAAAATGTGAAATTCTAAAAATTTCAAGAGAAACTAATGTGTCCCCCCACCCCCCCTTTCTTCATGTGGCTATAGGTAAAATGTATTATTTCCTGTAACAAAGACATCTGAAACCCTTGCTGTATTTTCTACTTGAGGACAACTGCTGGTCTCACACACCATAATGGTTTGATCCAGGACTTGCCAAATTTCTGTAGCCTTTAAAGGAGCCAGACCAATTCAGGAGCCAGCCCGGGTTTTTATAGGAGGCGGAGAAATGGAGAAAGACGGTGATTTTAAGAATTGTGGGTCCCTGGTTCCCGGGATTTGTCAAAACTTGGATTTAGCGAAAAGACTAACAGAATAATGAAGGGAACAGATCCTGCTGGACAGATTCCTGGATATAAATCTACTAGGGCTTTCTCCTACATAACCAGTGATATCTTGTAATCAAAACAGAACAGAAAGATGCATTGAATAAGAGATTAACATCAGCAGTAAAGAGACCAACTTATTAATGGCTCCCTTAAATCCGATTCTCTCCTAAATAAAACAAAGAGAATATAGTACAAAGTGTTGCAATCCCGGCCGAGGGGCAGCTCTAGAATCCCGGCCGAGGGGCAGCTCTAGAATCCCGGCCGAGGGGCAGCTCTAGAATCCCGGCCGAGGGGCAGCTCTAGAATCCCGGCCGAGGGGCAGCTCTAGAATCCCGGCCGAGGGGCAGCTCTGGAATCCCGACCGAGGGGCAGCTCTGGAATCCCGACCGAGGGGCAGCTCTGGAATCCCAACCGAGGGGCAGCTCTGGAATCCCGACCGAGGGGCAGCTCTGGAATCCCGGCCGAGGGGCAGCTCTGGAATCCCGACCGAGGGGCAGCTCTGGAATCCCGACCGAGGGGCAGCTCTGGAATCCCGACCGAGGGGCAGCTCTGGAATCCCGACCGAGGGGCAGCTCTGGAATCCCGACCGAGGGGCAGCTCTGGAATCCCGACCGAGGGGCAGCTCTGGAATCCCGACCGAGGGGCAGCTCTGGAATCCCGACCGAGGGGCAGCTCTGGAATCCCGACCGAGGGGCAGCTCTGGAATCCCGACCAAGGAGCAGCTCTGGAATCCCGACCAAGGGGCAGCTCTGGAATCCCGACCAAGGGGCAGCTCTGGAATCCCGACCAAGGGGCAGCTCTGGAATCCCGACCAAGGGGCAGCTCTGGAATCCCGACCAAGGGGCAGCTCTGGAATCCCAACCAAGAGGCAGCTCTGGAATCCCAACCAAGAGGCAGCTCTGGAATCCCGACCAAGGGGCAGATCTAGAATCCCGACCAAGGGGCAGCTCTAGAATCCCGACCAAGGGGCAGCTCTAGAATCCCGACCTAGGGGCAGCTCTAGAATCCCGACCTAGGGGCAGCTCTAGAATCATTTTCTGTGTACACACAGAAGAGTAAGAAATAATCCACAAGAAAAGGTTGTTATAAATTGAATTCTATTTAGAAGCGTCCTCAATACCATATTTTCATATTTTTTGTAGGGAAATATTTCACTTAAATTAAACAATAATACTGCCGTCAGTCAAGGAGAGGTTCACAGACAACAGTGACTAGCAAAACAAATAAAGAGCTGGATGCCAGAGGGCCACTCAACATGACAAAATATGTACGCCCCCCCCCCCCCCCCCCGCACCCTGAAAGGCAGGTTTATTTTTTAATTCAGTGTAAAATAAATAAAAACAAAGAAAGGGTTTTGTTCCTAGAGCGAGAGACAGGGAATTTAACTGGAGCATTATTTATATCTAAGAACTGAAAAGACTCTTAATCCAGCATTAAGATTAATTTCCTGAGGGTTAGATGGCAATCTCTAGACACAAGTGCGTTAATTCATCAGGGCCATCTTGAAATTTAATAGACATAAAAAGGATAAGTCAGGAATAGGCAAAGCATCTGTGCTAGGACACCAGTGTCCGCGACAAGGTCTGTGAAGGTCCAGAGAACAGGACAATACAGGAGAAAAGAGGGACAATAGAGGAGAAAAGAGGAACAATAGAGGAGAAAAAAAAGGAACAATAGAGGAGAAAAGAGGAACAATAGAGGAAAAAAAGAGGGACAAATGAGCGTAAGAAAGAGGGACAAATGAGGGTAAGAAAGAGGGACAAATGAGGGTAGGTAAGATGGACAAATGAGGGTAGGAAAGATGAACAATAGAGGAGGAAAGAGGGACATTTGGGTGCAAAATGGGGACTGTTCATCCTAAATAGGGACACTTAGGAAATATGAAAGTATAGGTCACGTGAAAGCTCTATATACACAAAGTACCTTTTAAAAAGCCATAGTTCCTCTAATCGATTATCTTCTGCTTCCCTGACAATGTCTAAATCCCTATGTAACCCATCAGGGTGTGGTGCTGGTGGCAGCAGGTAAGAGGCCCGTGAGATCATTAGGTGAGAATGCTGAGCAGGTTCATGACTTGCCAGCTGGCAGAAGCTCGTTGCACCAGTGGAATGCCAGGGGCTGTTAGCACCCACAAGCATGCTAGATCTTTTGGTACTTTTTCTACTGCAGGGGGCATCCAACATGCAGCCCATAGGAAAAATGCAGCCCTCCTGACAACAGGGGGCGGCCCACCTGACCCAGAAAACCAAATTTTCCCATTAGACCTATAAAATTTGAATAGTGTTGATTTTATATGAAATTTTATAGTGCTCTTCTTTTTATTTTAATGGACAAAGAAAGGCTAGGTGCGACCACAAGCCGAGTGCTATGGCCGATGTGCCCTGTCAGCTAATAGGCTGGCAAGGTGTATGGGAGCCGATACCCAGTTTGGAGACCCGGGATATAGAGCAATGAAAACAAAAAAGTATACAAAGATTTAAAGCAGGGGCATCCACTATATGAATGTTTTTTTAGAGCTTTCACGACCAGTAGACAAAAAAAAAAAAGAGGGAAATTTCCAATTATTTACATATTTTTTGAAAAAATAAATATAAATTAGTTTATATTGATAGTAAGAGCAAGGCTGGGATCATTGCACTTGCTGCATCCTCTTTTATCCTAGAAAGTTTTTTCCGGACTCGGGAAAACAAGCATGGTCATTTATCCATGAAATGCGCAGGCACTCTGACCGCTGTAGGAACCTGGGAGTACTGGCGGAGATAGCGCAGACCGCCAACGTTTGTTGAGAGTCAGCTATCTGCACGGTTGCCAGTATTTGGTACCATTTGATCCAATGTATTTATTGTTTCAAGGCATGCCAAGACTCGGCATTCTGCCTCAGCACCGCCAACTTCCCCAGTCCTGGGATCCACTTTCTCCTCTGGCTATGCCCTTGGAAAAAAGCACTGGTCACCTGCACAGATGGTCAGTACACGCATCTGCTACACACCATGGCTGAGCTGTCAGAGGACATTGCTGCATGGTGACACTGCAAATAAAGGGAACGTACTCATTTTACACACACACACACAACAATAGAAACGTCAACCCCTTAACGTCTTATGATGATTTGGTCTTTTGGGACCAAAATGGCATAAGTGTGATTCTGTTCACAGAATTAGGGAAATGGAGCTGGTGCTCACTTAATGGCCTAAATCTGACAGAGGTAGGGTTTCCATCTTTTCTTCAAAAAAATACCGGCCTTGGTACTGTCTCCGTAGACTTAACATTGGCCTGATGCCAATTTTTTTACCGGCAGGCCAGGTGGCAACCCTAGACAGAGGAGATGGTTCTGTAGTTCTCTGCAGATGGGATCCACAGAATAGCACGTTTGGGGGGGGAGGCAGAGTTCGAAGGGGGGGGGGGGGCAATGCGCTTCTGTTTAGAGGGCAGAACACAAGAAAAAAAAAACTATTATATTTTAAACTCCCTTGTGGATTTGTGTGGCGCCTCCTGTTTATGACATCATATTGTGGCTTGCTCAGCACATTATCCATGTCCCACTGAAAAGCACGTCATTTGCAAATAAAGCAACAGGTGATGGCGTAAACAGAAGGTACCAGAGACGCACCTAATGGGTTCTGGGGAAAAGTGGTCCAGTCACCATGGAAACCAATGAAATGTTCCTGCCGATTATCACGTGCCCGAATCGGCCTCGCGTCTCACATCAGCGGTTGCATTTCCTACGGTTTTCACAAACCTTGTATTTGCATCGTATTCCTGTCTAAGTGACACCTGCCGCTCATTCGCATGTGAGCTAAGCCCCGCTCTTGTTTTCCCTATCAGATTCACATCTCAGTTTGTCCCTTGCAGGACGGGTTGTTCTGGCATCTTATTAAAAAAGCGCCATTTTGCTGGTGTCCTTCCCCCAAGTGGTGATTCCGTTGATTTGTTTATGAAATTTGGTATTTGACTCAGATTGGCTGACAATCTTTCTCCAGTTTTGACTCTGCTTTGGTTTACGTTCCTGCTCCTGTTTTTTTAACTCACACTAGGCCGACTACCATGCGTCTCGAATGTTGGGTAGCGTCTTCAGTGGTCCTGACAGCTCTACTTGCTTCCTCAGGACCGCGGAATCGGAACCATGAATTCTGCTGGGCTCTACCACTTTTTCGAAAAGCAGGACTAAAAGTTAGAGCTCCTCCGGACAGAGCCCACTCGCCTCAAATCGTTACTGTCCGCTCTCTCCCGCGCACAAGCCAAACTAAAATCGAGCACATTTCCGTCTTCCCAATGAATTCATCAGTCACTGGTTTGCATCTCAGCGTCACTGATCAAATAATTGTTTTACGAGAGAAGAGAATACAATCTGAGCTAATTGGCGCGACGTGTTGTGTGCGCAGCTAGCGGTATGAAGTGACGGGTTTAATTGGAAAGATGAACAAGAAGCATTTACAAGCTTGTCATGTCTGCTTTGTAGAGTACGTTTTAAAATAATAATAAAAAAAAACCATCTATGGCAGGTTCCCTCTAAACAAACAGGATGGTGCTTACATGCAAGAGCCAGTGGTGCAATTCGCTGCTCTACTACATGCCAACAGTCTCGGATTTGCAGAGCCAATCCTGGGTTATTATTATTATTTTGGGGGGCTGGGAGGGAATGTTGTCAGGACACTTTACACAAGCAACATCAACAACAACAACTACAACAAAAAAGTCTCGGCTATTTATGGCACAAGTAATCGAGCACACTATCATTGGGTCACACTAACTTGTGTCAGATCATCTAGCTGAGGGATAGTGTCCAAGGCAAAGTCTGTAAGGATCCACCATGGACCTTAATGTCTATAGTTTTCATTTTGCATTGCTTAAGAGATCTTAAACTTTGTGAATTTGTGAAATTACAACAGTTTGCAAGAAACCAGGACTGCCCACGCTGAGTAAAAGTAATTTCCTCCTCTTTTTTTTTTTTTTTTTCCAAATTAATGGAATTTCCTGTGGTTATGTCATTAGACAATGGGTTGCACTGTTAAGAACAAGGTCACTTAGAGTCCACACACTGTGTAATATTCCAGTAGCACAGGAAGTGACTAAATGAAACAAAACTTTATATTCTCAGTGTCTATAAAATCAGTGCTGCCACACCTGCAGTAAAAATGCAGTGTAATCACGGGGGGGGGGGGGGGGGGGGGGGGGTTTGGTTGGGGGCTTGAGTAAAATATTAAAAATGTGATTTATGCAGAATTACTGCATCAAATCACACGGGGGGGGGGGGGGATGTGCACTATACAAGCAGCAATCTTCATCTTGCACCTAAGTGAGTTTGGGGACTAGACTGTCCCTTTAAGAAAAACAAAATTAATAAAATAATCTACAACTTTTCAAAGAGATACGAAATGAGTAGTTAACCTGTATTTTCTATTTTATAGATTCCAGTAATAATAATAATATTTAGAAGAACACAAATAATTGTAAAATAACTGAGTTTTTGTGTTTGTTTCTTACAGAGTAAGCAGATCAATCAGGAGAGTTGACAGATGGGTTTAACGCAAGCGGCAGGTTTACACTGCCATGGACACAGGAATATTCTGCTACAGTGTAGTCATGGTCTGTCAAGCAGAGCGAGAGGAAAAGCCGCCATTGTTGACTTTTGAGCAAAAGCGTGAGAAGTCGGTGTAAGTACTGGATGCGCTCAGGAGCACACAGACCCGAAGCAGTGCCTGCAGAGCAGTCAGATACATTTCACTGCCTTGAGTCAAATACCAAAGTAGACTATCTTAGAACACTGGCACAGGAAAACTATGTGGTTTTATATTTAAAGGGGCGGCAACACAGGAAAACTATGTGGTTTTATATTTAAAGGGGGGCAACACAGGAAAACTATGTGGTTTTATATTTAAAGGGGGGCAACACAGGAAAACTATGTGGTTTTATATTTAAAGGGGGGCAACACAGGAAAACTATGTGGTTTTATATTTAAAGGGGCGGCAACACAGGAAAACTATGTGGTTTTATATTTAAAGGGGCAACAACACAGGAAAACAATGTGTTTTTATATTTAAAGGGGCAGCAACATCAACAATTACTGGAAATATTTTTTTTTGGGGGGGGGGGGGACGGAAAAGGAGGCCAGTTCGTTAAAAAGAAAGCAAAATTTAAGAGGGGGGTAAAATAATCAGGGTCCTTCTTTCATGCAAAGCCGACATGTAACTGCACCCCTCTCTCCCCAGACAGCTTGCCAGCGGCACCCCTCTCTCCCCAGACAGCTTGCCAGCGGCACCCCTCTCTCCCCAGACAGCTTGCCAGCGGCACCCCTCTCTCCCCAGACAGCTTGCCAGCGGCACCCCTCTCTCCCCAGACAGCTTATCAGTGGCACCCCTCTCTCCCCAAAATAGCTAACTGATATAGATGCTGTGCTGCTCTTGCATCTACTGTGTACGGAGGATGTTAGTAGGAACTCATGGATATAATCTGTACCATGACAAGTGGACGGAGCAAAAATATGCTAATCATGTGGGTATGGCAGAGTAGGTGGGGCTTTTGGGGGCAATGGTGAATGAGTGGGGTGAATTATGTAATTGATAGCTTTGCTGCAAAGTCCCTGGAAATATTTTTTATGTGTTAGCAAATATGAAAATCCCTTTCACATAATATTTTTTTCTGGAAATAAAGTTCTGACAAAAGTTTTGACAACACCAGACATTTATGGTGTAAATAAACCATAATAGCCCGTGTGTGGATGCCAGCCAAGGCATAAAAGGGCAAAGGTCATTACAAAAATGAAAGTGTCTCTGTTTAATAGCTCCTTCTGAGTAGTAGGGAGAGGACAGTGTCAGACAGTGTTATCTAGTATTTATACAGCACTATAAAATGACGATATACGCCATCTTACAGACAGGGGTCTGCTTCCAAGAAAGAGCTGTCCAGGGTCTTAATACATTCAGAAGCTGTGGTTTGGGGGCCAGGCGTTATTATATTGGATGATTTAATTCACTAGAACTGAAAGGAGTCGTTCAAAATCCAACGAAGGCTGCATTTGGCCTGTAGGCCTTGGCATGCCTAATAAAGAGTTATAGTGTAAGAATCCATGTTTAGAATGTTTCGCAAACCACGGATACTGAACAGACGCAATTAAAACGCAGTTCTAAAGGCATGGGTATAAATAAATGGAATATAACAGGATTTTCCCTTATGGGCTAAAGTCTTATCTGGTATTGCACCCCACCATATATTATATTACTACGCTATATAAACTGAATATTAATCCTGTCGGATTCCCCTGACAGGAGCCAGTTACACTTACATAGGAGCCAGTCTGACGGATTTATTAATTGCATAATCTTTTGATAGGACGGGTTAGAGGTTTAGCAACCGGCTTCAATATAAAATACTGAAATAAAAGTGAAGGATGACTCCATCTCCTAAATATTATTTACGCTGTGAGTGTAGAGATTTAAATAGGTCTTGTGAGTGCATAATCACATCACGCAATGGTTTTCATACACGTTACACTACTGTGTTTTTTATTTTCATGTTTTTTTTTTCCTGCGCTATGCCTTGCAAATAGGGTTGCCACCCTTTTTTGGGGGGGGGGCGTCAACCTTATATGCAAATAAATACGCGTGAGACGTCACAAAAACGATTTACCTGAGGATAAGATACTCAAAAAATACCCCACATTCCAGACGTATTTAGCTTTGGGCCCGGCATAAGCATCGGACAGCCATTTTTGAAGTGAAATTACAGGAAAGCATACCCATGACTGACAGCATGGATGCCTGCTCGGAAGGGGAAAGTGTGGATTCGTAAAAAAAAAAAAAAAAGGTCAAAATAATACCGGCCTTGGTACTTCCTCCATAGACTTAACATTGTGGTCAAGCCAATTTTTTACCGGCCTGCCGGTAAAATACCGGCCAGGTGGCAACCCTATCTGCCAGTAAAATACCGGCTGGGTGTGGGGGGCAGCCCTATACCCGAACCGAACTCTAAAACTAAGCTCCTTCAATGAGATGAACTGTCCTTTAAAAAGTCCCAAAATGAAGCGGCCACAAAAAAATAATAGTTCCAAGTTAAAATGTTTGCCGTTTCCTCCCCCCCACCCCCCCTCCTCCCAGGGTTACCGTCAGTCAGGGGCACACACCCTGCCCTGTGTATAAATTCCTACATAACTCCAAAGTTCATCTTATTAAACGCTGTGAAAACAGGATGATAATACCAGCTTACAGAGTCAAAATGGAGAGAGAGGCCGAGATTGAATTCCCCCCACGCCCCAATAACTCATCCCACAAAGCAGGTCTCACCAACCATGCACCTTCCCGGCTGTCTACAGGAATCCAAATCCCACTTCCCTCAGGCAGTCAAATATACTTAAAACTGGAATAATACAATTTAAAAAAAAAAAGCATTCCTTAACTGCAACGTGCTTAAGTCAGGGCTCTGTAGAGTTCAAAAGCCAGACCCTTGTTCAAAGAGTTCTAGGTGAAAATCTTTAAAAGGTTAGGAGCCAGGAGTAAGGGTTCTTTGGAGGCTTCTGAGGTTGGTCTGGCCCTAGATAATCTATATAATAACTTTAGCCCTAGATAATCTTATAGAAGATTAGAGCAGGCTGGTTAAAAAAAAAAAAAACTTTTTTTTTTTTTTTTTTTTTTTTAAGGCCAAATCCGGAAAAAGAGTAATGTTTTGTATACATCAGAAGTAAAACAAAATAAATAAAATAAAAAGATAAAATTACTGCTCAGGTGCTTTTATCTGTTGTGATTTAGTAATTACACTTATCTATAGTTACTATACTATGCCCCATCTTCAAGATATAGAATAAGAAATGTTGTACAGTAATGAGAACATTAACCCTGCTGCCTTTCTCGCTCATGGCATTGCATGCTGGGCTTAATAAAGCTGAGCGATGGTTTGCGATTGGGTTATTATAGTGTCGCGCGGTGGGTGTCAATAGAACAGAGAGAGAGCGAGATAGAGTTGGTTCTGCTCCTCAGTTCCATTATATTCAAAAACTCTAGTGGAACAAGGCAATCCAGCATTGTGCCTTTCACACATGGCACAGCCAAAAGAATGTAACACAGGATACGTCAATGGCTAATAAAGTGATAGTTATGATACAGGGGGAAAAAAAAAACCTAAACCTCAAATAAAAATGTTAAAAAGGATAACTGTCGGCAAAAAAAATTATATTTAATTGAAAGATTGCATCAAGTGTAGGCATTTTAAACAGAAATGCCTTAATGAAAGAATAACGTAGCTTAGTGAGCCCTTACTGCCTGTCTATAGCTCTATCAGGGGGCAGTCATGTTTATTAGAATCTTGGGTAGCATGGGTAGCATCTGACCCAAGATGTCTGCCCCCTGAGCGTGCTATACAGAGCAGAGAGGGCTTGATAAGGTAGTTTTGTTTCAAATATTTTTTAATTAAACCATTTATATTCTTTTGTTTTTTTTCCATATCAAGCTGCATATTGTTGCGCTTTTGTAGAATGAATCAGAGCTCGCAGCAAACAGAATAGACCAAATTACTATATAAATAGGTTATTCCACATTCAATGGCCTGAGCAAGTGTTGAATTATTTACTCTATATATTGAGGAAGCTGACGTGAGCATTTGGATGACATATAGCACAGCCAGCATCATGTTAGCAGCTGGTTATCTGGTCAGTGGCTGATGTTATTGAGTTACAATGATTCCCAGCCAGCCAAAAGTCTTCCATTATGCTGTCTGAGAATCATAGTAATGATAGTCCACAGCCTTAATACGCAAATGTGAGCTCACAACTAGAACACTCGCAGTAAAGAGTTTCACAGAGCTCCACAGGAATAAAGCTCACAGTAATGTGCCGAGGGTTGCCACCTTTTCTACAAAAGAATACCGGCCGTAGACAACTTTGGCCTCAAGCTAATTTTTTGTTTTTACCAGCCCGCCTGTAAATGTTTAGGCACATGGCAGGTATTTTTATTTTTTTATTTTTTTTAAGCAACCCTAGTCTCACCGCTTGGAGTCTTTAGAGCAATGAGGCATTTCTAATGAGAATTATTACTGGGAATTAAAGTAACTGGAGAGGCATGGGGGTGTTCAGTAGCTTGGGCATATCCCAGACTTCTCTCCTTGCACTGACATTGAACAGGGTTAATCAGTAACGATGTACAATTCAAATAAACATACAGACAGACCTATGTAACAATACCACCCGCAATCAATAGGAAATGTAATCCAGGATGTCAAACCATTGGATTTGCATTTGGGCCAAGTTTAAAGTGGGCCTACACCATCCAGATCAGCTTCTAAATCAGGCAGAAGTCCGCTTCTGTCTGATTAAGATTTGAATGACTCTCCTAGGAAGAAGCACTGTTCCAATGCAAAGCTACTTTTTTGTTGTTGTTGTTGTTTTGTTTTAAAGAGAGACTTCCAGACGGACGAAGGCAGCACTGATTGGTATATAATACACTTTAAATCATCCAACTATAATGGGGAGGAACCATAAAGGATGCACCGGTCCCGTGCCTGTTTCTTTAAGGGGGTCCATGACAGAGAGTCTGTCCTGTATCACAGTCTTAGCTATCCATATTAAGCACAGCAGAGAAATTGTTTCAGCAACAGGGCCCTTAAAGGACAATCGTCATGCCATAAGTAACTTGGTCTGAAATAAGTCAATAAGCCCAAATATATGAGCTGTGCCATTCTTAACAACCAAACACAAATTTAAGCTTTTTTTCCCATGTAGCAACTATTGCACGTGTAATGGCTGCCATCTTGCCTCCTAGCTTAGGTCGGACACTCTGACCCCAGCACTCTGTAGTCCTGCCTCTCAGCTCCATGTAGGCCTGCCCCCAAATTCCATGTGACCCCACCTCCTCCCGTGTAGCAAGATCGCACTTTTAATACAAGACTTGTATACTGGTAGGGTTGCCACCTTCTCCACACAAACAAAAATACCGGCCATGCTACCGTCTCCATAGACTTAACATTGGCAGCGAGCCATTTTTTTTTTACTAGCCTGCCGGTAAAATACCCACTGGGTGGCAACCCTATATACTGGTAACAGGGCTGAACGGAGAGACTTTGGAGATGAAATTGCTATCTTCTTTCAAACAATCTGCATTGCAGTCTGCCTCTACCTGTAACGGTCTCTCGCTTTAATATTTGGGACCTTGGCCATCTCATCGGTCAGTCTATGGCTTCCAATGAGAACAGCAGTATTCTCCTTATGGTATAAAGATGTATATCAGACATTTCCTACAGCGGCTGAATAATATATATCTTATAGAGCTCTCCCTGCTGAATAAGATATGGGGGTGTCAGCTTCTCTAAGACTACTCATTAAAAAGTTATCATCGGAAATTCGATTTCAGAGATCCTTGTTGTATTGTCACGCACACATGTTAATTAAGGGTTAGGTTGGGTCAGTCACGGTGCTCTACGGAGGCAACAGATCATTCGCCTGTACCTGGGATTTGTGGGTATGGCTTCATCCCCTCTTTGACCTGCCCGACCCAAAAGTTGGGCATTAATAGTTTTCAAGCAACAGCCTTACCTTCTAAAACATGGACCATCTGGGTGGAGGAGAGATATTTCCAAGTCGCCCCCACCGCCACTTTCCCCAACATCACCGCAGAGTGGTGGGATGAATGTATATGCTTTAGGAGCCAGACAGACCAATTCAGGGGCCAGCCCGATTATGTTATCTAGAACTCTACGGAACTGCCAAACAATCCAAGAGCGTTTGGAGCAAGCAGTAGGGATTTTAGGAGCCATGGTTCCTGGGACTTGTCAAGGCCTTTTTTTCAACTAAATCATCTCACCAAAGGGGAATAATTAGAAATAGGATGGTAAGCACGTCTCACGTAGACCACGTAAAATACCAATGGACCACGGGTCCATGTGGCAACTAGGCATTAAAATGCAGGAATGTCCAAATGAGATTTGGAGAGTGATACAGTAGTTACCCCAATTCTTTTCACGTTAAATGGGTTCCTTTTTTCAAAAAATAAAAATAAATAAAGAGATAACAGATGATGATAGGATTATTATTATCTTAATTCTTTTGCAAAAAGTCCATGGGACAGCAAATGAAACTTTAAAAGGGTTATCTGTTTCTATTTTGAGAGTTTTACGCGTCTTCCTTTGTTTGGGACACTAAATCCTGCAATTCTATAGCCCAGTTCAATCCTGCACAAACCCAGACTGCTTAGTGAACTACTTTCCAGGTCTGCCCACGGTGCTCAAAACACTGCAGACCCAAGGGAAGGGAGCATCACACATTCCAAGGATGCGGCTGATGCCGATTGGTTAACCATTGCAGTAACAAGACCGGGAGAAACACTATTGTGTTCACAGGGCCTAGAATTTGGTTCCTTTTTTTGGAGGGGGGGGGGGGGGGGGGGGAGTGTGGAATTAGAATTTTTTAAGGGGAATGCCGGGATCCAACATAGTGCTACTTTGAAGATAAAATAGCTTGTTCTGTATAGTAGTGCAGGGGTGTTATTCTTTTTTGGGACACTAATCTTGCTTTACCCTTTGACATCTAACATGTAATATCTAGGTACTAGTGATGGCGCTACCAAAAGCGTATGAGGTGGCGGCCTCGCACACTTGGTTGGTGGGGGGCACAGCACCCCAGTAGTGTATCTTCCACAAGGCAAACAAGGCACTCGCCTAGGGCAGCACTTTGCCAGAGGGTGTTAAAGCACACTTCTGGTGCTTCAAACATTTTTCGTTCCCTCCCCCACAGCTACCAATTAATCGGGGTGATGGGGGCATGTAATGCATGTGGTGGGGGTATGAAATGAGGGTGATGGTGGCATGTAATGGGGTGTTGGGGCATGTCGTGGGTGTACAACGTGGTTGATGGGGCATGTCGTGGGTGTGCACCGTGGGTGTTGGGGGGGTGCCCGAATTTTATCTACCTAGGGCGGCACAACACCAAGATACACCACTGAAGCACCCAACTAAGGGGAGACAGAAATCAAATAACTGACTGGGGGCACCCAAATCTATTTAAAAAAAAAAAAGTTTATTAGCTTAGGGTCCCCTTGAACTAGGAATAGGCAAATTGCGCGTACAAAGACATCAGTGTCCGTGGCAAGGGTCAGTAAAGGTTCCATAGAGCATCATTAAAAGGTTTGTCGCTGACAAAACTTTCTGGGCAACGAGGGATTGTAAGACTTTTGCCACTTGGTCATTAGTGTCGAATGCCAGGCATTAAGGTCCGCAGCGATTTATGTTTATCTTACTTGAGCACAGGTGACTCAGCTGATTCCATCAAGTTAACAAGTGTGGCAGAGTATTAGAAGACCTGCCTTGCGAGATTTGTCAAGCCCTGCACTAAAAGCATCTCGCCACTACTAATTGTAAATGGGGTCTACATGGGTCCCATCTTGGTCTCTTTTGCAGTTCTCCAAGACTTGGAGGTTAGACAACCCCAAACGAGACTTCTACACGTGCGATGAACCGGGTGGGCAATTAAGACCCTCGTCTCGTTAAGGGCTTGGTAGTTTTAATCAACCAGACTACGATGAGCCCCAAAAAAAAAATAGACACCCAGAAATGAGTCATAAATGTTATCTTTAAACAAAAAATTAAAAACCCTAAATAAGTATTAGACAATGTACACGCAATTAGTTCTATAAGGAGAAGAAAACAGTTGAGATCATGGCTGTAATGAGCTAACAGTCTAAAAAATTGTATAAATATTGATATAGTATTCTCAGGGGGTCTTAGCTTAAGTAGGCCACTATTACCACATAACCCCAACCCGAGTGCCACAGTGGATGTCTGCATCTCCGATGAGATATAATGTCAGACACTCACAGGGTTATGTGTATTTAATACAACGAGAGACTGGCATCTCAGCCAAATCCGCTATAAAATTAGCATCGCAGGTAACCCTGCCAGAAGAGTGGCTCTCACCGGCCAAAAAAAGTGGAATCATCCCAATAAAATGGGACTGATACTAAATATAACAGAGACCTTTACATATGATCATTTAACTGAAATAGAACAGTGAGTCAAACCCAGAAACGTGGCATGATGGCATCACCATTAAGTTATTTGGCGTTAGAGTGACTCTATACATATATGTCTATGTTGCCATTTAAGCATAATAATAGAAACATTTTATTAACCTGAGCAACCTGTTGCCCATTAATTAAGGTATCCGTCCAGTGTAAACACACCAAGCTTTAGCTTTCAGTCATGAGGTCATCGCACTAAACTCCAGTGATGTCATCACAGCGGTGCCGCACAAGCTCGCTTGCACCACTGCGCAGTGTAAACTGGAGCACCTTCTAACAGGACAGCACCTTTAACAGCGAAACTAACTTTTCTGATAACCCTTTCCAAAATTGAACACTTTCCCATAGAATATCTCCATTTTTTTCCCCTAGATACAAAAACGTCCAATTTCGTTCAATTATTTTTTTCCCCCCAATCTTAAATCCGTTTCCTAGGAAATGTAAAAAACAATTAATAAAATAAAACAAAACTCCAAAATGTTCCTGTGCTCTATGGTAATTAGAAAATTAAAGGGATAGGGATCTCATGGGCAGTTAAAGGGTTACTCTGACAATTAAAGCCTCAAGCTCCCCATTCATCCCCCCCCCCCACCCCCTCTATAGAACTGTGATTCATGTTCACTAGTAAAATTTCCCTTAATATAAAAAAAATTAAATAAAAAGAGGTATCTTATTGCCTACGGGAGACCCCTCCCAGGGCAAGGGTGCTGTGGGGCACTAAAAACAAATCAAAACACACCACTCCTTCCCCTTTAACCCTATCTTTCTCCAGTCACTACCAGTCACCGATGTCACCCTTGGACCCTCTTCTCTTACCAATGACATCATCTTGTTTACAAAGACCATTACTAAATGTTCTGGTTCCAGTCACCCACCTATCTCTGGGTCAAAGTGTAGCTTGATACCCCACAACTCCCATATAGACCCCCCATCCTGCCATTGTCTGCCCCCCCCCCTCTCATCCACCCCCTTTTAAAGAAAATCTGCAACATTGTAGCACTTTCCCCTACATGGCTGTCATTAACCCTTCAGATGCCTGGATCCTGCTGCTGGATCCCTTCTTCTCCCAGTATAATAAACCCCCCCAGAATAAATCATTTTCCTTGTGAGTTTAGTGCCAGTCCTCCCACACATTTTTGTTGTTTTTTTAAGGGGTGAACATGGTGGGGTGTACACATTCCCCCCTCTTAGCTTCTTTGTTTATTTATTTTAACAGTACTGGGAATAAATAACAACAAGCCAGCCAGACAGAGACATTGATAGATAATAAACACTGACCTGGAGAGATGTTTCAGGATTTGTTTCTTTATAATTCCAGCCATGGGGGGTCCCTTTAAATGTCCTCTATTCTTGCAGGGGAGGAAGAGAATAACCAGACGACCTGGTTGGCTTCTTAGCTACAGGCAGTGCCTAGGATAACCCTCCATATCCACAGAATAGGGAGGGTGATGGGGGGGAGACAGTGGTCAGGTGTGGGATCTCAGTGTCACTGTGCTTGGAGGGCCAGCATCACACAGCTTCCATTTTAGCTGCACCATCTCCTAGAGACAGGCAGCAGGGGGCGGTGCTGCTGGGCTGACTCATGCCTGGGGAGGGTCGGGGGCAGGACAATAGAGAGGGGAAGGCTAACCCTTTCATGTCCTCCATGGGCTCTTTAAGTGTTTGACGTGTGGACAGGGAAGGAGGAGGCTAGATGGGCTGCTGAGGCTGGAAAGTGGGCTAGTGGGGCCTGGAGCTGGCAGTGTCACAGTGTTTCATCATCCACAGAGCTATATTGTAAATATAGCTGGGATGGGGGATAGATTTATACACCTTGTGTTATAATTACCCTGTAATGATTAGAAGAACCATTTATATATCTTCCTTTTTACAACAATTATACTTAAATTGATGTATGAAATTAATATCATGTGCATTGTTTACCTGCATAGCAATATTTTTATGTATATATACACAGACATATATATATTGTTGCTATTTTTTTTTTTACCAAGAATCTATTTAGACAAATATGTATATCATATTTCTAAACATATCTCTATAGCTTTACATGTTTCGCGTTAGGAGCCCCACTCCTCTTTCCGCTCCCGCAATATTGGAGTCATAGCTGCCAATGGTCCCAGATTTTGGGATGCAGTCCCGTCAACTTCGAGTCTGTACCAGGATGCACTGTGCGCATACAACATAGTGTTTAAACTGTGTATGACTAGATGACATAAACAGCCTAAACACAAAGAAATGAACCCCTGCTACCTAAACCGGGGTAGGCTGGAACTTAATCTTGTGGGGTCACGCAGTAATCATGTAACGTCACGTGTGACCCCCCCCCCCCCCCACATTCTTTAGACTCTGCACCCCCACTGCATCCCAGAAACATAGCTCCTGATAGTTGGTAAGTATGTGGATAAAATGTGATGTGTTGAGCATGAGTTATGGCACTGAGGCTCTCAGATTCTCACCATATGTCCGCCCTGTAATAGAGATATACAGACACAGAGGGCTCAGTAAGGTGCTTTATTTGCATTCTTTCATTAAACATTTCTATTTAAAATTGCTACATTTGATGCAATCGTTCGGTTAAATATAACTTCTTCTTTTTGACAGTTGTCCTTTAAGCACTTTGCGCTTTATCACTGACAAATCCAATTCCAGTCTACTTTACATGTACTGGGGATACGGCTACAATCTATAATTGAATATATAAACTCTGCCTCCCAGTGGTCACTTGTCAGGCTGAACTGTGTCTGTAAAATTCACCTTAGTTAATAGATTCATTGAAACCCCGTGCCACAAAGACTATACTAGTAAACAATGGTCACTCCTGGGTTCTTCATTCACTTTTAACACTGATTTAATGGACTTCTTGCTCCAGTGGTATTTTCTGACATTCCTGATGACCCTGCTTAAAGAGCGTTGATTTGGTTTGTGTCAGTGGTGTCTCCTCTTTATTACATCACCCTAGGCTTTATATGCAAATGAGCCATTTTTCAATGGGATAAGTGTCAATTGCATCACGTGGTGATGTCATAAGTAGGCGACTCCACAGATATATTTAAAACACATTTTTTTCTTACTTTATGCATTTGCTTGCAATTCTGCCAAACTTAAAGGACTACTCAATAAAGAGAAACTTGCAGGGAACTGAGGCGGGAATTTCGAATTTTCAGTTGGAAGACATCTCCCATTCAGCTGTACTGGAGAATTTTTCCAACTAGGTGCCATTTTGGTGACTGGCAGCAGCCACGGCGGCCATCTTGTATACTGGTCAGCCATCGCACATGCGCAAAATGGCCACCGCGTTTGCGCGACCCATCAGCAACGGGCATGCGTATTTTCGGTAGATCCAACCGATATTATCTGCAGTATGGATGCGCTCAGCATCCTGGGAGGAGCATTTTGTTTTTTTCTGCACTGTTGATATTAGCAGTGCTAAAGCTATTTAAAGAAACATTTGGGGGGGGGGGGGTCTACAGTTGTCCTTCATTACTGTATTGCTTATTACATCACTGTGTAGCCATAAATTGCACATTTCCCAGTGAACTTTAGTTCATTTGCTTATCAAGCCACAGGTGATGTCATAAGCCGGAGACGCCACAGACATCTTTTTAGTTCTGACTGGTTGTTTAAGGGTTAATAATTCATTCAATAATCAATAGATTTCCCAAGGATTGCTACAAATCACCAGTTTACACATCTTAAACTCTGGATATAGAACCAGTTACACATATATATTTGTGTTTTACACTGTAGCACTTAGTATTTTTTATAGCTTATTTTTAACATGTATTATTGTTGGGAATAAAGTCCCCTGCTTGTCAGTAAACTATTTCTATTTTTCCTCTGTATTGTGTAGATTTTCCCTGTTCTGTCCATTAACCTGCCATCTTTTTCCGCTAAGTGGCAATAAGCTGCCTTGGTAATTGCAAAAAAAAAAAAAATGCTGGCATCTATTCATATATAGTGAATTTTATCTTATAATCACAGCTATTTATAGGCTCGTTTGGCTGGCTCTTATTTTGGGCTTGTCTAATTTCTAAAATCCAAGGCTTCATACTTTGTAATTAATTTACACCCATTCAGCTGAGTCTCAAGTGTGCCAAGTCAACCAGTCATCTAAAATCAATCTCTCAAATTCATTCATATTTGGCTGTCTAGTAAAAAAAAAAATATATATATATATAGTGCTGAATTTTTTGGGGAAAATATTGTAAAATTTATCACTTTACAATATTAGCTCAAAAGTGACAGAAAAACAGATTTTTGTTTAAAAAAAAACAACAAAAACAAACAAACAAACAACAACCTTTGTTGTAGGAATAGGAAGAAATACAATATATTCCAGTTATAACCTGACCCATGTATCTTGGCATGTGGCTAGACCCAAACTTATCCTTTGGTGTCCATTTAATCTGCTGTTAAATGTGTAACTGTGTAACTCCATTCTGGTCTGGGCCCCCAGGACATACTTGAAAACGAGATAAATCTCAATGTATTCTTCCTGGTAAAACACGTTATAAATAAATAAATAAATATAAGGTTCTGCTCAATAAAGAGAGAATTGCAGGGAATAAGAGGAGAATTTCTAAATTCTCCTCTACCTATTAAAAAAGCATATTTTGCACTGCTTAAAATATAAAATACTTTCAGCTAGATGAAGTTGTGAAATTACAGCCGTTTGCAAGAAGCCAGGACTGCCCACACTAGCTGAGTAAAAGTTTTTTTTTTTTTTTTTTTTGCTGCAGGAACCAATGACAATCATTTCATTCAAGTCAGTGGAATTTCCTGTCTATCTAGTGATGTCATCAGACAATGTGTTAATCGCTGGGGGAAGGGGGAAGCTCTTCAGTCAAATATTAAAAATGTGATTAATTCAGAATGTCGGCAATCAAATCGCACTGGAAAAAAGTCAGTGCACCATCCAAGCCATAATCTTCATCTTGCACCAAAGTGAGTTTGGGGACTAGACTGTCCCTCTAAAGTCTCCAAAGTAGTCAGACAATACCCACCATATTCTGAAAACCTTTTTACCCCTGGCTTGACCCTGTTTCTGGTCTTACAAAATAGTTCTTATCTTCTTTGATCTGCACCTCATCTGCAAACCCTGACCTCGTATCCGCACCAGCTTCTGAGTCTATGCCATGTGATCCCATCTTTGTCCTGTCTGTCCTTGTTAGTACTGTCTCTCTTGTTACCATACCAGCAATTGAACCACAGACATCCCAACAGCTCTTACAATTTTGGGGGATGCAGCTACGACTTCAAACTATCTGATTAACCGGTTCTTCTTTTGTGGTTTTGCTAACTCAACATGCATCAAAGACTGGAGGATGCAAGTGGTAAAATATGAAACACACATTTATTATGATAGGTTCACCACATTAATGATTTTATGAATGCTTCCTTAATCTACACATTTGTCTGATCTACAGCTTCAGTCATCCTCTAGAGACCTCTGCTAACAATCCCCATTAATTCTGGAACACATTCTAAAATCTAGTGCATAGCTTTTGGGACTACAATGCATTTTCCACAGGAGGATCATCAGCCCATCCTTTAAATACTTTAATTAGTAATTTTAATTTCTCCACAATTGGATTATCTGTTGAGGCGTTGCGTTTTATAATATTAGGTGGTACAGTGTCTTTCAAAACAATTATAAAATCCCATATTTTCCACAAGGACAGGATGAACTATCATATGTAAATCCAGCGTGTGCAATCTGGGTGCTGGGGCAAGTCCAGCATGTGCAATCTTGGTGCTGGGTCAAGTCCAATGGATGCAATCTGGGTCAGGGAGATCTGCCACTCAGCACAAGGGAAAGTGGAGAAGACTTCCTGCCGGATTGTAAATTAAGAGGGGGCGCAATTAGCTCCCCAGCATCACGCCTCTGGTCCCCAGTATCACCCATGTCCCTTCTCTAGTCCCGTGTCACCCATGTCCCTTCTCTAGTCCCGTGTCACCCCTGTGCCTACTCTGCCCCCAGTGTCCGCACTCTGCTAAAAATAGGGATGGTGCCAGACATAAGAGGGGTGCCATACTTAGGTTCCGCCCCTGGTACCATATGTTCTATGTGCACCCCTGCCTGTGTGTGCAATCTAGGTGCTGGGGAAAGTCCTGTGTGTTCAGTCACGGTACTGGGCAAATCCTGTGGATGCAATATGGGCGCAGGGGACTTTGCGTGAGTATGTAACACTACATGAGTGACTTTGTGTGTATATGGATAAGGGTGGGATCAGTAAGAGGCTCCAAAATATAAGTTTTGCCTAGGGCAGCAAAAAGTCTTGCACTAGCGCTGAAAAGTAATACAGTTTGGCTCTTACAACAAGCAAACACTATTTTTTTAGTTTATTGCCACATTAAAGACCACAAATAAAAGACCAAGTTAAGGTTCCCTCTGTTGGTGGCATGTGTAAATGTGGTAGCGGAAATACCATGCCCTGCGTCATCACTTCGTGCCGGGAGCACAAACAGCATACTGCTCCCAGTCAAGTATGAAGGGGGAAGGAAGAGAGAGAATGGATGGGGTGGGGAGAAGAGGCAGAGAGACCAAATGAATGGGGGGAGAGAGAACTGATAGGGGAAGAAGGGGGGGACAGAACTGATAGGGAGGAGGGGGAGAAAGAACTGATAGGGGGAGGTGGGAAAGAACTGGAAGGAGGAGAAAGAACTGATAGGGGGTGGAAGGGGAGAAAGAACTGATAGGAGGGGGAGAAACAACTGAAAGAAGGGGGGAGAAAGAACTGATAGGAGGGGGAGAAACAACTGAAAGAAGGGGAAAGAAAGAACTGATAGGAGGGGGAAGAACTGATAGGGGGAGGGGAGAAAGAACTGATAGAAGGGGCAAAAGAACTGATAGGAGGGGGAGAAAGAACTGAAAGAAGGGGGGAGAAATAACTGATAGGAGGGGGGAGAACTGATAGGGGGAGGTGGGAAAGAACTGGAAGGGGGAGGAGGGGGAGAAAGAACTGATAGGGGGAGAAAGAACTGAAAGGGGGTGGAGGGTGAGAAAGAACTGAAAGGGGGTGGAGGGGGAGAAAGAACTGATAGGGGGAGGGGAGAAAGAACTGAAAGAAGGGGCAAAAGAACTGATAGGAGGGGGAGAAAGAACTGAAAGAAGGGGGAGAAATAACTGATAGGAGGGGGGAGAACTGATAGGGGGAGGTGGGAAAGAACTGGAAGGGGGAGGAGGGGGAGAAAGAACTGATAGGGGGAGAAAGAACTGAAAGAAGGGGCAAAAGAACTGATAGGAGGGGGAGAAAGAACTGAAAGGGGGGAGAAATAACTGATAGGAGGGGGGAGAACTGATAGGGGGAGGTGGGAAAGAACTGGTAGGGGGAGGAGGGGGAGAAAGAACTGATAGGGGGAGAAAGAACTGAAAGGGGGTGGAGGGTGAGAAAGAACTGAAAGGGGGTGGAGGGGGAGAAAGAACTGAAAGGGGGTCTGAGGGGAGAAAGAACTAAAAGGGGGTCTGAGGGGAGAAAGAACTGAAAGGGGGTCTGAGGGGAGAAAGAACTGAAAGGGGGAGGAGGAGCAGAAAGAACTGATGAGGGGGGAGAAAGAACTGATAGGGGGAGGAGGGGGAGAAATAACTGATATGGAGGGAGAAACAGAACAGGTATGGTGTATCCCTTTGAATGCTGTCAGTTGCCTGCCTGAAACTCTACGAAATTTCCTGCTGTTTTTTGGGAACCACTTTACCCTGTGCCTGTCATCCTGAGCCTTAATCTGTAGGCTCTTCCACAAGTGAGTGGAGTTATCAAAGGGGGTTCCTTGCTACCAACGGGGGTTGCCCAAACAGTCTGCACTATGTCTTGTACTGTTTTCTTATCTTTTATGTGAATATCGTGTTTAAGCAAACAAACCAACAGTGGAAAGATAAGTTTATTTACTCTTAATCTTGTGCACCACTATCACTTTATATTTAGCAGGTTATTTAGCATTTGTAGATATGTAAAAGATTTTTCATGTAAAAGTTTTTTTTTCTTTTCATTTTTTTAATAGTAAATTATATGATACAATCAAAATAATGGTGTCAAAGGAAAGCCCTTTCCGCATGCCAATAAAAACAATATATTATATATGTGGATACATTAAATGAGAAAGGAATATTACAGCTAAACACAAACACTGCAGAAGTTTAAAAACAGCATTTATAGGCTAAATATGGAAAAATTGACACAGAAACCAAAGCAATACTTCGTTTGACCTCTTTGAAAAATGTGTATGCTTGCATTAGAAGTGTATGTTGTGTTTGCTCAGATGTTAGAACAGTCTTTTTAAAAAAGTTGACACTGGTCTTTTACTATTTTAAAAAAGTGTCAGCACACAGTGATAAATAAGTGACCTTCCAAGGTTATATCGATTAACCACCAAAATCAATTACCCCGTCATTGTGCCCAGGCTATGGGTTTTTGATTAGGGCCCTGTTCTAAAATAAAAAAAAAAAACATGCCAAGTGCAGCCCAGCAGTCTGTAGGATCCATATACCCACAGACACAATCCACATAATAAAAAATGTGGACATCCCATGATTAATTAATTGGATTGTGTCTATGTATATAGACAGGGACGGCCTTAGGGGTGTGCGACCTGAGCGAGCGCCCTCCCGCCCAAAGAAAAAAAAAAGTTTAAAAAAATAAATAAAAAGCCGGTAGAGGCACTAGATGGGGGAGATCAAAAGATCCCCCCTCACCAGCCCTCTGCTCGGCATGCTCTTCTAGATCCGGGGAGGGGGCAGAGCTAACCGGCTGAGCGGTGTAGCTCCGCCCCCACCCTGTGAAGCAGCGCAGCGTCTGCTTCACGAGGAGCCACTGGCAGCAAGAGATAGTGCTGCTCGGCTCCCCATGCTTGCATTAAGCATGGGGAGCCGAGCAGCACCTTCTCTTGCTGACCTGGGCTCCCAGTGAAGCAGACGCTGCTCTGCTTCACAGGGTGGGGGCGGAGCTACACCGCTCAGCCGGTTAGCTCCGCCCCCTCCCTGTATCCACCTTTGAAGGCAAAGGAAGGGGGGGGGGGAGAGAGGCAGAACAGGGGGAAGGGGGAACAGGGGGAAAGAGACAGACAGAACAGGGGGGGAGGGAGAGAAAGACAGAATTTGGGGAATGGGTAGAGAGAGAGAGACAGAACAGGGGGGGAGAGAGAGACAGAACAGGGGGAATGGGGAGAGAGACAGAACAGGGGGAATGGGGAGAGAGACAGAACAGGGGGGGGAGACAGAACGGGGGGGGGGGGGGGAGAGAGAGACAGAACGGGGTGAGAGAGGGAGACAGAACAGAGGGGGGGGGGGGCGCCACTGGGGGAAACCCGCACAGGGCGCCGGAACACTTAAGGCCGGCACTGTATATAGATCCAACATACTTCTGGGCTGCACTTCGCACGCTCATTTTGCAGCATGTAGAACATGTATGTGTCCCTGGAAACATAATGGATGTTGGCAACTATGGAATATGAGACTGAGGGGTTTCTTGCTCTTGGACTGGATCAGCCTGCAAGTTTTACATAAAAAAATAGAATGTGTCGTCAGATAAGAACCATTCGGTCGATCTAGTCTGCCCAATGTTCTAAATACTTTTATTAGTCCCCCGTTCCCGGTCTTATAGCTAGGATAGCCTTGTGTCTATCCCACGCATGTTTAAACTCCTTGACTGTATTAACCTCTACCACTTCCGCTGGCAGGCTATTCCATACATCCACTACCCTCTCAGTAAAGTAATACTTCCTGATACTACTTTTAAATCGTTGCCCCTCTAATTTTAGACTATGACCTCTAGTTGTGGTAGTTTTTCTTCTTTTAAATATACTCTCTTCCTTTACTGTGTTACTTTACAGAGAAATATAGAATCTGCTGATCAATAGATGAATGAAAATGATGTATCATAAAAAGTATGTAACAGTTTATCCTCATATTAGGTACACATGTGTGCACTTGTTTAATTAAGGTTGGTGTCTCTTTAATACCCTGCATTGGTTTTAATACAGCAACCCCTCCTCTAATAGAGAGAGAAACTACAAGATATTTGGAATTACTCATAAAACTTAATTCTGGGGGAACGTTCTACACAGCAGGAACGTTCCATTGGTTTCCATGGTGACCTACCTTTTTTTAAATAACCCCCAATGTATTTTGCAAATAAATAAAATCAAAACGAAACCATTTTTTTCTGGTCCACGTTCTGATTTCTTTGTACACCTCATCACTAACCTTCCACCTCCCCCCCCCATTACATGCAGAATAACCCCAGCCTCCTGTCTCTATTCTCCTGCGGGGGGGAGCAGTGCTGTGTGCGTGGCACTTTCCCCAGCCTCTTTACAGGAGTGGCCAGGCTGGGTGTGATCACTAAGGAGGGGGGTCGCTTTCCTTTTTGTACAACCCACAAATCCAGTTCTGTCTCCAGCCTGTGACCTCCCCCCTCGGCAGATCTCATTGGTTTGTCCCTTAAAGAAGCCACTACACTGATTGCACAGGAGTTGCAAATTGCAACCCCAGCTCTTATCAGGCAACATGTCTAACACCAGACAGAGGAATAAAGGGAACTCTGCAGAGAGCAGCTCCCAGGCAGCTGCCAGTGATGGGGCAAAGAAGAGTCAGAAATCCAACAAAGGGGCATCTCCCCCACCAGCAGGGGCATCTTCTGGGGTATTTAGGAAACTTGTTACTTTCCTGTTCTATGCCTGTCTGATTGCAGGGTCTGCATGCACAGGATGGTTTGTGTATAATCTGCTGGAGGAAGTTTCCCAAATCAATGGCAAACTCAATCACCTCTCCGAACAGAAAGGTGAACTGGCAGCGACCGTACACAGTCTGCAAGAACAGGTAAACATCTCTTTAATTCATTACTTTCACATCCTCACCCCCCTCTGGTGATTAAATTAGTAAATATTCATATTAATTTGGGATGACTTCTGCTCACTAGTGTAGAAAAAGTATTGGGTGCATGGAACAGCCACTCTGTCGATGTGGTACATACAGTGGGTATAATTTATCTTCAGTCATGTGTTCATATTTTGGGGATTTATGAGGATACACAGTGTTTATAATTTAATAATGCTATATAATCTAAATAAAAAATGATTGCCTGGTGGGGGAAAATACATAAACATATATACACATTATAATTTCCTTCTGGCAAATGCAATTCATTTTTAAAATGTCTGAGTGTGTATGTGGCATTGTTAAATGTTTTTTTTTTTTTTTTTTTTAAATGTATTTATTTTTATGTAGTTTGTATTTTAAATATTTTTATTCTGATTGCAAAATTTATATATATATATTTTATTTTTATTTTTAATCCAGAGGATTTTTACTAATCCTGAAATATGACTGCCAGAATCTTTCTGTAAGGCCTTGACTTAGTGCATGGTCTAATACCTTTAAACATATACCAGACTTCTTTTTGGCACCTTCTGATTGGATGATGCTTGTTTGAATAGGTGAGAAACTGTTAGTTTTTGCTTTAAACACTTTAAAGGGGGAAGTAGGCATAATAAATATTTTTTTAACTTTTTTTATTTTTTTTAACCCCTTCCTCATGCTGCAACATGTCCCACTTCAACTCTCTGAAACAGTTAACTCCGCATAGCGTCTGGAGTTTATTTCTGGAAGGGAATGAACTGATGTGTGTAACGTCTCTCTCATCTTAGTACATGGGGCCCGCAGGATAACTTGCGTAGCTTGATCTGTGAGTTTACACTCCTCCTTTTGTAACAGCTGAGCCTGTGAAGGAACGTCAGATGAGGTTTCATTTACACCAACCCAGGGCTTAATTCATGCAAGAGAGAGCTGCAGGGAATTGAGAAGGAAATCTCAAATGTAAGGCTAAAGTAGCAGAGTTGGAAAAAAAAAATGTTTTTAACCTTAATACACTACTGACCCCATGTAAAAACCAGGCAGCACTTATATAAGAGCCTGTAACTTGGCCGTGAAGAGGTTAAATTGCTGGTTCAACTAGCCACCGTACCCCAGCACGGGATGGCGCTCTTCCTTTTAAACAAAATTAAGATAAAAGACAAATGGATCTCTTCAACTGGGTGGGACACAGAGTGCCGCCCTCTCCTAAATTAAATCACACGTCTCCTTGGGTTTATTGAGTAGGACCAGCCATGTCCTCCAGCAACCCCCCCCCCCCCCCCCCCCCATGCCTGGAATGTCAGGGATGGATTGATGTTGGCACTGGCATGTGCGCTGTAATATGAGATCATGTGCAGACGGTTATGTCGCTAGGTTCTGTGTCTAATAAACAGACACAAGTGGCTCTGGGAAAACAAAGAGTGCTCACTAAACTGTAGACGTGGGTCTGCAATAAACTATCAGAAACCATGGGGGGCCGCGGTCCCCCCTACACATACAGTGCCGTATTAGTAATATGACTGGTCGGCCACGGCGAGTGTTGGTGCTTCCGCGTACTAGTGTGCTGACACTCTCTCCCTTCCAAGCCACATCCCTCCGCGTTCCTCATGGTACATTATTACTCTCTCCAAATCCCATCTCCATCCTGCGGCCCTCCAGATGTTGCAGGACTACATTTCCCATACTCTTCTGTCAGCCTCTTAGCTGAAAGAGCATTATGGGAGATGCAGTTTTTTTGGCATCTGGAGGACCGCAGGTTGTCTACCCATGTTTTTGGGATGCATTTGGGGTTGCCACCTTTTTTGTTTGTAATTTTTTTTTTTTTTTTTTTTACAAAAAAAATACCGGCCATGCTACTGCCGCCATAGTCTTAACATTAGCCTTAAGCCAAATTTTTACCGTCCTGCCAATAAAATACCAGCCAGGTGGCAACCCTAGATGCATTGAATAAAATAACGCTACAGGTTTAGCCTATATATTTTTGCAATGCACAGTTTTGGAGTGTGTGTAGTATATACACTTTGTACCGATTATAAGCAGCCCAACCTCACGCTAACAGGAAGTTAAGCGTCATTATAAAGCTCCCCCCCCGCCTGCTGAAACGACAGCACAGTTTTAAGTTCCTTTTTTAAATCGTATTAACGTTAACATCTCCATTTTTTTTTTCAAGTACAGTGCTATCACGCATGAAGACGTTTGTTTCCCATTCCAGTTGCTTTGAGATTGATCTTAATTGACACGGAGGGTGGGGGATGCATAAATACACGGACACATTAATTGTGAGTCAAAACTGCTCGATCTGCATTCCCTGAGCTTAAGGGACGGCTATGAGCAAAAAGAAAAAATAACTTCTGTTTAATTGAAAGCGTCCTCCAGGTATAGATATTTTTTTAATTAGAAAGGCTTTACTGAAAGAATACAAAAATAATCCTTTTTTGAACCTATTATGTTGTATCTATCTGTATGAGGGGGCAGACATGTTGGGCGGAATCTTGGGTCAGATGAAGGAAGACCTGACCCAAGATTCTGTACAACATCAGGTCTTGTTGGCAAAGTATGTCTTTTTGCTGATGATACAAAGATTTGCAGCAGGGTTGATATTCATGGAGGGATAAGCCAAATGGCAAATGATTTAGCTAAACTAGAAAAATGGTCAGGACAATTGCAAGTTTACGCACCTTGGGCGTAAAAACCCAAAAGCAGAATATAGACTATTTGGTACAGTTCTAACCTCAACCTTCTGAGGAAAGGGATTTAGGAGTAATAATTTCAGAGGACTTGAAGGTAGGTAGGCAATGCAATAGAGCAGCAGGAAATGCTAGCAGAATGCTTGGTTGCATAGGGAGAGGTATTAGCAGTAGGAAGAGGGAAGTGCTCATGCCATTGTACAGAGCACTGGTGAGACCTCACTTGGAGTATTGTACACAGTACTGGAGACCGTATCTCCAGAAGGATATTGGAGAGTTCAGAGAAGGGCTACTAAACTGGTTCATGGGTTGAAGGATGAAACTTACCAGGAAAGGTTAAAGCATCTTAACATGTATAGCTTGGAGGAAAGATGTAACAGGGGGGATATGATAGAAACATTTATATACATAAAGGGAATCAACACAGTAAAGGAAGAGAGTATATTTAAAAGAAGAAAAACTACCACAACTAGAGGACATAGTCTTAAATTAGAGGGGCAACGATTTAAAAGTAATATCAGGAAGTATTACTTTACTGAGAGGGTAGTGGATGTATGGAATAGCCTGCCAGCAGAAGTGGTAGAGGTAAACACAGTCAAGGATTTTAAGCATGCGTGGGATAGACACAAGGCTATCCTAGCTATAAGACCGGGAACGGGGGACTAATAAAAGTACTCAAAATAAAAAAATTGGGCTGACTAGATGGACCGAATGGTTCTTATCTGCCGACACATTCTATGTTTCTATGTAACATGTCCGCCACCTGATAGAGCTACGCAGAGAATTTTTATGTCGAATCCTTGCTGAATTCTTTCAATTAAACATTTTTTTTTTTTTTTTTTGTGTGTGCATCCAATCAGAGCCTAGAGAACTTGTTCCAGACATTGCCCCTGGTCAACCAATCCAACTCCAGGCTATTGACACTACCCTTGAATTCTGGTCTGCCAACACTAATGGCTTTGGGGCAATTCAACCGGTTAACCTTTTTTTATTACAGACACAGGAAGCAGACATAGGTTTGGAGGCTCCATATAATAATCTAACATGGTGCCTAAACCTTTATTAGATATTAAGGAAGATCCTCCAAGTCATTAACAGTCTTCTTTCTATTGTGACCTAGTGCATGGTTTGACAAATCCCTGGCTCCTGAAATACTTACCGCTGGTTCTTAACTTTTTTTTTTTGTTGTTTTACACCAGACTCCACGGTAGCATCATTTCCCTGGCTCCTAAATTCTATAATTATCCAAGCCCTGGATTAGTGTGATGAGACTGGTTTCTCCCTCTTTAAATTATTTTGCTGTATATGCCAATAACCAAACGTTATAACGAATGCCAGCAGAAGTGGTAGAGGTAAACACAGTCAAGGATTTTAAGCATGCGTGGGATAGACACAAGGCTATCCTAGCTATAAGACCGGGAACGGGGGACTAATAAAAAGTACTCCAAAAAAAAATTGGGCAGACTAGATGGACCGAATGGTTCTTATCTGCCGACGCTTTCTATGTTTCTATTAAAACGAATGTGCTGTATTACACCTCAGTTGGCGAGGGGAGCATATGTGGAACAGCAATCACATTTTTTTTAAATGGTGCCTTTGGTAATGAGGACAGTTCAGGGACATGTCTGCCCTCCTTTTCCAGCCTGAATATGTGACTGAGAGAGAATTTCTGCAGCAAACGTTTGTAAGTGACACACTGAATGTATAGAACAGCTGACGTCCGATCAACACAAAATAGTTCTGTGTTCCTAGCTCCTACCACAGCGGCCAGGGAAAGATGAATGCATTCTTGGAGCTTTCAATCTCTCCAGAGCTGGTAGGCTCTTAGCCAACAAAGCTTCCTTGGTAGGCAGCATGAGGTCAGGGGGCAATGCTGCCACAGGGCTTAAAGGGACTGTATACATTACTTATACTGTGCATGTAAAGAATACCAAATTATTAAAAACGATCTGTGTATCAGCAAAATTGCCTAAATTAGAAGACAAATTGGTGTTAAATGCATCCGTGGAGTCTCTTGCTTATGACATCACCTGCGGCCTGATATGCAAATTACACATTCCCACTGAAAACGTGTTCATTTGCATATCAAGCCGCAGGTCAGGTCATAAACCGATGAAACCAAATATGGTTATCCACCCCAAATTACACATGTCAATCCACAGGTGATGTCATAAGCAGGGGACTGCACATTTTTCTCCTACTCTAGTACGGTAATTTACTTGCAGTTTTGCTAACACAATGTGTAGGTGATGCAAAACCCTTTAATATTGTACAAGTGCCTGGGGCAAACTCTGCATTTGCAAGTTATTTTATGTGGTAGTTCAAGTTTTACATGCATTTCCACATGCACATTTTTATTTCATGCAGACTGTGTCACCTAATCAATCATTTTTTTGTTTTCTACATTCGCAGAAAAAAAAAAAAAACCATGAAAATGATCTATACATTGTGTTAGCAGAATTGCAAGCAAATGGATAAATTAGGAGAGAAAAATTTTTTTTTTTTTTTTTTAAAGGGATATTAAACATTTGTTTAACCCTTGCTTCCTTGAACAATACATGTCCCGGACCGAGTACGTAAACCTGACGTGTGTCTTAATAGATATGTGCAGGTTTATTATCGGCTGTGTCTCATATGCTGTCGAGAGACCGACAGACAGACAGACAGACAGACGCTGACGGCTGCCATGGCAGCTCTCGGTCAGAGGATAAACTGGCAGGTACTATCAAAAGCACACGCCAGTTCATCCTCATAGGAGGGAAAATTAAAATTTCACTTGTGCTTCTAAAAAAAAGTGAAAAATAACGTTTAGTGTCCCTTTTTAAATGTGTCTGTGGAGTCTCCTGCTTATGACATCACACATGGCCTGAAATGCAAATTTCCCATTGAAAAATAGTTAATTTGCATATCAAGCCTCAGGTCATAAACAGGAGAAATCCTGTTGAAATCAAATATATGGTTATCCACCCCACAACAATTTAAAGAGGAAGTAGACCAGCAATCTCAAGCTGTTAATATATACCGTAGTCTTTTTTTTTTATGTTTATTTTATATATTTATTATTATTATTTTATTTTATTTATTTTTGTGTGTGTGTCATCTAATCTATTTTAGTACGACTCTGGAAAGTCCTTGTGGATTGTCACATAACCTCTACTCTGACGCTAAGGGAGGGCCATTTGTAGCTTCTGCAGTGTGTATTACACAATGGAGGTTATAATGAAAAGATCAGTTCTTGGGCAACGTACACCTGTTCTCTAATACTAACGTATTTGCTCGATTATAAGACGAGGTTTTTTTCAGAGCAAATGCTCTGAAAAATCCCCCTCGTCTTATAATTGAGGTCTCTTATAATCTGACCTCAAATTGAGGTCAGACTATAAGACATGGATCCAGGTCCCCAGCAGAGCTGCAGGGGACCTGGATCCCCCTCTCTAGCAGCAGGGGAAGTCTGCGCAACGAGCGCAGACTCCCCTGCTTCCGCCCGGCACGACCGCCGGGGCTTCTGTGAAGAAGCCGGATACTTCCGCTTTCGTCACAGAAGTCCCGGCGAGCGTGCCGGGCGGCAGCAGGGGAGGTCTGCGCTCATCGCGCAGACATCCTCTGCTGCCCCACTAGGCACCAGGGATCAAGGTAAGGGGGAGGGAGGGGGGCAGAGAGACAGGGGGAGGGAGGGAGGGGGGCAGAGAGACAGGGGGAGGGAGGGGGGCAGAGAGACAGGGGGGAGGGAGGGGGGCAGAGACAGAGTCAAGGGGAGGGAGGGGGTTAAGAGACAGAGACAAGGGGAGGGAAGGGGTTAAGAGACAGAGACAAGGGGAGGGAAGGGGTTAAGAGACAGAGACAAAGGGAGGGAAGGGGTTAAGAGACAGAGACAAGGGGAGGGAAGGGGTTAAGAGACAGAGACAAGGGGAGGGAAGGGGTTAAGAGACAGAGACAAGGGGTTAAGAGACAGAGACAAGGGGAGTGAGGGGGTTAAGAGACAGGCAAGGGGAGGGGGGAGAGAGAGAAAAATGGGGGCAAGAGAAAGGCAGCATTGGCACATAAAAAGAAATAAAAACTAGAAATACATTTTTTGATATCATAATTTTTTATTAAAAAAGCAATTTACATGTGAATATATACAAGTTTAACTTTTTTCCTATAGGGTAGTCTTATATTCAGGCTTTTAGTTTTTTTCCTAAAGGAATATCCAAAATTTGGGGGGTCGTCTTATAATCAGGGTCGTCTTATAATCGAGCAAATACGGTATATTTAGTGCTGCCAATACAACAAGGTATTCTGTCTTTTGCGTCTTTTATGCTTAAGGAGGGATTAAACGTCCCTTTTATTTCAGTGAGACGGCTACTTTTGCATCTTAAAAGATTAATAGGAATTGTGCACCATTCAAAAGTTATTAATTTGCAAAAGGAAAGACTCGGTAGGGGGCTTCCAACTTATGAAGGGGTGTTCTGTTGAGGCATAGCGGGAGCCGGTCTGTCATGGGGGGGGGGGGGGGGGGTTGTGCGTCAACTGGGGGCACACAGCCAGTAGTGGGGAGGAGATGATCATCATATGCACAGATGCTGCACACGAATCAGTGCTGCCATGTCTCGGAGGACCTGCCCCACGACTAGGCAGCCTGGAAGTCTTAGTTTGACTTCCAAAGGAAAACGTAAACCGTTTTTGAGTGGTGCTTTATAAGAGCATTGTTCAGAAGTCTTTATTTTGTGTTCCGTCCCCTTCAAAACTGGTATATTAAATTGTAAGATGAAAGTATTCATTTTTTTTTTTTAATTTTTTATCCCCAACATTTTTGAGATTGATTGATTGATTTTCTTCTCTTCTTCAGGTGCCGTTGCTTCAAAAAACCGTAGGCCGCCTGGAATTCATCTCCAAAGACATTCAAGAAAAACAACTGTTGCAAGATTCCTCCATCAAAAAGAGCGAAAAAGAATTGGACCAGGTGGGAGTGATCCTTAAAAAGCTGCAGAAAGACCTGTCCAACGTCATGCAAGATGTAACGGACCAGGGCGACCGAGACTTAATCCAGTTTGAGAAGAGCATGAGCGAAAAATTTACGGAGCTGAACAACTCCATCAACGACGATATCACTGAAATTACCAAGGTGCAGAAGTCAAGCCAGAGTGAAATCAACAACGTGAAAGCTAAGCTAGCTTCGTTAGGAGAGTTGGACTCTGTTAAGGGCGAGCTGAGGTTGTTAAATGACATCACATCTCAACTGAAAACCTCACTTGATTCTAAGCAAGCCTCTATTGAATGGTTAATGAACAATGCGTTGAGCGTAGAGACCATAACATCCAACAGTCAGGAAATTGCACAGCTCAGATACGAGCACGATGACCTAAAAAAGGCCGTTGATGCCCAGGTGGCTGCAGTAGAAGACCTTAAAGGAAAGGTCAACACGGGTGAACGTTCCAATGTGGAGGCCCTTGTTAAGGAATTTGAACAGATCTCCTCCTCCGTTGCAGAAATGGAAAACAACTATGTCTCCGCAAACAATGACCTACTCAAAGAAATCGAAAGTAATCGAGACACCATTGAATTGAGATTAACACCTCTGGAAAATATTGTGGCCACTCTGACTGCGGAAAAAAAGGTGTCGGACTTGAGACCTGTTTTGGAGGATTTTGCCAAGCGGCTGAGCGCTGTAGAAGAAGCCTACACTGGCCTCAAGATGTTAACAAGTGTTGGAGACGCAGAAGCTCCCGAGGCGTTGTTAGGCCTTCAAGAAGGTCAACAAGCCTTATCCAAGCATGTCGACGAATTGAAGTCCGCTGTGGCTGAACTTCCCAAGATCGCGTCCGAGTTAGAGACACTCCAAGTGGAAATCACCAGCGTTCTGGAAGAACACGGGAATGAGATAGAAATGCTGAAGGAAGAGTACAACCGCCTGCAGTCCTACACAGCACAAAATAAAGTTGGCTCTTTGGAAGGCGACAAACCAGTAACTGACGCGGCACTCCAAGTTTCGGTTGGCAAACTGGAGACGGACTTGAAGATGCTAAGGACCGCAGTGGACAGTTTGGTAGCGTATTCTGTAAAAATCGAAACAAACGAAAAAGAACTGCACTCCACCAAAGAATCTCTGGAGGACTTGAGGCAAAGTACTGATAAACTGATGGTTAAACTAGAGCAAATTCAAGAGGAGGTATAAGTTGTCCTTATTCTGTAGGGAAAACAAATGTAGTAATTTTTTTAAAAACTTTTGGATCGAATCTGGTTTTCATTAAAGTATTTTTTCCTTTTTGGGTGTCTTATTTTGAAAACTTGATAGGGCTTTTATAGGTGTACAATGATGTCATGTTTAAAGAAAAAGAAAAAAATCACCACCACACAATAGGCCGACGTAAACTGAACCAACGAAAAATCAACAGGATACTAAGCAGATCACAACCCACTAGATAAATAATCCCGGTATTAAGATTTAGTCTAATATCACAGGTTGTGTCATTATATTAGGGTTAGAGGCGCAAAAACGAGAAACAAGTCGTACTTAATAATATAGCATTGAGGTGTTGACAATGACGCACAGTTGGGTTTATATAAAGTAACCTTGATCTTTAAGCCAGAAAAATACTTGCCTTTTATGATCCTGTTGGAACTATGAAGGTAGAACAACACCCAGTAGATGACGACATGATTTAGATACCAGGATTAGAGGAGGGCAGGATTCATCTGTGTGCCAGATTTTGGGATAGAATCACTAACGCACAAATTGGGAGTCAAAAATCTTAGCCGAGAGTGTCTGCTCCCACAAAGGGTCTGGATTTATAAACAAAAAGGTGAAATCACTTTTAGAACAAATTTCACCTTTTTATCTATATATATATATATATTTTTTTTGCTTCTGACCTTTGTCCGGGGCTAGATGTATAAATAACCCACCTCCCCACACACACTTGACGTGACTGAGAAAAAGGTGATCATAGTGATCCCTGATTTAAACGATCACTAATGAATGGTGCTATGACGCTGTTTAATAATAATAAAACTAGTTTGACCAGCCAGGCTGCATTTAAATAAACTGTAATAAATGTAGATCATAGAAAAATAGGCCCAATGTTGGGGGCAAGGTGTGTAGATATCCACTTCTAGAACTTTGGCCCAGAATTTCAGCAGTACTGTGTACAATCATATCCCTGTTAGGGCTATATATATTTTATAATATACTACACGTATAAATGAAGGAAAGGTAAACAAAAAAAAATATGAAAAGGCACAGGCTGCTATTGTGTAGGATGGGGAATCAGTCTTTTTTGTGTGGTTTTTTTTTTTTGTGGAGTGGAGGGGCTAGCTCAAAATCCTGACTTTTGTTGGGAGTTTTTATTATATAGCCAGCGCTGATGGGAAAAAGCATACCTGATAGGTGCTATCTTCATGTGGACCATATACTTTACCCATTCACCTTTTCTGTAATATTTTGCTGTCTTCTCCACACCTCGGGGAAAGACAAATATATTACAGAAAAGGTAAATAACTATGAAATCATCCATTATTACAAATCACTCTGTTTCGCTAAAATGTAAGCTCTGCTTTTTGTGTGTGTGTGTGTGTAGAACATTAATAATTGTGACAGTAGAAGCATTTACATCAGCCGTACAGGGGATAGGTACTGTCATAAACACTTACACTGGCCATGCATAAAACCAAAGACGGAAGAGGAGAGACAAGTGATTTATTGTTGTGTGCGTTGTACGAAATGACAAACCGTCCTGATTGCTGTTACTCTTTAATGGTTACTGGTTTCATCTTAATGGTAATATACCGGTAAAGCCGGCATGGGTGCACTGTGCAAGGATATACGGCACAATAATAAGGTTATTTATAAACTAGAGAATATAACACCAAAGGATGAACAACCCACCATTTATAATGCTAACTCCTGCCACATGTTGGGAGAAAGAGGTGCACATTAAACCAAAGCACACGACAAAATGTGAGTACAGTGACGACCGTACCCATAGGTAGAAAACTCCCCAAAAGACTCAAAGATGCAAAATATACAAACCAAAAAAATAAATGAAGGTGCACTGTGTCCAGAACACTTATGGACATATGCAAAGGTGTAGTCACAAGTGAAAATGTAATAAGTCTTCAGCATATGCGCTTCCAAATAAGGGAATGTTTAAAAAAAAAAAAAAAAAAGAGGGAAAAAAACATAGTGCAGTATAGATCAGTAATACAAAGTGTCGGGTGATAGCGATGTACGTGCTGGTCCTGCAGTTCTGGGTTGTTTAAGCATTGGCACAACCCTGCTTGTCTGATTGGGATCTGAATGGAGTGGGGGTCTTCTCTGCTGATCCTATGTAAAAAGTAGGGCCTCACACTATGTTTATTGAAAGAGCCAGTTGCGAATCAGATTGGGCGGCCTGCTTCCCATGGAAGCATGGCACCTGCCGGTCAGAGGATGAACTGGCAGGAACTATCAAAAGTACCTGCCAGTATATCCTCGTACTAAAGACAACTAACCTTTCATGTGTGCTGCCATATTAGTTTAGTTGTCCTTTTAACCTAGCTGGTTTTGGCAGTCCTGTACCACATTGTTAACTGTTACCCTGTGCGCCTGTCCACTGGCAGTGCCACCCAACAATCTGGGCTCCTCCCTAAAAGGCACAGTGGCCCCTATTTTTATTTTACTGTATACATTGGTGGATGATTTTGGATCAGACAAGTTTACGGTAATTTTTATAGGAAAAAAATTAACGTTTTACGGTTACAACCAGTGAGTGTGAGACTGGTAGGGAAGTAGCTGTCAAAGATATAGCAAATCTATTAAAGGGAAACGACCGCAACAGATTGAATGAACCCCTGGGGATCTCTTTATACTCTGCATATTATGTGGCAAACCACTAAGTGGTATTAAAGTGTTTTTTTTTTTTTTTTCAAAAAAATCTTTTATTCTTTAACAGAAGTTTTAAAGGGACCTAAACATAGTTTATATTGCAAATGGAGAGAATAAAAAAAAATCTATACATTGTTTTAGCAGAATTGCCAGCAAAAGCCTAAAATAAGAGCATAATCTGTTTTAAATGTCCCTGTGTGACATCACCCTGAGGCTTAATATGCAGATGATGTATTTTGATGGGAACAAATTTGCATATGAAGCCACAAGGTGATGTAATAAACTGCAGACACCCATTAAAAACACAATTTTATCTCTTAATTTATGCATTTTGGATGTGGTTCTCCTAACACAATGCAAAGATCATTTTTCATTCGCCACAGTCACAGTACAAACAATGTTTCTGTTGACAGAGCCCCTTTAATAATAAAAGGGAACGCCTAGGTTCCTTCATTTAATGCAAGACAAACTTCTCATGTCCCAAATGCAGCAGTGGGGACATAGCAGAAAAGGTAAATATCTGAACAGACAGCACCATGGGATTAAAAGTGTAAAATAAATAGATTTAGTTGTGTTAGAATTTGAAACATAAACAATCCCACAGATACAGGTATATAGTAAAATATAAATGATTTATTATACAAATATATTTTAAACAAAACATATATAAATAAATACATATACCATTTTCTCACATTAAATGGCTCAGGGCAGTAAGGTAGGAAACCGCCTCAGTGGTAATTAAAAAAAAAAAAAATCCCGTTAGGGAAACAGGTACATGAATCAATGCTCAGGAAAGTCAGGTAAAGGATACACAGGTTTTAGAATATTTACCTATTCTGCTATGTCCCCACTGCTGCATTTGGGACATGAGAAGTTTGTCTTGTATTAAATGAAGGAACCTAGGCGTTCCCTTTTATTATTAAAGGGCCTCTGTCAACAGAAACATTGTTTGTACTGTGACTGTGGCGAATGAAAAATGATCTATGCATTGTTTTAGGAGAACCACAATCAAAATGCATAAATTAAGAGATAAAATTGTGTTTTTAATGGGTGTCTGCAGTTTATTACATCACCTTGTGGCTTCATATGCAATTTTTTTCCCATCAAAGTGCATCATCTGCATTTTAAGCCTCAGGGTGATGTCACACAGGGTGATGACCCCACAGGAACATTTAAAACAGATTATGCTCTTATTTTAGGCTTTTGCTGACAATTCTGCTAAAACAATGTATAGATTTTTTTTTATTCTCTCCATTTGCAGTATAAACTATGTTTAGGTTCCTTTAAAACTTCTGTTAAAGAATAAAAGATTTTTTTGAAAAAAACAAACACTTTAATCCCACTTAGTGGTTTGCCACATAATATGCTGAGTATAAAGAGATCCCCTGAGTTCTTTCAATCTGTTGCGGTCGTTTCCCTCTTATAGATTTGCTTTATCTTTGACAGCTACTTCCCTACCGCTGCAGAGTGTGCCGAGACCAATGGTTTGAGACTGGCCAGGTAAGGTGGAAAATTGGACGCCAATAGGGATGCGTTTTGTTACTTCGTCAACCTGAAATCGGCGTCCAGCACTACAGCGGGGAACGGTGTTTAAAGGGCCCTGTGCCCAGAAATCTGAAGACCGGAAGTGTCGTGACGTTAGATGCTGGTCGAAGAACTTAGCAGAGGTCACTATCTTCTCACAGAAATAAATATATATCCTATGAGTCCTCAATTCCTTTATGGGTCATTCCTGCCCACTGCCAATGCAAGAATAGGCAAAGTGTTTGTACACAGACACCTGGCCTTTGTGACCTGTGAGATCAAAAGATCCCGCCTCTCTAGCCATCATTGGGTGCTGGGTGCAAGGATACATCCTGGGTGCTAGGGTATGTCCTGCGTGCAATTTGGATGCTGGGGTATGTCCTGTGAGTGCAATCCGGGTACTGGGGTATGTCCTGTGAGTGCAATCTGGGCAGGGGCGTCACTAGGGTTGGTGTCACCCGGTGCGGAAACTCATGGTGTCACCCCCCCCCCCCTTGGACATACAATGCCAAACAGATTCCTTAGTAATGCCAGTTAGATGGCCTATTAACTATGCCACACACAGGAGCCCCATAAATTATGCAGCACCAGAGCCCCATAACTTATGCAACACCAGAGCCCCATAACTTATGCAACACCAGAGCCCCATAACTTATGCAGCACCAGAGCCCCATAAATTATGCCACACCAGAGCCCACTATTTATGCCACACACACCGGTGCCCCATAATTATGCCACACACACAGGTGCCCCATAATTATGCCACACCAAAGAGTCCCTTAATTACGCCACACAAAAGAGTCCCTTAATTATGCCACACATGGGGCCCAATAAATATGCCACAAACAAGTGTCCCATAATTATGCACACATGGGACCGCCATTAATTATGCAACACACAGGAGTCCCACGAGGTGACAATCTTACAATAATAGATACCAGTAATATTGTGCCATTCAGATCCCAGTAGTATTGTCCCACTCAGAGCCCAGGAATATTGTGCCATTCAGAGCCCAGTAGTATTGTCCCACTCAGAGCCCAGTAATATTGTGCCAGTCAGATACCAAAAATATTGTGCCATTCAGAGCCCAGTAATATTGTGCCAGTCAGATGCCAGTAATATTGTGCCAGTCAGAGCCCAGTAATTTTGTGCCAGTCAGATACCAGGAATAGAGTGCCAGTCAGAGCCCAGGAATAGTGTGCCAGTCAGAACCCAGTAATATAGTGCCAGTCAGAACCCAGTAATATAGTGCCAGTCAGAGCCCAGTAATATTGTGCCAGTAAGAGCCCAGGAATATTGTGCCAGTCAGATACCAGTAATATAGTGCCAGTCAGATACCAGGAATATTGTGCCAGTCAGATACCAGTAATATAGTGCCAGTCAGATACCAGTAATATTGTGCCAGTCAGAGCCCAGTAATATAGTGCCAGTCAGAGCCCAGGAATATTGTGCCAGTCAGAACCCAGGAATATTGTGCCAGTCAGATACCAGGAATATTGTGCCAGTCAGAGCCCAGGAATATTGTGCCAGTCTGATACCAGAAATATAGTGCCAGTCAGAGCCAGGAATATTGTGCCAGTCAGATACCAGTAATATAGTGCCAGTCAGAGTCCAGGAATATTATGCCAGTCAGATCCCAGGAATATTATGCCAGTCAGAGCCCAGGAATATTGTGCCAGTCAGATACCAGTAAAAGTGTGCCAGTCAGATACCAGGAATATTATGCCAGTCAGAGCCCAGGAATATTGTGCCAGCCAGATGCCCAGTAATATAGTGCCAGCCAGAGCCCAGTAATATTGTGCCAGCCAGATGCCCAGTAATATAGTGCCAGCCAGAGCCCAGTAATATAGTGCCAGCCAGAGCCCAGTAATATTGTGCCAGCCAGATGCCCAGTAATATTGTGCCAGCCAGATGCCCAGTAATATTGTGCCAGCCAGAGCCCAGTAATATTGTGCCAGCTAGCTGCCCAGTAATATAGTGCCAGCCAGAGCCCAGTAATATTGTGCCAGCCAGATGCCCAGTAATATAGTGCCAGCCAGAGCCCAGTAATATAGTGCCAGCCAGAGCCCAGTAATATTGTGCAAGCCAGATGCCCAGTAATATAGTGCCAGCCAGATGCCCAGTAATATAGTGCCAGCCAGAGCCCAGTAATATTGTGCCAGCCAGATGCCCAGTAATATTGTGCCAGCCAGATGCCCAGTAATATAGTGCCAGCCATAGCCCAGTAATATTGTGCTAGCCAGATGCCCAGTAATATAGTGCCAGTCAGATGCCCAGTAATACAGTGCCAGCCAGATGCCCTGTAATAAACTGCTCGTTTCAAGCCTCCCTCCCCCCCTTCCCCATCACTTATCGAAGCTGCTCTTTTCTCCCAGACGGACGCCTCCTCCGTGCAGTCTTCTCTTCCCTCCTGTGTTTTTTTTTTTCTTTTTTTCCGGCGGCCGCATCCAGCGGCAGCATGGGTGTCACCCCCGCTAGAGGTGTCACCTGGTACGGCCCGCCCCCCCCCTCGGGACGCCACTGAATCCGGGTACTGGGGTATGTCCTGTGAGTGCAATCCGGGTACTGGGGTATGTCCTGTGAGTGCAATCCGGGTACTGGGGTATGTCCTGTGAGTGCAATCCGGGTACTGGGGTATGTCCTGTGAGTGCAATCCGGGTACTGGGGTATGTCCTGTGAGTGCAATCCGGGTACTGGGGTATGTCCTGTGAGTGCAATCCGGGTACTGGGGTATGTCCTGTGAGTGCAATCCGGGTACTGGGGTATGTCCTGTGAGTGCAATCCGGGTACTGGGGTATGTCCTGTGAGTGCAATCCGGGTACTGGGGTATGTCCTGTGAGTGCAATCCGGGTACTGGGGTATGTCCTGTGAGTGCAATCTGGGTACTGGGGTATGTCCTGTGAGTGCAATCTGGGTACTGGGGTATGTCCTGTGAGTGCAATCCGGGTACTGGGGTATGTCCTGTGAGTGCAATCTGGGTACTGGGGTATGTCCTGTGAGTGCAATCCGGGTACTGGGGTATGTCCTGTGAGTGCAATCTGGGTACTGGGGTATGTCCTGTGAGTGCAATCTGGGTACTGGGGTATGTCCTGTGAGTGCAATCTGGGTACTGGGGTATGTCCTGTGAGTGCAATCTGGGTACTGGGGTATGTCCTGTGAGTGCAATCTGTTTGCAGGGGCAAGTCTTTGGTTAAGTTTGGGTGATGGGGTAAGTCCCAGGTGCTGGGGCACATTCTATGTGGGTACAATCTGGGTGCTGGGAGAAGAAAGGTGCCCAGGCAAGTCCTGGAAATGCAATATGAGTGCCCGGTGAAGTCCTGTGAGTGCAATGTGGGTGCCGGGGTAAGTCCTGTGAGTGAAAAGTGGGTGCCGGGGCAACACCTGTGAATGCATTGTGGGTGCCAGGACAAATCCTGTGAATGTAATGTAGGTGCTGGGACACCTCCTGTAAGTGGAATTGGTGCAGGGCAATTCCAATATGTGCAGTCTTAGTGTTGGGCAAGTTCTATAGGTGCAATGGCAAGGGATGTAGGGGCAAGAATGAAATGAGGGCAAGAAAAATGGAACGCATTTTTTCAAAAACAATTTCATCTGATAGCTGTACCTTAGCCTATGGCGACGCGGAGGATGACATGGCTGATGGCCCATAAAGGGCGCCAGTGCATCTAAAGCCGGCCCTGGGCAATGTCAGTGAAGGTTCCATATAACATCATTAATTTGACCATCACACAGTCCAGTATATATAGACTTAAAATAGGAGACCCTTTTGTTCTACTGTTCCTCTTTATGCAGTACACTATCACAAAAATGCATATAAAATACATGAAATTCTATATTTAGCTTAAAATGTAGCTTAAAATATACAAACGTTATCCAAAAAGGTAATTTATTTGCATAAAAAGCATGTGATGTAAATTAAAAAACCTTATTACAGCAGATAATCAGGGAAAATCAAGGTCGAAGAGGATCAAGAATACAGTGTAATACATTTGCTACCAATACTATTTCTTTTTCAGAATATTATTTCTTTCTACACTAACACACAAAATTAAAAGTGACCCAATACTGCTGCCAGCAGAGGGGAGCTAAAAATGTTTATAGATACTAGTCCACTCCCAGAAATCATAGACACTATTGGAAACTGTCTGGTAATGTCAGCCCCCAGCATAAATCCCAAATAGATTATAAAATGACACCGCAGCACTATAGAACATTGCATTTTTTAAAAAACTTTTTATTGTAAAAATTTTGCAAATAAACATGTGGCATGGGTCACAGTATAGAAATACAAATATGTTTACTTCTGATACAACCAGCTGAAAACAAGATATTATACCTCCGTTTTCGATTTTTCCAAGATATCCACCAGATCATATTGACCACGGTGCTACAAACAAAAAAAGACAGAAATGAAACGCAAATAACCGCCTATACTTTATAAAACAAGTGAAAGGCCTTCAAAAGTAGCATCACCCAGTGAATCGCTGTAGTGTTTTATAACACAATGAATGAAACAAAATGGTGAAAAAAAAATAATTGTAAAATAACACTGTAGTAACCCTTATGTCTATTGAAATTGTTGGGGCTAACAAAATTGAATATTACAAATTAGACATACTTTTGAGCTATTTTGTTTGTAATTTTTAATACACCTTTCATGGTGATATAGCAATATTACAGTACATACTACCATTTTGATATTTGCAGAAATGTTCAAATTATTAATTTCCAATTGACCTTTTCCTGCAAATAATAAATACATCAGTAAACAATATAAGATCCCACTTCCAAACATTTGATATACATCATCTATATATCGCTCCCTGTTTTACTGGTTAGATCTAGGATTTCAGACTTCATCGAAGTTAAATTAAAAATGTGGTCACTGATCAACATAATTTCCTTCTCCCTGTTCAATAAATCTTGTGCCAGTCGGCCTATTCTTAAGGACAGGTCATTCAAGAGGGTCTCTAAGTGGGCAAAGTCTTTCCGTACTGTAAATACCTTGGGCTTTAAATCGCTGGCGAAATGAACAGTTTTGATGACTTTGAGCCGATCACTTTCTAGATTTTTTAACTTTTCAGAATTATTGCTAAAATTGGCTCTAAGCTCGGATAGTCTAAGTTTGAGCAGATCAATTTGGTCCGAATTCTTAGCTACGGAACTCTTTAGCTCAGTGATGCGGTCAACGCTGCTGGCAAGTGATTCTCCGATGTTTAACACTGTTTTCTTCTCTACTTTCTCCAGTTTTCCTTCCAACTCGCTGACCGATTCCATCAACAAGCTAACGTCGGAGTCCAAGCCGGATATGCGTCGGACATCTGTCTTCACGGCGCTAATCTTCATGGACACATCTTTGACAATGGAGGCGGTGCTGCTTTCGATTTTGCCAATGGCATGTTGTAAGGAGGTTAGGTTCCCTTCGAGCTGGTCCCTCTTTCCCGAAATGGTATTGGACCATGTCTCCAGATTGGTCACTTCTTTCTGCAGATGTTCCGTGTGTTGAGCAACTTCGAGAGCCTTGAATTTCACCACTGCCTCCTCTGTTTCTTGCAACTAAAAAAAAAAACAATGATTATTTATTAATATATTAGGAAAAATTATTTAAAGGCCTTCTAAATTTGATTCATTCTCTTGATTAAATGGAGTCTGCCACAATATATTGTTTATACTATAAAATTAGGGAATAATAATCAGTATGTTGTGTTAGAAGAATTGAAAACAGATGCCTCTCCTGCTTATACCATCACCTTGATATGCAATTCTATGGAAAGTAGTTCATTTGCATATCCAGCAAGGTGATGGCATCAACAGGAGACAACCCACACACATTTAAAACATGTTTTTCATTTTGACTATGCATTTGCTTGCAAGAAAATCCCAAAATGTTTAGGCACACATTGCTCGATGAACCGCTTCCATTACTAGGCGATCATAATCCATCCCTTTTCACAGAGCTACAGTGCCCCAACATTCCATTCCACGGAGCCAGATTTCCCCCGCATCCTTTCTACAGAGCCAGATTGCCCCCACGTCCCTTTCCACAGAGCCAGACTGTCCCCACATCCCTTTCCACAGAGCCAGATTTCCCCCACGCCCCTTTCCACAGAGCCAGAGTGACCCCATGTCCCTTTCCACGGAGCCAGAGTGCCCCCACGTCCTTTTCCATGGAGCCAGATTGCCCCCACGTCCCTTTCCACAGAGCCAGATTTCCCGCACGTCCCTTTCCACAGAGCCAGAGTGACCCCATGTCCCTTTCCACGGAGCCAGAGTGCCCCCACGTCCTTTTCCATGGAGCCAGATTGCCCCCACGTCCCTATCCACGGAGCCAGATTGCCCCCACGTCCCTATCCACGGAGCCAGATTGCCCCCACATGCCTTTCCACGGAACCAGATTGCCCCCACATGCCTTTCCACGGAACCAGATTGCCCCCACGTGCCTTTCCACTGAACCAGATTGCCCCCACATCTCTTTCCACAGAGCCAGACTGCCCCACATTTCTTTCCGCACTGCACCATATTTCTTCCTGGTGATCTAGTGGTGCAGATGTGATGCCTGTGCAGGCAGTGAGGGAGGATGTACCACCCTGGTTTTGTTGTTGCCTCATTCAGTTGGCTGCCACTCACTCCATTTGCAGCGCTCAATCTTACTCAGTTTTCAAGGGATTTTTCCCAGACACTTTTTCCCCCCAGATAATAGAATCTCACCAGTACATATTTCTTAAATGGAATATATTTGTGTTGTGAGATAAATTATTGCAGTTATAGCCATACTATTGCACTCTGGAGTTACCATGGAGAGAACAAGCAAGTCTATAAAAGAAAAAACTGCTACAGCGTTTACTGTGATATTTGGTTTTATTTGTTTAGAGAATTATCTTAGCAGTCACAGTGCCAAGACTATCATGTGAATTCACTCCAGCAAATTATATCCACAGGAGTACGTGTTTCATTTGGACATGAATAAATGGTTCAGAATAATACATGAATAGTTTTAAAATCTGTGCATTTTATAGAGTGTGCTCAAGAAATGACAGAAGGAAAAAAGAAAAATGTTCTCGGATTTTTTAGTTTTTAAGGGAAAGATAAAAATCAGGATATATTTTAGTGTTATACCTTATGACTGACTAGGGTTGCCCCCCAGCCAAAAAAATAACTTCATGGGACTGGATCACCTAAACACTGCTTATACTGTGAATGTAGAGAATACAAAATGATCTATACATTGTGTTAGCAGAATTGCAAGCAAATGCCTAAATTAAGAGAAAAAGGTATTTTTGTGGAGTCTCCTGCTTATGACATCATCTGTGGCTTGATATGCAAATGACACATTTCCCATTGAAAACCAGTTAATCTGCATATCAAGCCACAGCTGATGTCCAACAGTCTTTCTCCCTGCACACATTTTTGAATGTCATTTAAGGTCCCCTCTATTGACATTCCAGAAATGATGGACTCTCACTGCAATATCAGTGAGAGTCTGTCAGCGACAGCCACAATGCATCATAGCTGCCGGTCAAAAAATATGCTTCTATATTAGAAGCACAGGTAAGAAAAAAAGTTTAGTGGCTCCCAGTAAAACCTGGGACAGGTATAAAGTTAACCTGGATATAAGAAAAAACGGACATGTTGTTTAGAATCTTGAGTCAGATCTTCCTTCATCTGACCCAACATGTTCGCACTGTGATAGAGCTACATGGAGCAAAAGAGAGTTCTACATGGTACTTTATTTCTATTCTTTCGTTAAAACATTTCTGGTTAAAATGCCTACACTTGATGTAATCTTTTAATTAAACATAACTTGACTTTCTGCCAACAGTTGTACTATAATAAATAAAATGTTTTTAATATTGGATTTATTGGTTATTGAGGAAAAAATAAAATCAACATATACACACACAAAATTATAATAAAAAATATTGTATCATTTGTTTTGGTCAAGGGGAGAAAAAAAAAACAAACAAAAAAAACATTAGAATAGTTCTGGGAAACTTCCTTTGACAATAATGGGATATTTTGAATAGACGATACTGTCTGTCTGCCTATTTGCCCTTTGGCTAGTTTGATGGAATGAACTGAAAACTTGATATTAGGCCAGAAATCATTATATGCAAAGAGAGATTATCTTACGTGACAATCAGTGTATAACAACAACATCTAAAATAGGTCGGAATTAATATGGCTCTCTTTGTTCCATGTTGAAGTCTTTAGATGCTGCAGTAAATGTCAACACAGTAAAGGAAGAGAGTATATTTTAAAGAAGAAATACTACCACAACTAGAGGACATAGTCTAAAATTAAAAGATAAAATAAAAGATTTAAAAGTAGTATCAGGAAGTATTACTTTACTGAGAGGGTAGTGGATGGATGGAATAGTCTTCCAGCGTAAGTGGTAGATGTAAACACAGTGAAGGAGTTTAAGCATGCGTGGGATAGGCACAAGGCTATCCTAGATATAAGATAAGGCCAAGGACTAATGAAAGTATTACTTTACTGAGGGGGTAGTGGATGTATGGAATAGCCTTCCAGTGGAAGTGGTAGAGGTAAACACAGTGAAGGAGTTTAAGCATGCGTGGGATAGGCACAAGGCTATCCTAGATATAAGATAAGGCCAGGGACTAATGAAAGTATTACTTTACTGAGAGGGTAGTGGATGTATGGAATAGCCTTCCAGTGGAAGTGGTAGAGGTAAACACAGTGAGGGAGTTTAAGCATGTGTGGGATAGGCACAAGGCTATCCTAGATATAAGATAGAGAACTGGGGACTAATAAAAGTATTTAGAACATTGGGCAGACTAGATGGACCGAATGGTTCTTATCTGACGACACATTCTATGTTTCTAAATATTAAGATTCTGTTTATAGCTATGAATGGACTTGATAGTGTATTTGTTTTTATAAAAGGTTACATTTAATATGAATGCAACGTTTAATATGAATATGACATGAAAAAAAAATACTTTTGAAAATATAATGTCTTTCAAATGTTTTTGTGACCTAAAAAAAATATAAAACAAAAACAGAGGTAAAAACATGTATTAATCAACAGAGCATGAAACACTGTAAGTGTTTCCACCTACACTTCCTGTCTCTAGTGTTTGGAACTAGACATTCCCAGCATGCAACTCTTTTCCTCTTCCTCATTGGCAGCTCATGTTTTTTTCCTTTTAAATCACTTAATTTCTAAAAGGATCAGGAAAGGAAGGCGGTTTATAAGAGATAAAAGTATCCAAAGTACCGTTTTATAGTGAGTTTTACAGCAGTTATATAAATATTCTATATTATTGACCAAACTTTAAGGACCGGTGATGGTATAAGTGATTTTATCCTCATACTAGGGATTTGCTTTTATAGCAGAAGTGAACAAAAGTAACACTTAGTTTAGGCTCTTTAACAAACAATGAGGGAAGCCTGATTTATAAAGAATAGGCTTCTTAACTTCCCAGAATGCACATGATTGTATATATATGTGTGTGTGTATATATATATATATATATATATATATATATATATATATATATATATATATATATACATACACACACACACACATATATGTACATAAAGGTTGAGTATCCCTTATCCAGAAATCCATTATCCAAACATTTTGGGGAATTTTGACACAACAGTTTATTCAGTGTCCAGTCCCCTTAAGCTGTGATATAGCTCAACGATGCCTCACATCACAGCTACATCACAGTAACTGTGATTTATTTGCTCTGTACTGTATTTACATTGATATTACTGTATTTAATGAGCGCTGAGAGGCTTTACTATATCTTATTGGTGAAAATGATCCATTATCCAAAATACTTCTGACTCCAAGCATTTTGGATAATGGATACTCAGCCTGTATATTTACCCTCTAGCAAAATGTGTGGACTATTATTATGTATAGATTTGTGAGTATTTTTCAGTTAACATGATTTTTTTCCCCTATAAAAAAAAAAAGGAATACAAAAAAAACTAATTATACAATGTACTTCATAAAATTAGTCTTGATCTTCATTTGTTAGTTTTTTTTCGTCTTGCAATAACAAGTCTGATTTTTGCTCAGAAGAGATCCGCTGCGTCTTTTCTTTCAACACAGAAATGTCATTTTGCATTTTTAAAATACTATCATCCAACCGCATGGCGTCCAGCGCGTGCCGGATCTCCAAGATCTCCGAGATTATTTTCAGCAGGTTGTCCTCCGTGTTAAACACCTGGACGGTCAACTCATTGGTCTTCCTTTCCAGGTTGAGCATCTCGGTGGAGACCTTGAGCACGGAGCGGATAGCCTCTTCGATGCTTGGCAAATGTTGGATACACTCTTCCAACTTGGGTTGAAACTCTACCAAGTCCCGCTGGACCTCTCTGTTGACGTTCATCAAATCGCTCTGTTCTTTCTCCAGCTCATCGAGAGCACTGGTATCCCAGTCCAAGACCTTTTCGACGCGGTGGAGTTCGTCGTCTTCTTGGCTCTTTACGGTTCTCAGGTTCCTGGCGGTACTGTCCTCCAGTTCCTTCAGCCTCTCGGAGACGAGTCTCAGAGTGTGGTCGGCTGCATTGATCTTCTCGGTGACCTGGTTGTGGAAAGTCTTGGCCTCGGCTTTGATGGAATTGGAATGTAGGTTCATATCATCCAGGCTTTTCTTCCAGGTGTCCGTGATGTTGTGGAACCTCGTGTTGATGTGGTGCATCTTCGTAGACAGCAAATGTTCATTGCTTTGGATGTTGTCCACATCGTCATGAAGTTGGGCCAGTTGCTGCTGTAAGCGGCTCACCGCAGAAGATGATGATGTGACTTCTGCTACGATGTCGTCAGTAGATGCCAGCTGTATTAGTGACACAAAGACTTAATGCAACACAAATAACTGTATGAAGAAAAAAAAGATTCCATACAAATGATAGTGATTTCTGTGACTGTGTATCATACAGAGGGAAATGGTGCTTCTATTTCTAGAAACACAGCTTATATAAAAAGGTGCACAAATATAATCACTACAGCTAAAAACAACAGCAACAACATATATTTTACCAGGAAAGGTAATTTTATATATTCTCTCATTGTTACTTTGGCCAAAATTTAACCCAACTCAATTTAAAAGGACAATGAAACTTATATTTTAATCCTTGCTTATTTAAGGGAAAGCAAAGTTTAAAAAAAAACCCATCCTGCTTCCATGCGTATTTTATTTTGGCTGGTGCGAGCTGACATAGTCACAGCCAATCAGAACATGGACTCTCTCTGCGCTAGCTAGTTTGGGTTTCCTTCTTCTATATTAGACGCACAAGTGAAAAATAAAGTTTAGTTATCCTTTGGTGACAAGAAATTTTGACCTTCACTTTCCATGTCAAGGGGCTGTTTCTGACATTTCTGGGGTGTTTGTGTTTAGCTGCAATTTTCTTCTTTCTCACATACTGTACCCACACAAATTATTTGTTGTTTTTATCATTTAAGAAGGGCTTTCATTAGATACCATTATGTTCATCATATCTTATAATTTACTACAAAACAAATCATAAAATATGTTGAAAAAAAAGTTAAAACACACTTTGTCTAAATTTGGTCTAAAAAATTATTTATACAAATACAATCATTAAAAAAAGACCCCATCTAAATAGTTTCTAAATGTTGTCCTGAGTTCAGAAATATGCTTGTTTCCATGTTTTTCTGCATTTTTTGGTGAGTTATGGGGCAAAAACTAAAAATAGTGTTTTTTTGGTTTTCCTATATTGACCTTTTGACCCCAACCTGAAACCTAATTTTTTTCTTTAAACTTTAATTTATTGAAGACTTCCATATGACAGTACACAATAAATATAGAGCTTACAAACTGTAAAGAGTATCGCACAAGAACATGACATAGCAGATAAAAATAACACATACAGTATCTTAAAATAAAACAAAAAACAAAACCTGAAGGACACAACCTGTATGCTGTGCTATACCGGTAATATGTCGCCCTTTACTATGACCGTCTTCCCCTTTTCCATTTTTTCACACCCTTGATTTTGCGAGCTGCCCAGGCTAAGCACCCAAGGGTTGGAAAACATACAGAAATCTTCAAAATACTACAAACTTATAACAAAAATAATGAAACATCTAACATCCCCCCACCCACCCCACCAAGTACCGTCCTAGATTGCCACCGTCTCTACATCTTTAAATGTACAACATTTACATCCTTCATCTGCTTATGGGAAATATATTAAAAGTTCCCTCCCTGAACATACCATCCATTAGTTACTAAGGCACAACTATCAGTGGTTTATTTAACAAGGTATATATATACCAAGACGTATATTCAGAAGCTGTTTTAATTGCTGAACGGATGCCATCATCCAAAATCCCAATATAAGGTTGCCAAGTAGTGAAACATTTCTTTGTTCTCTTTTCCTCATCTAAGGAGGTTTTACGAAACCTAAATTTAACCCCAACTCTAACCCTTATGCTCACCCTTACTATATTTTAATTTTTTTTTTTTTTTTGTAAATCATGTTTTATTAGTTTTACATATTAATATGAAGTTATAAACATGTAGATTGTAGATAATCGTATCTGAATCATAACAAATTCAAAAAACATTTTTATCACAAACGCTTATGTCTTAAAAAAATGAAAAAAAAAAATTATATAGAGGGGGAGGGAGAAGAGAGAGAGAAAAAAGAGAAAAAAGAAGAAAAAAAAAAAAAAGGGGGGGGGGGGATTGAGAAAAAATAGGGGTAAATGGGGGGGGGGGGAGTCGTATATGGAGGGGGGGAGGGGGGATGGGAAAAAAAGGGTGTAACAGAAAAGAAGGTAAAGACGAAGAATAGGGAGAAACTCCCAGGTGGGACAGGCCACCTATGGCGTGACAGCGCCACAAAAAAAAACGAGGTAACGGTCAGAAAAAATTGACCTAGCTCCAATTCCACTAACCAAGGTAGAGTGGAGCTCCTCTGTGGGGGAAACAGAGCCAGCAGCCCCATGGTAATATAACAATACAAACGCTGCACCGCAGCTGCAACAAAGAACTTAATATGGCTTTGGAACTTTCTCTTCCCATTTGTTAATAAAAAGGGGGGGAGAAAACCCAGCGAATAGGACAAACCAATGTAAGGTATGTGCCTTCTGCTATAATATACATTGGACATGTGCCTATTGTTTCAACTATGTAGACGAGGCTTATTAAAATATGTGAAAATTGGGTATGTACAGTGTGTTTAAACAGTCCAGATTGGAGCATAATTAAAGGTGCAGAGGCCATCTCTGGGGATATAAACCCCAATTATAACTTGCGTCCCAATGGGAAGGTCCCGAACCATGACAGGTAGTCGGCTTAGGTGTTGCTAGGCTAGCCAGTCTCTGACGTTGTAGGGTTTACGCAGAGGGGACCGGGAAAAGTAGCAGGTTTCTGCCACTCCGGTACCTGTATGTTAGGCAAGCCCAACCCGCTGAGGAAAGATGGTAAGTCCTTTGGGTGGCGAAGAATATGCAATACGTTGTTCCTTCGGACCTGTAGGGCAAAAGGGAAGCCCCAGGTGTATGGAATCTCAGCTGCTCTTAGTTCCACAGTCACCGGGCGTAGGGCCTTACGAGCCTGCAGTGTGGTAGGGGAGAGATCGGCAAAAAGCGTGATCTCCTTGTCCAGGATTTTGACCGGTGGCATATGGCGGTAGTCCTTCAAAAGTGCATCCCGATCAGCAGAGTAGTGTAAGGTGCATATCACATCTCGGGGTATGACCCCTTTCGGAACTCTCAGTCTCCTGCTGCGGAACACTGTGTCCACTTCGGTTGAATTTGCTGGGGACTTGTGCAGGATCGAATCGAATAGCTGTTCAATTGTAGCGCGTAGGTCTTCATCGCCGACTTCTTCAGGGACCCCTCGGATGCGGACATTATTTTGTCGGCTTTTATTTTCTAGCATCTCAACACGTTGTTGAAGTGAGTAGATCTGAAACTCCTGTGTCTGTACGTGTGTATTCAGTGCGTTCACCGTTTCACAGGTTAATGGCATTACCTCCTCCAGGGTGAGTACTTTACCCTCCATCTGTCGCATATCGTGTTTCATCTCTGACAGTTCAGCTTGGAGGGGCTGTAGTGCTTTCTCCACTATCTCAGCAATATCGCTTTTTGTTGGTAGCATGCTGAACGCCATCCTCCAGTCTTCAGGAGGGGTGTTTCGGCTATCGGAGGCCTTCGTGCAAAGTGGAGTGAGGTTTGGTGTGTGACTGGCGGCCATTTTAGGTAGGCCCACGGCATCTCCCGCACTCTGATTTCGTCCGAAAAACGCGGCTGCGGGTGGTGGCGAGTTATCCAGCCTCTTCTTCTCAACCTTGGCAGTGGTATTCTGCCGGTTTTGGCGACCCATAGCAGCGGTATGTAGCCGATTGTTGCTGGAGGATATTTGTTGCTACGGAGCTCTGTTAAAGTGCTTCCACCATCTTGGGCTGCTGGCTCCGCCCCCCTTAATTTTAATCATATCCCTTATGCTAACCCTTATTTAATTGTAATCCTAACAGCTATTCTAACACTATCCCTAGTTTTAAGCTAATTAAGTCTTTTATTTTTTCATTGCAATGTTCCTGACTGCCTCTAGGGGCAGTCAAGCAACAGATTCAGAATGTCGGAAGTGAATTTTCACTTCCGAAGCTCTAACCACAAGAGGGCACAGCCATATTGCAGGAGCATGCTCTGGAGTGATCGTGGCTGCCCCAGAGCCGGAATTTCAGTGCTGCCTATTGCCTCGATGTCGCTTTGCGTGGCACAGTCCTGATTTGGGAGCCATGTCCAGCTTTTTGGGACAGGGGGAGAGCTCAGTGGGACAGCAGGACTCAGGACCCCAATCCCGCAGTCCTGTTCGCATTCTCCGGTATCCCAGACACCAGAGAATGCTTACTGGGCGTGCGCAGTATTGTGCACATGCGCAGTAGCAATCCTGCCTTCAGAAGCCAGGATCAAAAATGGGTGACAGTGTTTCCGCACATGAGTGGTAGCACTGACACCCCCCTCCCAAGACTCCGCCCCCCTGTGTCAAGCACACCTCCCACAGACTATGGCCCCTGGTGTCCCAATTTGCCGGAAGCAAAGTTGATTGCCCCTTGGCTGGGTTCAGGCCAGTGTTATCAATCAGGTCTGAAGACTTACCCACAATGCATTATTCATCATTATAAATGTAATTGCTTACAATTCCAGATGGTAAGAACAAACGCATTGCTCATAATGGCATTAAAAATATTAAACATTATCAATGAACTTGACTTTGGCGCCCCCTCATGGACAGTGTCCTATGCTGCTAACCCTGGCACCAAACAAGCCAGAAGACCTGCTCACACAATCATAGTGCTACCACCACTGCAAAGAACTCTGGGTAAGGCATATGCAACTCCGGTCAACAAACGATCACCTTTTGCCTCTCACTCCATTTTAAATATGGACCCCTTGGAGCACATGCACACTGTAGAAGACAGCCTCTAAACACAGCTCAGGACAGAGGTGCAAAAGCCAGAGAACCTCTCATGGATGGCTGTGTCGTCTGTAATGGGGATTATTCACATGAGGTTGGTTTACTGGCTTACTCTCGGAGGCTCGGAGCAACAAACCATTGAAGTAAAGGTGATGGAACATTGGAAATTCAGCGCTGGACTCTGATTGGATGGATGTCCATGCCCAATGCCACCCCTAACTCTTTTTCTGGTAGGTCCTTTGTGACCCACATTGATTGTCCCGCTCCCGGTGTTGGCAGATTTGATTAAATTCGGACATTGCTTCGTTTCTGTGGATGCAGGACTGAACTTACAGTGACCTGAACGCTCGACCTTAAACATTTCCCGGCAACATATAGACAGATGGTTTCAGTAAACGTATTATGATGAGATAAGCCGTATAGTGTAGGCAGGTAGTCAACAGAGATGAAACAAATAAGCCTCTTACCCAGCAGAACTCTTTGCTCTACTTTATTCTCAGTATAAAAGAAACAAAGCATCCACTCGCCTTTCCTATATAACATAAAAAAATAAAAGCCGCCCAAACTGTTTGATAATATTGCAGAGAGATACATATATTTGTATTATTATTTATTACCAATAATCTTTTTTGACTTGGGCGTGGCCCTTATAATAAAAAATGATAACCTAATGTGTGAAAGATTATAAAATGCTGTTTCAGAGCCATTTCTACAATGCTCAATAAAACCCTTACATAAAATAGTTCCAATAAACCAAAATAATTGTTTTCTAGATAATTAATGGTCCAACTGATTATAGAAATACTTAAGGTTTCCCAACCGTCTGCTCTCACGATGTGCAGATATAGACAAGGATAATATCAAGTTAATGAGGTAACATAATATATAGAGCACCCACAGGTATTGGATTCCTCTGCCCCTCCATTGCCTCCGTCTTAAACCAACACTACCCTGCATGGCCGCTGCCCTCTTCCAATGGACTTGGACGCTTGTCCAACCTCATCATCTCTTCCCACTCCAAGCCTGCTATCTCTCCCTCTTTCTCAAACATCAAAAAGTCCCTTCAAGCTCACCTCTTTATGGAAGCTTACTACCCATCTCACTAGAATACCCGTTACTTAACCTCTAGCCAAATAGACTGAGCTCTCACTGTCCTCAAACACTGCCAGGAACAGGAAGCTTACTACCCATCTCACTAGAATACCCGTTAATTAACCTCTAGCCAATCCCACCTAGCTCTCACTGTCCTCAAACACTGGTAAAAATAAGAAAGCTTACAACTCATCCAACTAGAATACCCATTAATTAACTTCTAGCCAATTAGACCTAGCTCTCACTGTCCTCAAACACTGGTAGGAATAAGGAAGCTTACAACTAATCCAACTAGAATACCCATTAATCAACCTCTGGCCAAGCCCACCTAGCTCCAACCATCTCTAATACTGCTACTACCACCACCTTCCCTCTCACCTCTTCACTACCTTATGTGTCTCACGTCCCCCAACTCCCTCTAGATTGTAAGCTCTGCGAGCAGGTCTCTCTGACTCATGTATCAGTCTGTTCTTGTTCATCTAACTTAGTATTTTGTCCAGATCCGTGCTCTGTACCTAGCAGTATGTAGATTATTGGTTCCGTCTGTCATTGGTGGACCACCTCATAGGAACAGACCAGGTTCAGTGCACATTGTGTACCAACTATTCCCCCTTCCCCCAGGGTGGACCAGTCATTGCGAAAGCTTTAGAGGAAAATACATTTAAAATAATTTTACAATTTGTCGGCAGAATTTTTTGTGACATTTAGAAAAACATGGAATTGTAGAAAAAAATTGGCAGTCTCTTAAAATTACCTTTCCAAAGATAAGTTTGATTTTATCTTCCAGGTCCCCGAATGCCCCCGATTGGGTCTGAAGAGACAGATACTTCGATTCCAGGACAGAAAAGCTGCGAGACTGCTGGACAGCAAGCCTGAAACGTGAGAAAGTAGGGATGGACATTGTGTATTCCTTATTAAAAAAGGACCAAGATAATCGGACATGTTTCAACTCGAAAAATCGTCACTTGTTTTTGCTGTTTCTTTAAAGCACGTGGGGGGTTAAACTGTGGCTCCTCCATCTATTGAAGCACTAGATTTCCCATAGTCCCCTGCCAACCAATTAGGTGACAGATCTCGGCAATGAGTAGCCACAGGGCCACCGTTTAATTGAATGATTGCAGAAAGTGTAGACTTTTAAAATAGAAATGCTTTAATGAAAGAATATCAATAAAGCACCTTATTGAGCCCTGTTTACTTGTACAGGGGGCAGACATGTTGTTTAGAATCTTGGCTCAGATGAAGAAAGATCTGACCTATCTGACCCAAGGTTTCCACCACCTGAGACATGTTGTTTAGAATCTTGGGTCAGATGAAGTAAGATCTGACCTATCTGACCCAAGGTGTCCGCCCCCTGAGACATGTTTTTTAGAATCTTGGCTCAGATGAAGAAAGATATGACCTATCTGACCCAAGGTTTCCACCCCCTGAGACATGTTGTTTAGAATCTTGGCTCAGATGAAGTAAGATCTGACCTATCTGACCCAAGGTGTCCGCCCCCTGAGACATGTTGTTTAGAATCTTGGCTCAGATGAAGTAAGATCTGACCTATCTGACCCAAGGTGTCCGCCCCCCGAGACATGTTGTTTAGAATCTTGGTTCAGATGAAGTAAGATCTGACCTATCTGTATGTATGGAACATGACCACTTTAAAAAGACAGTTTTAACGCACCTTATTGAGTAAGCCCTCTTTGCTTGCATAGCTCTATCAGGGGGCGGACATCTTGGGTCCACCACCCCCACGATAAATAAATGGTAAGTTGACCTAGAACTTCAGATTAATTACAACAATTGGACCGTTTAATGAAAACGATTCGCCATTGCCTAGTCCAAGATGTCCACCCCCTGATAGAGCTATACAGGCAAAGAGGGCTTACTCAATAAGGTGCGTTATTTGTATTCTTTCATTAAATCATTTCTATTTAAAATTGATTGTTGAGTAAATAATTTAGTGCAACAAACACATATTTTATTTACACATTCTATAAAAACACATTTAATGCCATTTCAACATACATTATTATTATTATTAATAAACATTGTGAGCACCTAGAGCAGTGGCGGCTAACCTTGGCACTGCAGATGTTTGGAAACTTCATACCTAATGATGCTCAGTCAGCCTTATGACTGAGCATGATGGGATATGTAGTATTCACCGGTGGTTAGCGGGGGAAAAACCCACCAGGGTTCCTACAGAAGGAGCAAAGACTGGGGAAAAAAATTAAGTTATGTTTAATTTAAAGACTGCATAAATTGTAGGAATTTTAGAAATAATTTAATGAGAGAATACAAATCCAGAACCTTTTTCAATCCTCTTTGCTCCGTTTTACTCTATTAGGGGGCAGACATGCTTAGAATCTTGGGACAGATGAATGAAGAGCTGACCCAAGATTTCGTAAACCATGTCCGCCCCCCGATTGAGCTATTCGGAGCAAAGAGCTCTCAGTAAGGTATTCTTTTTTTTAAAGATTTCTTATTTAAAACATCTACACTTAAAGGGACATTTCACTTTGTTTAATTCTTGCTTTCTTTTAAGTAAACCCGACGTGTATCTTAATAGATACACGCGGGTTTACTAACTGCTGTGTCTCACAAGCACAAGTGAAAATAAACAAGTGAAAATAAAAAATAAATTTAGTGTTCCTTAAAGGAGATCTTTCAATTAAACATAACTTCATTTTTTGCTGTCAGTTGCCCTTTAAAAGATACTAGGAAGATGTTGACATTATTGCAGATGAAGTCTTACCACGACAGAGCCCCGCAGATCGCCACACACATCAAGCACAGCAGCGTCCTGACTTCCAGACTGGAAGACTTGGTCCCACCAACCGGAGAAGGCGCCGCTGCCTTCCCTTTCTGTTCATCTTGGGTTTGGTGACCTGATGAAGGAGCACTGCGCTGGGCATCCTTACCGTCCTTGGAAGAGTAAGCTTTCTTCCTCTGCTTCACGTCACTCGACATTATTTTAATGTACTCTAATAAAGTAGCTCTAAAAAAAAAAAAAAAGAGTCTATTTCTCAGTATAGATTTAAATGCATATCTGTAGAAACAGGGCAACAATTACAAAACATGCAAAAGCATCTACAAGTATAGTAAGGAAGATACTTGCACAATAGCGCTCCAAAGCTGAAACTGCAAAAAAAGAATTACAAAATTACAACTTTTTGGAAAATAAGTCCTAGGTGTCTATTTTGCAATGCACCTCCCTCTATACTTAGGGTGCATGGGGCATCTAAAAGTCTGATATGCAAGGGTTAACAATAAGACACCTCCTAGGTTCAGTACCAGCGATCCCTGTCTATGTGGCAGCCAGACAAACTCATGCAGGACCAATACACATCACTGGTTAAAGCCTAGGACAAACCCTCTACGGAAGCCTCGCAGGGTCAAACCTAAACACTTCGCGTTTTTTTTTAAAATTGCTTTTTTTTTTTACAATTATTTATTAAGAAGGGAAACACTAATTGTAACAGATAAACAGATACATAAAAATAAGCATGTACCGTATATGCTTGTATATTGTGTTAAAAAAAAACAAAACTGTTATTAATGCATATTGATCATAATAAAAGGAACCTAAAAGCAAACTAGTCTAGACAACATCTGTGTTTGAGATATCCTCTAAAACTTAGAAACCAGCGGTGGGTTATGAGCTAGCTCAATAAAAATATTTAGAGGAGGTAAAGCAGAAGAAGCCATCTTTGATTTGGGCAGGCTGGATCCAAGCGGAACGTTCGTCAAACAGCGCTTGGAGCAGTCGGACAGTTGATGGTGTTGCACAGCTGTTCCTTCCATGTGTGTCTGTGGTTAGGTACAGAGAGGTTGAGACATGGATGTTTTGGCTGAAGAGTTTGAGGGTCTTAACCAGGAGCAGATCATTGCACCTATTGATACAGTGGAGGTGAGATGAGCAAATAGTTTTTTATTTATTAGGTGTTCTAACTTCTGATTAATGCAATTTGCCTAGGATGACATACCTGGGATTAATGCATTAGTTTAGTTCAGCTTGAAGACTCCTAAATATTGACTCTGAAACATATAGCTGACATTACCATGAAAATACTCTTTCAGTCATGCAGATGTCTGTTCTCATAAGATTTTTAAGGAAAAAGATTTTTTTCTTGTGCTAAAAAATGGTCGAGTCTTACTTTATGGCCTTTATCCTAAGGAGGTTTTAAAACAGATGTCAGAAGGGGCGCTTGCTGATAAGTGCAGGCAAAAAGATTTGGATACTGACAAGAGCGGACTGCAGAGAATGGATAAAAGAAAATAATTGAATTTTCATTTCTTATCTGCTAACCATTCTCCCCGAGAGTCTATCTTACTACAAGACTGAAATTCCAAATTCTTGTCACTGCCCTCTTCCTTGTGATTCTTGGTCTGTTACCATGCAGAGACATGTCTTTACGCTTTTATAAACTCTGACAGTTATATTGGTCTAAAATGCTAATTTACAATAATTGAGACATTTGGGTCATACTAAGTCATATTTCTCCAAAGAACAGTGTTCTGTTCCGAGCTCGCTTGTCTGATGTATGCTGTTCTCTTGAGAGTTCTGAGCTCGCTCGTCTTGATGCACGCTGTTCTCTTGAGAGTTCCGAGCTCGCTCGTCTTGATGCACGCTGTTCTCTTGAGAGTTCTGAGCTCGCTCATCTTGATGCACGCTGTTCTCTTGAGAGTTCCGAGCTCGCTCGTCTGATGCACGCTGTTCTCTTGAGAGTTCCGAGCTCGCTCGTCTGATGCACGCTGTGCTACTGTAACTCGCTTGTCTGACGCACGGTGCTGTAGAGAGAATTCCGAGCTTGCTTGTCTGACGCACGGTGCTGTAGTGAGAATTCCGAGCTCGCTTGTCTGACGCACGGTGCTGTAGTGAGAATCCCTAACTCGCTTGTCTGACGCACGGTGCTGTAGTGAGAATCCCGAGCTTGCTTGTCTAATGCACGGTGCTGTAGTGAGAATTCCGAGCTCGCTTGTCTGACGCACGGTGCTGTAGTGAGAATTCCGAGCTCACTTGTCTGACGCACGGTGCTGTAGTGAGAATTCCGAGCTCGCTTGTCTGACGCACGGTGCTGTAGTGAGAATTCCAAGCTTGCTTGTCTGACGCACGGTGCTGTAGTGAGAATTCCAAGCTTGCTTGTCTGACGCACGGTGCTGTAGTGAGAATTCCGAGCTCGCTTGTCTGACGCACGGTGCTGTAGTGAGAATTCCGAGCTCACTTGTCTGACGCACGGTTCTGTAGTGAGAATTCTGAGCTCGCTTGTCTGACGCACGGTGCTGTAGTGAGAATTCCAAGCTTGCTTGTCTGACGCACGGTGCTGTAGTGAGAATTCCAAGCTTGCTTGTCTGACGCACGGTGCTGTAGTGAGAATTCCGAGCTCGCTTGTCTGATGCACGGTGCTGTTGTGAGAATTCTGAGCTCGCTTGTCTGACGCACGGTGCTGTAGTGAGAATTCCGAGCTCGCTTGTCTGATGCACGGTGCTGTTGTGAGAATTCTGAGCTCGCTTGTCTGACGCACGGTGCTGTAGTGAGAATCCCGAGCTCGCTTGTCTGACGCACGGTGCTGTAGTGAGAATCCCGAGCTCGCTTGTCTGACGCACGGTGCTGTAGTGAGAATTCTGAGCTCGCTTGTCTGACGCACGGTGCTGTAGTGAGAATTCCGAGCTCGCTTGTCTGACTCACGGTGCTGTACTGAGAATTCCGAGCTCGCTTGTCTGATGCACGGTGCTGTAGTGAGAATTCTGAGCTCGCTTGTCTGACGCACGGTGCTGTAGTGAGAATTCCGAGCTCGCTTGTCTGACTCACGGTGCTGAAGTGAGAATTCCGAGCTCGCTTGTCTGACTCACGGTGCTGTAGTGAGAATCCCGAGCTCGCTTGTCTGACGCACGGTGCTGTAGTGAGAATTCCGAGCTCGCTTGTCTGACTCACGGTGCTGTAGTGAGAATCCCGAGCTCGCTTGTCTGACGCACGGTGCTGTAGTGAGAATTCCGAGCTCGCTTGTCTGACTCACGGTGCTGTAGTGAGAATCCCGAGCTCGCTTGTCTGACGCACGGTGCTGTAGTGAAAATTCCGAGCTCGCTTGTCTGACCCACGGTGCTGTAGTGAGAATTCCAAGTTTGCGTGTCTGACGCACGGTGCTGTAGTGAAAATTCCGAGCTCGCTTGTCTGACCCACGGTGCTGTAGTGAGAATTCCAAGTTTGCGTGTCTGACCCACGGTGTTCTAATTAGAGTTCTCAGTTGCTTGCCAGTGTTTTCATTATCTGCCTATATATTGCTAATACTTACTGCTCATGTTTTTTTTTTCTTTTTTGAAATAGTAGTATGTTGTCTTGTAATCTTCTACATAACTGTACGTTACAATCGTTACATTGTTGTTCTATTACATTATCAATGTCTCTCTTTCTTTCCAGGAAAAATGGAAACTGCTGCCAGCTTTCCTAAAGGTAAAAACAGTTTTTAACCTTTTGTCCGATCCTATTACCGCGTGAGTTATTTCATTTAGTTGCTGTAAGCGCATCTTTATACAACAGCGGGAAAAATCTCAGCACAAGTAGCTGCGTAGAGAATTATAATGGTTCCTAAGACTTAATTTGCTAAAGTCCCTGGGGAGTTGGCCAATGAAAATACTCTGAAGCAGGATATATTAGTTGGCTGTGTAAAGGGGCCCTCGCTTGTTGCTACACAAGTCATTGCTTGCACATGCACTTGCACCTTGTAGACTGTGTTTGTGAACTTGTCGATCTGGATAAAATATGGGTAACTTCTGACTGTAATTTAACAAATTTTCCAATTTGTTTCCTAGGTGAAGGGCCTTGTGAAGCAGCATATAGATTCATTTAATTATTTTGTCAATGTTGAGGTAAGTGGTCCCTCATAATAGTCATGCTTGTACGCGAGGCTTGACGAATGTTTTGTCAGTGGCGTGTCATCCCTGATTGACAGGTGTACTGCCAGTCCGGGGCACGCTCTCCCTCGGAGGCACGATGTATCTTGTGGATTTCCGGGGCTTGTGAGTCAGTGACTCTGTTGCCGAATTCTCAGCAGCCGTCTGTCTCCCGGATGTATTTCCTCGCTATTCGGAGCACCCAAACCCCAGAAATACACAGCGCGGCGCACACCTAGCACATATGGAGCATCCGCCACTGATGTTTGTAGACTTTAGGAGCCAAACTGACTGATTCAGGGACAACCAGCCTAGTTATTTTTAGGAGCCCGGGAAACGACACATCCATTTTTGTGGCGGCAGAAGAAACTTTCAGGTAAATTTAACCTTGGACTTTTCCTGAGAACTGACAAGGGAAATTCAAACGTAAGGACAAAGTACCCGAGCTGAATTGGAGAATTTTTCCAACTCGGCCTTAAGGTTGCGATTCTCTGCAGTTCCCTCTTTCATGATTAATCTATACGGGCGCTGGCAGGTCTTGACAAATCCCAGGAGCCAGGGAGCCACTGCTTCTAAAATGACTCCTGACTCCTACATTTTTTTATTATTTCACATAAAACTGCACTTAATTTCCATTTCCCTGGCTCCTGACCCTAACCAGACGGGCTCCTGACCCTAACCAGACGGGCTCCTGACCCTAACCAGACGGGCTCCTGACCCTAACCAGACGGGCTCCTGACCCTAACCAGACGGGCTCCTGACCCTAACCAGACGGGCTCCTGACCCTAACCAGACGGGCTCCTGACCCTAACCAGACGGGCTCCTGACCCTAACCAGGCTGGCTCCTGACCATAACCAGGCTGGCTCCTGACCATAACCAGGCTGGCTCCTGACCCTAACCAGGCGGGCTCCTGACCCTAACCAGGCGGGCTCCTGACCCTAACCAGGCGGGCTCCTAACCATAACCAGGCGGGCTCCTGACCCTAACCAGGCGGGCTCCTGACCCTAACCAGGCGGGCTCCTGACCCTAACCAGGCGGGCTCCTGACCCTAACCAGGCGGGCTCCTGACCCTAACCAGGCGGGCTCCTGACCCTAACCAGGCGGGCTCCTGACCCTAACCAGGCGGGCTCCTGACCCTAACCAGGCGGGCTCCTGACCCTAACCAGGCGGGCTCCTGACCCTAACCAGGCGGGCTCCTGACCCTAACCAGACGGGCTCCTGACCCTAACCAGACGGGCTCCTGACCCTAACCAGACGGGCTCCTGACCCTAACCAGACAGGCTCCTGACCCTAACCAGACGGGCTCCTAACCCTAACCAGACGGGCTCCTGACCCTAACCAGGCTGGCTCCTGACCCTAACCAGACGGGCTCCTGACCCTAACCAGACGGGCTCCTGACCCTAACCAGACGGGCTCCTGACCCTAACCAGACGGGCTCCTGACCCTAACCAGACGGGCTCCTGACCCTAACCAGACGGGCTCCTGACCCTAACCAGACGGGCTCCTGACCCTAACCAGACGGGCTCCTGACCCTAACCAGGCTGGCTCCTGACCCTAACCAGACGGGCTCCTGACCCTAACCAGACGGGCTCCTGACCCTAACCAGACGGGCTCCTAACCCTAACCAGGCTGGCTCCTGGGATTCGTAAACATTTCTCAGTTTCTCAGCCAATATATTAATGACATACTTGTCATGTTGAACTTGTAATCTAGGGGTTTTGTTAATAACAGATTCCCGGTTACTGTTGGACGGTAGAAACAATCGGGCTCTGCACTGGTTTCTGTCACTGCAGTGATATCATTTATCACCTGTCTGTAGAACCTTCCTTGGTTCGGTTCTCTCCATGGGAGCTATTCACTAAATGGTGAGATGAGTTGAACATTTTTATTTCACCAATTTAGCTATACATTGTGCATGGACAAACCTGATGCGCTGGCATAGTGGGGCAAACCAGGCTTGTCCATGCACAATTTCTACAAAGGGATGTTTTACAGTAAGGACAGTAAACGTACGGAATTCACTGCCTAGGATATACATTTGATGCCTTTAAAAGCAGCCTGGATCCTTTCTTAATGAGCCGGAGCAGAGAGGGCTATGCATGTTAGTATAGGCATTAATATTTAATGAGTGCTTGTTGATCCAAGGAGAAATCGATTGCCATTTGGATAATAATAGAAGGATTTTTTTACCCCCACTGAACGCAGAATTCAAAATTGCTGAAATAAGGGGTTGAACTTGATGGACGCCAGTCTTTTTTTCAACCTAAACTGTATTGTAATGTATAATTAAGTTGGCGAGATGAAATGTTCATATTACCTCAACTCACCCATTAGTGAATAGCCGCCATTATGCCACGTGGGACTGCTTGCTCTGTTACTCCCAAAGCTGTGTTTATCGTATCGCAGTATATAAATGAGCCAAGTCACTGTTCTCTCCCCAGATTAAGAAGATAATGAAGGCCAACGAAAAAGTAACAAGTGATGCCGACCCAATGTGGTATTTAAAGTAAGTGTATATTTCATTCATTGTATAAAATACACGTAAAAATTGGCGCTGTTCGTGCGCACGTCAATATGGTATAAGTAAAAAAAACTGCAGGTGCACTAAATACTCCGGAACATTCAGCACAACCAAAAATGTTAGATGAATTTGCCGAAATATTTGGCGCGGCTTATGTTTAAGGAAAATGTGCAAATTAGCGCAATAAATTTGCCATAACGTTCTCCGCCATTATGCGTGACCCCCTGCGGTGCGGTTTATGTAGAAAGCCAGCACGCTCGCTAATAGCGGCAATTACTGTAACATTAACTTGTGACAAAGGCCGCGGGTTCGCTTCACAAGCCGCAGTTTCTGGGCCATACCTTGGCGTGAATGGATCAAAATGTATTTTAGCGCACAACCTTTAGCCCCCTTAAGTTGTCATAGAGCCTTTCCATGCATGCTTAGATCCCCCGCACCCCCCCACGGGTAATACAATGACACGTGTGCAGACCTGACACAGCAACGACAGGTTCCCAACAATGCCTCACATCACAGCTAACAGTGATTTATTTGCTCTATACAGTATTTGCATTGATATCACTGTATTTCATGAGTGCTGAGAGGCTTTACTATATCTTATTGTGGTAAGTGATCCATTATCCGAAAACACTTCTGGTCCCAAAGCATTTTGGAGAACCCGTTATCCGACATGATCAGAGACTTCTGGCATTTTGGATAAGGGATACTCAACCTGTATAGCTTCACAGCTATTGTACTATGCTAACCACCTAATATGATCATTACTTTTTTTTTTTTTAGGTATCTTAATATTTATGTGGGTGCCCCCGATGTCGAAGAAAGTTTTAACGTGACCCGGCCAGTGTCTCCTCATGAGGTGAGAAGAAATCACTAGCGCTTAGCGTCTTTGCATGCAGGGCATCATGGGAGTTTTCGCGGGAGAGTGACAATACATTGTCTATAAAGCTTGTGCCGTTCAAAATGAATCGAGCAAGGCCGGAGCACAGCTGACTGGCGCCACAAGGCTAGAGCCAGGTCCGTACCAAAGACTTTGAAATCCTTGTTTGTCTCACCTTATCTCGCAGTGCCGCCTGAGAGACATGACCTACTCCGCCTCCATCACCGTAGACATTGAATATACCAGAGGGAGCCAAAGGATTATTCGGAATGCTCTACCTATTGGCAGGTAATTGGTGGGGGTGGGGTGGGGTGGGCTGGTTCCTCTGCATAATGTTTTAAGGACATGCTCTAAGGCTGTGGTATGCAACCTGCGCCCCTCCAGCTACTGATGAACTGCATTTCCCATAATGCTCTTTCAGCTAAGAGAGTGGCAAAGGGGTATGGGAAATGTAGTCCTGCAGCATCTAGAGGGCCTCAGGTTGAATGATTTAAAGGGGCAGTTCCACCTAGCTTATTTTCTGCTTGTTATAGAAACATATTTAAAATGCCCTTATTTTTAATTTAAATAAATTCACATTTCGCCAGTTTTTTTTTACTTTCAAAATAATTTTTGCCAGGGCCTCTAAATTAGGGAGATGGACAGGGCTGTTGCTATAGCAACACCAATAAGACTATTATACTTTAGGTATAATAGAGACGGGAATTCCAACCTTAAGGCCAAAGTAGCCGAGTTGGAAAAATTCTCCCATTCAGTTGCATTGGAGAATTTCCTAAAGTTTGAAATTCCCACCCTAATTCCCTGCAATTCTCTCTTTATTGAGTAGACCCCCACAGTCTACTGTAAAATCCAACCAAGGAAGTCCATAAAAAAAATGTCAAAAATCAAGACTTTATTCTATCCGTGAAATCATCATTTGGGAAGAGAAGCCGTCTCACGCGTTTCGCATAAGCCTAATCATAGACACGCAAGTACCTTATGCGAAATGCGTGAGACGAGGTGCGCTAATCTACACACTATTTTTTCCAATTTACTTAGAAAATATGGGCTACTATCTGAAAACTTTTTGTCCAGTTATTTACAGCTGATTTTTAATTATTTAATCATCTTTTTTGGAACCTTTACGAGTACTGTATCGAGGAACCTGTGTTGAAGCCATCTCTTTTCCCTTCCCCAGAATGCCCATTATGTTACGTAGTTCTAATTGTGTTCTAACTGGAAAGACGCCGGCCGAGTTTGCCAAACTCAACGAATGTCCCCTGGATCCAGGCAAGTTTCAGGACCCCGAAAAAAATAATCACAGTTTTAAAATCTTACATAATTGTACGTTTGAACTACCGTGCTATATTTAATCACGTGACGCGGCAAAAATCATTCATAAACAAGAGACCCTTATACTTTATAAACCCTTTACACTTTACAAATTTAGTTGATGGGGTATTGACAAGTACCTAGCGCAGGGGGAGGCAACCTGCGGCCCTCCAGACTTTGCAGGACTACATTTCCCATACTCCTCTGCACGCTGAAAGGGCGTTATGGGAGATGTAGTTCATTAGCAGCTTGAGGGCCACATGTTGCCCACCCCTGATTTAGTGCAATCACCCTCTTGGTTCTTAGCTAAAGGGATGTAATGCCAACATTTTAAAACTGGCACTTTTAGGACTTATTACCCGTTTAAATGCTCTTTCAGTACAGCAGGGGAGACCATAGCAAAGTCTTTTATCAGCCTGATGGAGTTTAATCAAATTGTGTGTTAGTTTCCATAAGAGTGATATCCCTTAACACATTCTGACAAACCTTAAGGGACACTACCACTTACATAAGATGTGACTAGATTACCTGTGCACTTAAAACAAACACATATGCAAGACACATGCCACTGTTTTTTTTTTTTCTTTGTTTGAATTAATTGCATATAAAAGTAAAAATCAAATTAGGTGTTTATCTCCAGCATCCATTTTGAGAATTTTACCCATGATGCAACATGCTCCAAAATATTCCAGCAAGTCTCACTTTACACCTGTGGCCAGATACTCCAAAACTTACATAAAATACGCAAAACTTGAGTCATTGACTAAATTGTCCCCCCTTTTTTTTGCAGGAGGCTACTTTATTGTGAAGGGAGTTGAAAAGGTTATTTTGATTCAAGAACAGTTATCCAAAAATAGAATTATTGTGGAACAAGACCGAAAAGGGGCAGTTGGGGCATCTGTAACCAGGTATGGGAAATAGCCACTTAGTGGGCTGGTATTGATTCTTAAACACTGGCTGGGCACCTGAGCAGAGGTAATGAAAAGGATCCAGCACAGTCATCCTCCTGCTTTATAGCCAAACATTTTAAAAAAATGTTAATAAATCAGCCCTGATTTTATGACTTATTCACTGTTTAAATGCTCTTTCTGCACAGCAGGGGGGGGGGGGGGGGGGATAAACTAGACACTAGGACACTTATTCCCCTATTCAATTCACTTGTCAGTCTGACTATTGGACAACACTAAAAGGTGATAAACCAGTAAGGAGCATGTCTGTGCACAACCATCCACGACCACGGATTTCGGGGAAGCAAATTTGCTAGTGCTTGGTTTCTCCCCTATGTCTAAACCAAATGTGACCCACTCCCTGGTACCCCAGCTGGGTACCTCTGTCAGAAACTGCTTCCCCAGCACAGGAACCAAAAAAACCCGCTGTATATCCCATTCTACCCCATTCAGTAGATGGCACCAGTGTGGGCGTAATGCAGTAAGAATATTTAGTGAGGAGACACACAGGTTTAGAGACACACGCACCGCCCATCCTAGACATGCAGACGGCTCTGCCTGGTCCCCTTAGTCGTGACGGCCAGAGTGGGAGATCCTTGATCTAGAAGGCATGACCTGTGTGACACCATCTTGTCTAACTTTATCTGAAGATCTAACACAATGCTCTCCCTTGCAGCTCTACCCATGAGAAGAAAAGCAGAACCAATTTAGTTATGAAGCAGGGGAGGTTTTACCTCAAGCACAATACATTATTCGAAGATATCCCCATCGCAATCATTTTCAAGGTGAGTGTTCATCCGACGCATTTTAGGGCTGACGGTGGCGCGTTCCAGAGTCCGCGATTTTCATTTTATTACCAGTGTATCGGAGGCCGGGCTTTCAAGGTTATTTCTAGGTGATCGCAGGAGATACTAATGTAACTAAATCATTCATGGCAATAAAATAAGTGTTTTATTTATATGTACAATTACTGAATGTAAAATCCAAAAGATCCCAGGATCAGGGGCCTAGCCTTGCCCTTATACTTTGCCCACTGATTGTCTTCTCACAATTAAACACCACGGATATTCGTTTTTTCAATGTACACTTACTGACCTGTAAACATACGATATTGTCTGTTTTATTGCTGTGGAGCTCTGCCGTACATTCATTGCGGGGGAGCTCTTCAATACGTTCATTGCTGTGGAGCTCTGCCTTACATTCATTACGGGGGAGCTCTTCAATACGTTCATTGCTGTGGAGCTCTTCAATATGTTCATTGCTGTGGAGCTCTGCCTTACATTCATTGCTGTGGAGCTATGCCATATGCTCATTACTGTGGAGCTCTGCCATTTGCTCATTACAGTGGAGCTCTGCCATATGCTCATTACGGTGGAGCTCTGCCATACGTTCATTACGGTGGAGCTCTGCTGTGAGCTCATTATGGTGGAGCTCTGCCGTGCACTCATTACGGTGGAGCTCTGCCATGCGCTCATTACGGGGGAGCTCTGCCTTGCGCTCATTATGGGGGGGCTCTGCCATGTGCTCATTACGGGGGAGCTCTGCCCTGTGCTCATTACGGGGGAGCTCTGCCCTGCGCTCATTACGGGGGAGCTCTGCCCTGCGCTCATTACGGGGGAGCTCTGCCCTGCGGTCATTACGGGGGAGATCTGCCCTGCGCTCATTACGGGGGGGCTCTGCCATGCGTTCATTACGGTGGAGCTCTGCCATGCATGGTGATACCCGATACTCTTGTGCAGCATGTCTATTTTTTCCATGGCCTAAATATGAATGAGCTATGGGCCTGGATATACCAAATGGCTTTGTAGTGCTAGTGCAATAGCTTACTTGCTCACTAGAGGGCAGTATTGACTGACAGTCCTTTAAATAGACGAAAAAAAAACTGTATAAGTGAGATCAGGCCGGTGACATCATCACTAAGTGCCTCACGCACCTTGCGCCAGGTGGCGCTATGATGAAGCAATGTGAGGATTCGCATCAGTGATACACTCCTGGGATTAACTATTCAAGGGCAGAATATAGTGATTACTGAGTTGCAGCCTGTATTGTATGTTGGTTGTGTGCTGCCCTAGGCCTGACTAAACTCATGCACCACCCCCTAATTAACCTTTAATATTATATTCAATTATTCATATCATGCCACAGGTGATGTCATAATCAGGAGACTCCACAGACACATTTCAAAACATAGTGTTTCTCTTAGTACGTGCATACATTAGCACCACATATAGATCACATTTGATCTTTTTTTTTTAATTTTTTTTCTACCTTTTACATCATAAACAATATTGGCGTCCCTCCTAATTAGTATATGACAGAATTGCTCCGCTGGCAATGAAGGAGTTAAATGAGGCGGTTAGCGGGGCAGTCTAGCGCCGCGTGGTAATTCTCAGGAGTGTGAGAGAATGCACACTGAGCCCGTCACTTCAGCCGTACGTGCTTGCTGCACATTACAGCATCCTTCACCCCCATAATCCCGCTGGCGGTGCTACCCTTTTGTTGTGCGCTCTGGAAGGCCTAGCAGACCTAGGGGGGGGGAGTGGGGGCGGGGGCGGGGGGGTAACAAAAAGTCTAGAATCTCTGCCGTCAATCAGGCCCACTTAGAAGTTTCTACTAAACCTTTAATGTACAATTGATATCAGTAACTGCTGTGTTCTCAATTCTGTTGAGCTGGGGTTGGGGGGGGGGGGGGGGGGGGGATATGATTTTTTTTTCCCTCAGCAAATTTCCACTGAGCCAAAACATTCCCTGCTTTAAGTAGCATGCCTGCAGCAGAGGAAGGCTGATCTGTATGTACAGATTATTGCTAAATGTATGGATTATTGATAAATGTATGGATTATTGATAAATGTATGGATTATTGATAAATGTATGGATTATTTCTAAATGTATGGATTATTGCTAAATGTATGGATTATTGATAAATGTATGGATTATTGATAAATGTATGGATTATTGCTAAGAAAATGTTCAAACATTTTTTGGATCTATACTTTTGCTTCCAGTATAACGTCCATTTTTTTCCAATTATTTTTTTTGGGTGCACTTAACTGCCGTTCTCGCCAGCAGTACATTATCCACAAGCTGTACTATTTATCCACATTTAGCTCTGCAGTTGAATTAAAGGGACTGTATCACCTAAACATTGCTTTTACTGTGAAAAACGTAGAGCATGAAAAAATGATTGAAAACGATCTATACAATTGTGTTGGCAAAATTGCAAACAAATGCCTAAATTAGGAGAAAAATGTGTTTCAAATGTGTCGGTGGAGTCTCCTGCTTATGACATCACCTGTGGCTTGATATGCAAATGAACTGGTTTTCAGCGGGAAATGTGTCATTTGCATATAAAACCACAGGTGATGTCATAAGCAGCAGACTCCACAGATACATTTTAAAAAAAACTTTTTCTCCTAATTTAGGAATTTGCTTGCAATTCTGTGAATACAATGTGAAGATCATGTTCAATCTTTTTATTTTCTGCATTTCTCCAGTGTAAGCAGTGTTTAGGTGATACAGTCCCTGGAAGCAAGGCCTCTGACATATTTGATTTCAGCCTTGTGGCATGCCAGTCTGCAAGGTGTATGATCTCTTCTACGACATTGCACTGCATAGTGCTGGGCTACAATACAGATGAGTGGCTCCTCCAGTTATTAATGGAAATCATGTCAAATGGGGTTTGGATGTTTTGAGAATTGCACATGTTTAGAGTGATGGCGGACAAGCCTTACGGTCCTCTGGAGCTTGCCATGTTACTGATGATGCGGTTCATCTTCCCTTAATGGAAATGCTTTAGCTCCATCTGGGGCAATCCAAAATCTGACCTCTCTGCGTAAAAAAAAAACATGTTCTCTATAGCACTGAACTTATTTGATTATTTTCCAACTTGTTATTCTCTCTGTGTGTTTTTCCCAGATCCCCAAATAACCTATTATTCTTTTTTTTTTTTTCTCTTGTTTGTAAAGCAATTTTCAATTTTTTTTTTTGGTGAAGAAAATAGTCTTTATAAATGTAAAAATATATATTCCCATTCTTATTAACTAAAGATGTCTTACAAATTCCTGTAAATCCTAACCAAAAAAGCAATTTTAAATCCCTTTTGTTAGTTCTTGTATTTCTTTCTATGTTTATTTTATTTTTTATTTTTTTTATTAACTTTACATTTTTACATTCCTCCTTGTTCAACCTGGAGGCCCACAATGAATGACAAATCTTGTATAGCCTTTATTTCTCCCCTTCTTTTCCGAGCTCATTGTCTGGTGCCAGATGGCTTATTTTTGGTAACGGTGTTAAACAATCAGCATTTTAACATAAGCAAATGTCCGAGAAAGAAAAAGGAACGCCGGTGGTATGGTGCGTCCTTTGTTTTAATATACATATGTCTTCTTTTTTTGTAGGCCATGGGCGTGGAGAGTGACCAGGAGATTGTGCAGATGATTGGAACGGAGGATAATGTGATGGCTGCTTTTGGACCCAGTCTGGAGGAGTGCCAAAAGGCCCAAATCTTCACCCAGATGCAGGTGCCTCTATATTGCATTTTAACTCTTCATCATAAACAGCACCTCTTGGGAAAGCTCGACTTTGAGACCTTGGCCAGCACCCAGATTACTTGTCTTTATTTATTTTTTTGAGGTCTGTTTACGAAATTAGAGTTTTTATTTTGTCTGACGGAGGCCTACAACACAAAGCAGGGAGAACGAGCCAATTACAAAGAGTTTTTTTTATGTGGTGCTTAATACGGGATAAAGTTTTATAGGTGTGTGGAGCTTTTTTTTTTTTTTTTATCCTTTTGATGTGGTGGAGCGGCTTTTGTGACCGATTGGTTAATTGACACAGGTGGTTTTATTTACCATGACTTAACTATTTCGGGGAGAGCAAGGTTTTGGCCTGCTCATTGTAGACTAGGAGAATCTGAATGATCTACTCAATAAAGAGAGAATTCCATGGAACTGAGATGGGAATCTCAAACTAAAGCAGGTGAATGGAAGAATTCAGCTATTTTGGCCTAAGGTTTGAATTTCCAATGTCTGTTCCCTGCAATTCTCTATTTATTGAGCAGACACTCAAGTTTTTTTTGTCATTTTTATTCTGCTTTTCTACCACGGTTTGTTTGGTATATGTTGTCTACCAACATTTTTTTTTTTTTCTGTTTCTCAGTGTGTCTGTGATTTTTTTCTTTCTGTAACAGGCTTTAAAGTTCATTGGTAATAAAGTCCGGAGGCAAAGGATGTGGGGAGGACCAAAGAAGTCTAAAGTTGATGAAGCTCGAGAGCTTTTGGCCACTACAATCCTAGCCCATGTCCCGGTAAGTACCGACCTTCTCAAGGGACAGGACGTCGTATGTCTTTGTGTTCCGACTCTTCCTCTCCCAAATGTCACTTTGAAAGAGGTCAGAAGGTCTATCACTAAAGGCCCCGGTGCTGGATATCTTTGGTTTAACTTGCAATGTTTATAACCTCGGATACCTGTGGGATTGTCTACCAATGTACTAGACACTGCAGATGGGCAAATGTGTCTACTTTGCTTTCCAAATGCTTTCTAGGGATTGTGATTCAGAGCACCGTTCACCTTCAGATAAGTTCAGTTTTTCGTGCTGCGTGAAAGGAGAACTGTACCAAAAAAATAACTTGTGTTTAGTTGAAAGACGGCATCAAGTGTAGGCAAAGAATATACAAACACTGACATTTAATGTGGACAAGTGCAAGATTATGCACCTTGGGCGTAAAAACCCAAATGCAGAATATAGACTATTTGGTACAGTCCTAACCTCAACATCTGAGGAAAGGGATTTAGGAGTAATAATTTCAGAGGACTTAAATGTAGGTAGGCAATGCAATAGAGCAGCAGGAAATGCTAGCAGAATGCTTGGTTATATAGGGAGAGGTATTAGCAGACTGGTTATATAGGGAGAGGTATTAGCAGAATGCTTGGTTATATAGAGAGAGGTATTAGCAGAATGCTTGGTTATATAGAGAGAGGCATTAGCAGACTGCTTGGTTGTATAGGGAGATGTATTAGCAGACTGCTTGGTTGTATAGGGAGAGGCATTAGCAGACTGCTTGGTTGTATAGGGAGAGGCATTAGCAGACTGCTTGGTTGTATAGGGAGAGGTATTAGCAGAATGCTTGGTTGCATAGGGAGAGGTATTAGCAGAATGCTTGGTTATATAGAGAGAGGCATTAGCAGACTGCTTGGTTGTATATGGAGAAGTATTAGCAGAATGCTTGGTTGCATAGGGAGAGGTATTAGCAGAATGCTTGGCTGTATAGGGAGAGATATTAGCTGAATGCTTGGTTGCATAGGGAGAGGTATTAGACGAATGCTTGGCTGTATAGGGAGAGGTATTAGACGAATGCTTGGCTGTATAGGGAGAGGTATTAGCAGAATGCTTGGTTGCATAGGGAGAGGTATTTGCAGTAGGAAGAGGGAAGTGCTCATGCCATTGTACAGAGCACTGGTGAGACCTCACTTGGAGTATTGTACGCAGTACTGGAGACCGTATCTCCAGAAGGATATTGATACTTTTGGAGAGAGTTCAGAGAAGGGCTACTAAACTGGTTCATGGGCTGAAGGATAAAACTTACCAGGAAAGGTTAAAGCATCTTAACATGTATAGCTTGGAGGAAAGACGTAACAGGGGGATATGATAGAAACATTTAAATACGTAAAGGGAATCAACACAGTAAAGGAAGAGAGTATATTTAAAAGAAGAAAAACTACCACAACTAGAGGACATAGTGTTAAATTAGAGGGGCAACGATTTAAAAGTCGAGCCCACTTTTCTTCATATAGCTCTTTTTTATTATTATAAAGAAGATGCTGTAATTTATTTATTAAAAAAAAGTTTTACAATGAAAAAAGCACATTGAAGCAATACGAGCTCAATAAATTGCTTTATCTGTATTCTTTCAGTAACGTATGTCCATACGCACCATCCACACTTGATGTAATCTTTAAATTAAATATGTTATTTTTTTTGTCTAATGTTTTAAAGGTGACTGATAAGCCCACTTGCCCACAGTTACCTCACTGGCTCCACATTATGTGGGCGCAAACTCTGTAATCTCAAAATTCCTACTAGACTGTCGCCAGGGCCCTGTAATCGAGTGATGGCTAACCTTGGCACTACAGATGTGTGGAGGCTACATATCCCATGATGAATGGGACACATATGGGACTCCATATCCCAGCCAGTCTATAGAGTAACTGATCATGGGATTTGTAGTTTTCAAGATGCCAAGGTTACCCATCCCTGTTCTAACCATTTTATATAATGTTTTATATCACATATTATGTCCTTGTGCTTCAAACCATGTATAGGCCAGAAAAAGAAAAAAAAAAAGATGAGTGGGGAGAGCCAAACAAATACTGATTTGTGTTTGGGGACAGAAGGGAAGTTGCGAAAGTATCCAGAATTAAAATATATAAATAAATTAGTTTCCGGTAAATAATCTGTTTACTGCCATATACCTTGAGACACCAAGGTATAGTCTTGACAAACGATGAAAGGATAAAATATGTTTTATAAACAAAAGTGAGCTGCAGTGGCCCAATAGTCTGCCAGTAAATGCGTCATGTGACCTGCGTGAAGGGAGAGCAGTCTGGCTGGACAGAAGTAGAAGTCATAAACCATTTAAATAACCAGAATGTCAAAAAATGAAGTATGTAAAAAAACACTTTTATTTTTAATTGTTATTATTCGAGCTTATGGAATAGTACACACAAGCCGTGTTTCGGTTGTACCTGTCGCTCATTTTCCCCATTTGGGTTGTGATTTTCATGCTTTTAACACTTTTTTTTTCTTTCTTTTTTTTAGGTGAAAGAATTCAATTTTAGAGCAAAATGCATCTACACCGCTGTGATGGTCCGCAGAGTTATATTGGCCCAAGGAGAAAACAAGGTCGACGATCGGGATTATTATGGGAACAAGAGATTGGAGTTGGCTGGACAAGTAGGTCATTTGTAACTTTAGGAAAATAGGGGGTGATTTATAGAACTCAATTTTTGGTGCAAAGTTCCAAAAGTGGAGCTATCGCCGTGGAAACCAATGGAATGTTTCTGCAGTTGAGATCATGTTTAGAACTTTGCCCCCAAAACGGAGTTTAACGAGTAACCCTTGTGGTCTTCGACAAATACACTTAATATAAGCCAACCAGAGATCTCTTATACTTATGTTCCACTTTCTATGATCAGCAATATGGCTAAATCGACCTTCCAGAGACTTGTCCATGTGGCTAATAAGAGAGAGACAATGGTGTGTGTTGGGGACAGATTAATGTGCGCACATCTGTTTTTGCCTCCATGTTGGCGGATCTGGTAGCCATGCTGCAGGAGGCGACTGACACCTTCATGCCAGGTCTCTGTCTTACTCTAGATCGCAGGTGTGCAACTGTCGTCCTGCTTTTGCTTATGAACTACATCTCCCATAATTCTTTGCCAGCGAAGAGGCATGGGAGATGTAGTTCTGCACAGGTTTGCACAGTTTGATATCGCTCATCTATATTAAAGGGACGGTATCACCTAAACATTGCTTACACTGTGAATGTAGAGAATAAAAAATGATTGAAAACGATCTATAAATTGTGTTGGCAAAATTGCAAACAAACATCTATATTAGAGGAAAAATGTGTTAGTGGAGTCTCCTGCTTATGACCTCACCCGTGGCTTGATATGCAAATATACTTGTTTTCACTGGGAAATGTGTGATTTGCATATCAGGCCACAGGTGATGTCACAAGCAGGAGACTCCAGAGGCATATTTAAAACACGTTTTTCTTCTAGATTGCTTGCAGTCTTGTTAAGACAAAAAAACAGTCTCCTTGGATAAAATTATATTTAAAAAATGTTTTTGGATATTTCTACCGTACAATGTACTCCATTAACGAAACACTGTTTATCACTGAATGGAGAGAATAAAAACAATTATCCAAAATGATCTATACACTGTGTTTGCGAAAAAATTGCCAGAAAATGCTTCATTGAATAGAAAACGGCGTGTTTTAAATGTCCGTGCTGTCTCTCGATTATGACGTCATCATATGCAAACTAACTACTTTCACTGATAAATCTGTGATTGGCGTAGCAAGCCATGAGGTGATGTCATGAACAGGAGACACAACAGACACTGATTTTTGTTTTTTTGCTAACAAAATAAAAAGAACATTTTTCATCATATTATTCTCTCAATTTTCTATATTTTGAACTGACGGAATCCCTCGACGTTTTCATCATTCCAGCATTCAATTGTTTTAAAGAAAAAATTCCCCTCTTCATTTGCCTAATCTAGATTGACAATTCTTTAATTTTATATTTTAGTCTTGTGCTTCCACTACGATAATATCCAGCACGAGAAACATGCCAGTCTAAAATGTATTTTCTTCCTTGGGGGGGGGGGGACAAAAAAAATGTGTGATTTCCACAATCGACACAATTAAGCTTTTTCAACAATGCAGATAAAGATTCATTGTGCCGAAAGACAAAAAAAAAAAAAAACTCCAAAACAAATACAAATGAACTGATTTGCAGCTAATTTTATACCCCACGGGAGAAAGAAAGTATGGATTGTTCTCCAGCATTAGATTAAAGAAGCGGCTCCGCTAGCCAAACATATTTTTGTTCCGGAGAGGTTCAGTCTTTCTCTTGTCGCTAGAGAATTGGTAGGCCTCGCGCCAACAGAGGTGTTAGCAAAAAACCTACCGATTTGCGACTTAATTTTTTTCACCTACTGCCCCCCTCTCCGTCTAATGTGTTTATTATTTGTTTTGTGAAGCATTACCCTTTTTTTTTTTTCCTTTTGTCTCTAGTAGTTTTTTTTGTTGTTTTTTGTTTTTTTTCCTCTGATGCCGCATTTCTAATGCAGCCCGCTTTGTATGCGGAAGATATGGAACAGTCCTGTAAGCCTGCACCCTGGAAAGCAATGGATTCCCCCCCCCTCCCCTTCTTGTGACAAAAGAAAATCCCACATTGACTTCAGAGATTGCGTATAATCCCAGCTGTTCTGATAATGTAATTAAGAATGCCTAATGTCTTTCATTTTCCAAGCTGTGTGCGTGAAAAAGAGAATTTGAGCACTCCAATAGCCATAAACGCTAAATAGTATTCCAATGCGCCTAATTAGAATTCTCTGACATTAGGCTAATTTGTGAAACAGTTGGAGCGGCTTAAATTCTTAAAATTTTTTTTAAAATTCCTTTCAAAACTGCCAGTATTGCTTTCTACAACCTGTAAGGCCACAGATAAACTGTCTCCCTCTTTAACTCCCGTAGTGCTGGACCCTTTTTGCAACGGAGGATAATATTTTTTTATTTATTACATTTTTGTGCATAAGAGCACCTTAAGAAGATTGATCCCTATTCCTTGCATGACATTCAATCTAGTGACTTTGACTGAAACACAGTTTAAAGGGACAGTCTAGTCCCCAAACTCACTTTGGTGCAAGATGAAGATCACGGCTTGTATAGAGCACTGGCTTTTATCCCTGTGTGATTTGATGAAGGCATTCTGTATAAATCACATTTTTAATATTTGACTAAAGCCCTCCCCAGTGATTACTCTGCATGTTTACTGCAGGTGCGGCAGCTCTGAAAATATAGACACTGAGGATATAAAGTTTTGTTTCATATAGTCACTTTCTGTCCTCCTCAAATTGAGTCTATTGAGTGGCCGATGAGTGACCTTGCTCTTGTACACAGTAGGCTCTCTTAACAGTGCAACACACTGCCTGATGAAATCACTAGAGAGACAGGATATTCCATTCATTTGAATGGCATTATTCTCATTGGTTCCTGCAGCAAAAAAAAAAAAGTAATGACTTTTACTCATCTAGTGTGGGCAGTCCTTGTTTCTTGCAAACTGCTGTAATTTCACAATTTCTTCTAGCTGTAAGTATTTTATATTTTAAGCAATGCAAAATGTAAGACATGCATTTTAAAGTACTTTGAAAGCACATTAATATACATTAATATTTGGAATATGCATGTTGGGCACTAGACAGTCCCTTTAAGACCAGACTGCATAGGAAAGCCAAGGAAAGTAGAGGGAGCATATAAAGGTTCCAGTACACTTTAGAAAAGTTACAAATTCTTCCAGGTGCCTCCCCTCCCCCCTCTGGCATCTTGAGGAACTGCATGATAGATACATACTCGGAGGAGGCCCAGACTCGCTTGCAGCCCTTTTGTCAAATCCTGTATCAGCTCTTCATCCTTTCAAGGTGTATAAAATGAATGCTGTTAAGTTGGGTCTAAGAATTACGTCTATTATCAGCTGCCAATTCTGTTGAATCTTAAAAGTTTGTACCCTCCAGAAAGCCTGTGTACATTATTGCATTTATCACAGAGCTATTGAAACGATATATTGTTTTCCCCCCATTACGGATTATGTAACTCACCTATTTTTATTTCTGGTTGTCCAAATCTCATTTTAGCTGCTGTCTCTCCTATTTGAAGACTTGTTTAAAAAATTTAACTCTGAAATGAAGAAGATTGCGGACCAAGTCATCCCGAAGCAGAGGGCCGCCCAGTTCGATGTCGTCAAACACATGCGTCAAGATCAGATTACCAACGGAATGGTGAACGCCATCTCCACGGTAAGGGACCTATGATGGCCCTTTAGGAGGTTGTAATTGATTGCCTTGGGGATGGGGGGGATGTCTGTTTATTGTATGGCAGTGTTAAAACAAAATTGTGCTGTAAGGGCTGTTGTATAGACGTGTGCCAGCACGGTACATGGGGTACAAGAATGGTGAAATCGCTTAAGAGAAAATACGTGATAAAGGGAAGGAAAAAAAATATTATAATGTATAAATAGCATCAGGTTGCCCTCACATGGCTTGCAATAGCACCAGGTTGCCCCCACAGGGCTTGCCATAGTGTCAGGTTGCCCCCATAGGGCTTGCCATAGTGTCAGGTTGTCCCCACATGGCTTGCCATAGTGCCAGGTTGCCCCCACAGGGCTTGCCATAGCGCCAGGTTGCCCCCACAGGGCTTGCCATTGCACCAGGTTGCCCCCACAGGGCTTGCCATTGCACCAGGTTGCCCCCACAGGGCTTGCCATTGCACCAGGTTGCCCCCACAGGGCTTGCCATAGCGTCAGGTTGCCCCTGCAGGGCTTGCAATAGCACCAGGTTGCTCCCACATGGCTTGCAATAGCACCAGGTTGCCCCCACAGGGCTTGCCATAGTGTCAGGTTGCCCCCACAGGGCTTGCCATAGTGTCAGGTTGCCCCCATAGGGCTTGCCATAGTGTCAGGTTGTCCCCACAGGGCTTGCCATAGTGTCAGGTTGCCTGCACAGGGCTTGCCATAGCGCCAGGTTGCCCCCACAGGGCTTGCCATTGCACCAGGTTGCCCCCACAGGGCTTGCCATAGCGTCAGGTTGCCTTCAGGGCTTGCAATAGCATCAGGTTGCTCCCACATGGCTTGCAATAGCGCCAGGTTGCTCCCACATGGCTTGCAATAGCGCCAGGTTGCTCCCACATGGCTTGCAATAGCGCCAGGTTGCGCCCACATGGCTTACAATAGCGCCAGGTTGCCTTTTATAAATAACCCATGTATTAAAAAAAAAATGGAAGTGGTCTCCTGGAAATGAGCGCTCTCCTCTATCTATTTATTCAGGGGAATTGGTCACTGAAACGATTTAAGATGGACCGTCAGGGGGTAACGCAGGTATTATCGAGGTTATCCTTCATATCCGCGTTGGGGATGATGACCAGAATTTCTTCCCAGTTTGAAAAGACCAGGAAAGTTAGCGGACCTCGATCCCTGCAGCCATCTCAGTGGGGAATGCTGTGCCCTTCTGACACCCCTGAAGGAGAGGTAAGGAAGTGCATTTACTCTGTGAATCATGGGTACTTTTTATTTTCAAAGACTTTGGGGTTCATTGATAGGGGTCAGTGTTGGCACAAAGATCGAGACCTGGAGCCGTCACCATGGAAACCAATGAAATGCATCTACTGATTGTTCCAAGACGTCGCCCCAATATTGACCTATAGAAAATAGATACACTACCACTCCACTGTAACTAAGAAGAGCTAGTTTCAATTTTTATTTCCCCGAAGGAATATTTAGCAGGTCAATGCGTTAGAAAAAAACCCTCTTTATTCTGAGACCACCACTTAAAAAAACAAAAAACTTTGTTTAACATGGGTTAAAAACAAACAAACAGTAATCCATCGATTAAACCTGACGTGTATCTTTACAGACACACACAGGTTTTATGCTGAGCTCTGCCTCTCAGCTGAGGCAGAGCTCATTTGGATGCTGGCGCACACTGACCGTGTGGATCTCGCTTGTGTTAGTAGAATTGCATGCAAATGCATAAAACAAGATAAACATATGTTTTGAATGTGTCTGGAGTCTCCTGTTTGACATCATCTGTGACTTGATATGCAAATGAACTCAATTTCAATGGGATATGTGTAATTTGCATATCAAGCCTTATGATGATGTCATTTTTCTCTTACTTTATTTTATTCCCATTTTTATGTCCTACATACAGTTTCATTTTCTTTTCTGGTTACTGGATGGGCAAAGCTTGTGTACAGGTCCAAGTTATAACAGAACTTCCCTTACAGCGATGATGCTTTGCAGTAGGTTAATGTCGATGCTCAAGGGTCTATTCAATAAAGAGAGGATTGCAGGGAATTGACACAGGGATTTCAAAATTTAAGGCCAAAGTAGCCGGTAGCCGAGTTGGAAAAATTCTCCCCGTTCAGCTGCATTGGAGAATTTTCGCAGCTCGGCTACTTTGGGCTTAAAGTTCAGGCCATCTTAATTCCCTGCAATCCTCTCTTTATTGAGTAGACCCATCTGAGTCCATACAACTCCCACTTCTATGTGATTCTTTGGACCCCAAGCACCGCTAAACAAAAGGATTTTAGCTGTGTAATAAGGTCACCAGGACTAAGTAGGATTTTATTCCCTGAGAGGGGGGGGGGTTATTCCCTGAGAGGGGGGGGTTATTCCCTGAGAGGGGTGGTGACACATGATCCATTTACGTTTTAGGCCTGTGGTTTGGTTAAAAATCTGGCTTTGATGACTCATATCACAACCGACATGGAAGACGGTCCAATAATCAAACTAGCCAGCAATCTTGGGGTGGAAGATGTCAGCTTACTCTGTGGTGAAGAACTCTCCTACCCGAATGTGTTTCTCGTCTTCCTTAATGGTGAGTTACCGCTCTGTGGGGGGAAATGGTATAGTGTGGATTCAGTAACTAGGGGCACTGCCTATGAGATAAGATCAGGCTGTACTTTATAGCATGGAGGAAGCAGACCCAGGTAAAATGGAATACAAGCATGTTGGTGGGGAAAGAGAATTGTAAAAAGTATTGTTTAACACGCTAATCAATATCTTAAACAAAATAAAATGGCAAAGAGCATTGGTCTCTAGGGCCTTCAGTTTCTCGCCATCTCTCTCTCTCCCTCGGTCTCTGTTGGCGTCTCTCTCCCTCAGCCTCTCAGGCCATCTCTCTCTCTCCCTTGGTCTCTGTTGACGTCTCTCTCTCTCCCTCATCCTCTCGGGCCATCTCTCTCTCTTTCCTCATCCTCCCGGGCCATCTCTCTCTCTCTCTCTCCCTCATCCTCTTGGACCATCTCTCTCTCCCTCAGCCTCTCGGGCAATCTCTCTCTCTCCCTCATCCTCTCGAGCAATCTCTCTCTCTCCCTTAGCCTCTCGGGCCATCTCTCTCTTTCCCTCAGCCTCTCGGGCCATCTCTCTCTCTCCCTCATCCTCTCGAGCCATCTCTCTCTCCCTTAGCCTCTCGGGCCATCTCTCTCTTTCCCTCAGCCTCTCGGGCCATCTCTCTCTTTCCCTCAGCTTCTCGGGCCATCTCTCTCTTTCCCTCAGCCTCTCGGCCCATCTCTCTCTTTCCCTCAGCCTCTCGGGCCATCTCTCTCTCTCCCTCAGCCTCTCGGGCCATCTCTCTCTCTCCCTTAGCCTCTCGGGCCATCTCTCTCTTTCCCTCAGCCTCTCGGGCCATCTCTCTCTCTCCCTCAGCCTCTCGGGCCATCTCTCTCTTTCCCTCAGCCTCTCGGCCCATCTCTCTCTTTCCCTCAGCCTCTCGGGCCATCTCTCTCTCTCCCTCAGCCTCTCGGGCCATCTCTCTCTCTCCCTTAGCCTCTCGGGCCATCTCTCTCTTTCCCTCAGCCTCTCGGCCCATCTCTCTCTTTCCCTCAGCCTCTCGGGCCATCTCTCTCTTTCCCTCAGCTTCTCGGGCCATCTCTCTCTTTCCCTCAGCTTCTCGGGCCATCTCTCTCTCTCCCTTAGCCTCTCGGGCCATCTCTCTCTTTCCCTCAGCCTCTCGGCCCATCTCTCTCTTTCCCTCAGCCTCTCGGCCCATCTCTCTCTTTCCCTCAGCCTCTCGGGCCATCTCTCTCTTTCCCTCAGCTTCTCGGGCCATCTCTCTCTTTCCCTCAGCTTCTCGGGCCATCTCTCTCTTTCCCTCAGCCCTGCTGGGCCATCTCTCTCTTTCCCTCAGCCTCTCGGGCCATCTCTCTCTTTCCCTCAGCCTCTCTGGTTTCTCATTCTCAGCCTCTCAGGCCCTCTCTCTTGGTCTATAGTGTTAACTCAATGTCTGGGCATTTGCCTTTATCCAGCTCTAACTTACGTGTGTCTCTCTCTGTCATGCATCCCCTAACATATTTTTCCCCCCCTTTCCCCGTCCTAATTAAGGTAACATTCTCGGCGTTATACGTGACCATCAGAAACTCGTTGGCACTTTCCGGTTGATGCGGCGAGCAGGATACATCAACGAATTTGTGTCCATTTCCACCAACCTGACCGACAGATGTGTGTACATATCCTCTGATGGCGGACGGCTCTGCAGGTATTTATTGTCCTGGAAATTTTTTATTTAAAAAAAAAATAAAAAAAAAAAGACTCCCAAATAAAAATTTTAATTTAAGCCAAATCCAGGTTGTTAGTGCATGAAGTTTCGGAGAGCTCATTAGTTGGAGTTCTACGTTCTCCACCGAGCAAGGCACAAGGATCTTTAGTCGTTCCTTTCTCCTTTAGCTGTTCTTTGCTCAGGGCACTTGACTTTGTCTTGCATGCCATCCTTTGTATCGCTGTTTCCTTGTGGAGGTAAGTCTCAAAGGAGCACACGTCTCTGTTGTCTAAGATGCGTTTAATAGGCCTCAGAAACGGTCTTTGTACTTTGTACCTTTTATCCCCCGATTCCTCTCAGCTTTATTCCTTTTATAATCACAGAGATATTCTTAACACTTTTGTGTATGGGGTGGGGGGGTGGCGGAGGGTTAACATACCACCCCCCCTCTTCCTCTCCCTTTTCATAAGAAAAAATATTAATAGACAAAGAGGCAGCAGTACTTAGTGTATCTGTAAATGGTGCCCTGTATTGTGTTTGTGTATTTTATTATAATATAACCTGCCTTTTTTTCGTGATCTTTTGTAGAACTTACTGCAGCCTCTTTTTCTGTACTCTGTTTCTTCTTTTCTTCCAATCTTACCCCATTTTGTTTTAAAGGTCCACGGTTTATTTGAGAGATTGCATTAGGTGTAGGTGTTTTAAATTAAAATGCAAATAAAGTACTTAATTGAGAATAAAAATACCGTACCTAATTAAGCCCTTTTTGCATGGATAACTATATCAGGTGGCGGACATGTTGTTTAGAATCTTTGCTTGTATAACTATATCAGGTGGCGGACATGTTGTTTAGAATCTTTGCTTGTATAACTATATCAGGTGGCGGACATGTTGTTTAGAATCTTTGCTTGTATAACTATATCAGGTGGCGGTGGCCGTCGTTACCTTTGGGGCCCTGGATCCAAGCACACAGGGGTCCACCGAGCCTTCTCCTTGGGCCCTATAATTCCTGCCTCTTTTTCTTAAAATTCTCACTTGCTGCGAGGATAATAGGACACTCGTTTACTTTTTGTATTATTATTTATTTTACTACTTCCCTCACTTACCATTACACCCCTTTCATTATGGTATTGCCCAGGTTCCCTTAGCTGCATCCAACTGTCATTGTTTCTCCTTCACCCTATTGGTTGTTAACATAGTTTCCTTTCTGTGTTTCACTCTATTGGTCATCTTCCCTTAGATCCCGCCTTTCATCCCACTGGCCCTTCTCCCCTTTACTCTGACTTCTTTTACCTTGAATTGGCTGGCTTCCGTTTGTTTACTCCCTTTTTATCCATCTTTCCTCTGCCTACGTGTATGATGCAGTAAGGACCACATGGAGATGCTTTCTCCGAGTCCCATTAACATTAAATACATCCCTGGTCAGAATAAGGAAGATGCAAACCCATCAGAAATATTGATCTGTTGGGAAATGTAGATGCTTTAACATACCATTTGCATTCCATGAGATCTGCAAGGGATCATGGATAATATAGCAAAAAGTTACCCTTCTTTATCCATAATTCAACTTGCCCGCACTTAGTGATCATCCTCAAAACCCAGATAATAATCCTAAATATTATTATTATCTACTGATATGGATTAACCACCTAAGCTGATTCACTTAAGAAAATGCAAATAATCTTTGATTTACTATAAACAATTACTATAAACAATTCATTTAAAAAAAAAAAAAATTGTTTTTAATAAATATTTTTTATTTATTTATTTTTGTTAAAAACAAATATTTTTTTTATGCTCCATTAATTAATGAAAAATATTCAGTAATTTTTAGGGGAAAAAAAACAAACAAACCTAGTTACAGTCTCGTCCAACCTATAAAACAAACCCGTAGAGATTAAATATTAAATAAAAGGGAGCATAATGCATCTATTCTGTATAGAACTATATCAGTAGCTCTTTGAGATGGAGCCCGGTCATTGACAGGAGAGACAAGTTTATAGAGAGAAATAGAACTGTCATTTATCAAAGGAACCAGATACAGGCTTGTAGCCAAAAAGCACAAAGAGAGACATGTTATCTTTCTGTTCGGAATAATATGGCTGCTTCTCTCTGCTGGCAGAGGGTCCGCAGACCCCAATACATCACAATGCAATCTAATTCCTGCCCGGCATCCCCACGAGATTTGTATATGAGCAGTGTGCAAGGGAACGGATGCCAAATGTGTGTTACTGTTCGATTGATCGCTCGGCTTCTCTTCATTCACACACAATAAGCCAGTTGGACCATGTTAGGAGTCCATTACCAGACTGGGCTAATGATAATCTGGAAGGTAACAGGTGATACTAATGATAATTCATATTAATGGATAAAAAAATAATTATTTTTTTTAAAGTTGAGCTTCCAAAAAAATAGGCCTTTTCCTTCAAAACAGAATACAAGTTTATTTTTAATTTAAAACAAATTCCAGTTCTCCGGTAAATCATTTCACCGGCAAGTCTAAATTCATTGGCATCAGTGAGCGGAAGCACCTGCCCCGGTTGCCAAATAAGTTAGGTACACCCCTGGATGTGTGAAATTCCCATCACCATTTTTACACTTTGCATCAGACGCCATTATGGATATAAAAAAAAAGGGGAGCAGAAAAGAAGTGTTAGGATGCCCACTGTGTCCCGGGAAAAAACTATATTTTTGTTTGAACTTTTTTTTTTTATTCTTTAAACTAACTACACTGAGGAATCCCACTGAGCAGAGTGTTTACCCCCCAGCCTGTGTATCCAGAAAATATATCAAAAAAATGTACCCACGGAACAGGTTGTGGCTTCTTTAGACTCAACCATTGCCAGAATGCGGTTCAACTCCGTCAGCTGGTATATAGATAGCCCTACTGGTGGATTGGTAAATAATTCTAATGATCTCCATTGTTAATTTAAACTCCACCTCTGCCTTGCAGACCCTACATCATTGTGAAAAATCAAAGACCTGCAGTTACAAAGAAGCACATCCAAGAATTGTCCCAGGGATACAGGTAAAGTGTTGTGTCCATTTACTTATCCTTTAGGGGAACGTTGAAGACCCCCCCTCCCCCCGTAAGGACACCTGACAGTCCTGGGATGTCGTGAATGCAAACAAAGGGCTAATGTTTTTAAATTAAATAATTGCATAAATTAAATTCTGATTTATAAGAATAAATAGAGCATCAAAGAAAGCCATATATTTCCTTAAAAAAAATAAATCTATAGTTTTATGAATACATTAAATACGAGAGTGAGAAATTACAGTTAAACACAGACACAATAAAAAAAATCCCCATAAAGTTCTTGTCCCGAAGTTAATTTTGGGTTTGTACTTTTCTAATTTGACTATAATGGTGAGCTAAAAGAGCATTGTACCTTCAGAGCACATAAAGTAAAAATTAAAATGTGTGTGTGTATATATATTACATAAAAAAATGAACACACTTTTTCGAAAGGGAAGCACAGGGTCTGTAAAGAAAATAATCAGGCCTATCTGTCTCTGGTTTCCGATCACCATGATCGGGGACGTGCAAAAAGATGCCATTTTGGCACTTTGGTCTTTAAGGACCAAAGTACCATCAGGCAAGAAGGAGTTAAGCCACAAGTGATGCCCTTAACTGGAGACACCACAGACACATTTTAAAATTACATTTTCTCCTGATTTAGGCATTTGTTTGCAGTTTTGCTAACATAATGTATAGTCCCTTTTTTATATATGGGTTTTGTATGCTATCTTAAAGGACCAATTTGATTTTGAAAAAGATCAATGTTTTATACTACATATTAAAAGCAAATTATTATAAAACGGATGTGTAAATTTACATTTCTGGACACTGTTTGATTTACATACATATCAGATTAGCAGATCCCAGCATTTGGCTGCAGCCTGCTTGAAAGGACAACCTACAGTTTTGCAATTGTAAATACCAAAGAACCTTTTTATGTTTGGTACGAAACACCTGATGGGTTTTGTGCTTCTCATAGCAATTAGTCAAAGGCCTTTTAACCAAGCAAAAACATTGGTGTGAAACGCGTGGATCAGTCTAGTTTCTGGCACACTGTGCTATTGCCGAAGGGGGGCCCCACGCTGAGCATGTTTACGAATATATTGCTCCTCAGTCTCCTCCTGTTCGACCTTCTCATGACTGTATCGTTTTTAGGACCTTCGAGGATTTCCTTCACGAAAGTCTAGTGGAATATCTAGACGTTAATGAGGAGAACGATTGTACCATATCCCTGTATGAACACAGTATCACAAAGTAAGTTATGTTCTTATCGAGTCTGTCCATCGGCATGACTCACAATACTCCTCCCGAGCCGCCCATGTCTTTGGCTCCACTTTACAAATGGCGGTTGACTCGTCTGGTCACAAGGTGAGAGAGTTGGATCAACTCCTTGGTACGACTGTACCTTTTTAACACTTGTGTTTTCATGTTCCACCAGGCAGACCACGCACTTGGAAATTGAGCCGTTCACCCTGCTTGGGGTTTGCGCGGGACTTATCCCATATCCACACCACAACCAGTCCCCCAGAAACACCTACCAGTGTGCTATGGGCAAACAAGCCATGGGTAAGGACTTTTTTTTCCCATATAACCTTCCTCCTAGTTGTTATCAGGAAAATAGGCCTTGTGTAACCCATTCACTAATGCCAGAGGCCTCCAGATCCTGCCTGAGACTGACCGCAAAAGATTTATTTCAAATGAATAAACGGAGCTCCGTCCATTTAATAGAGCTGCAAGTCTTTAAAGGACCTATTTGTTAATCTATGATTACAGCAGTAATATAAGACAAGGCTTTCCAAACCCCTGAGGCCGTCTACTCTGGGAAGGTGGATGTGATCTCCCGGGGGTTCTAGGGGGAGCATATTCAATGTACTTTATTGCTCACAAAGAGAGGGAGCTAAAGTGCATAGGAAAAGAAAGTGCAGACGAGCTGAAATCACCGATGATTAAGAGCATCTACAGCTTGACATGCAGAGAGCGGGGCTCTCATCTCGTAAAAAGGTTCTGGACCCCCAATTTACAACCTTGCTGATCAAGGCATGTAGCAGAACGGTTTACATCTAGAATTTACTTGACATGATGTGTTTTAAAAAAAAAAAATTTGACCTATTTTTAAAATGTTCCCAATACTTACATTTAGCTGGAAACCTATATTAACCTTAGAACTAGCAGGAGAATTATTCTCTTTTCCAGACCTGCCATTTCATGCTTCTCCTCTTAGGAGGGGGATGCTTATCTTCTCAGGATGGTGCTTCTCCAATGGTGGAGAAGCACTGTCCATCGACAGATTCAATACAGTAGGCAGGTTTCTGAAATAACAGAACGCAAGATATTTCTGCATAAAATGTTGTCATACCTTGGGAACCATAGATCACAGAATACCAGCGCTGAACTTGTGGGCATTCATTTTAAGAACAATTAATAAGCTTTTATTTTCTTTTTAAATTCTGCTAATGATCCCAGCGGGACATTTTGCCTTTTCTGCCATGAAGTGTGAATGGAAGCAGCTGTGTCTTTGACCTGCGTCAGCTGGAGCAGGCATATAGAGGTGTGGGCAGGCTGATCAAACATTCCAGTGCTGTGCTGGTAAACACTGCCTCGGTACTGATTTAATCACTGCTGGAAAAACCCATAGAGTTCTCTCTCTCTCTCCGAAACAGTCACAACATATATTAAGGATCATCTCCGCTAATGCAGCTTAGTTTTGTAAAAAGTTTTTGACCCTTTAAATACTTGGTACATATCAAATACCATAATACACATTGGTGCAACAATGGAACACAGGACTACCGCCAACCAAACCATCTTTTCAGTGATGCCATTACACAGCGCTAAGGATAGAATCACCAGTCCATTGAGATGTGCTGTAGGTCTGGTTCGACTGTTGGGCTGCGCTGCTAGAAGTTCCACCATGCTGTTTTTTGGGGGTAAAACAATCAGAACAAAACATAGTAATGTTTAAGTCAGGTAGAGAAGTCCTTGTCTAGCTCCAGGTCCCTAATTAAAAAACGCGTGTCCAAAGTATATTATATCAAAACAAGGGCTTTTTTTTCCCCGTTTGTGCATTTCTGTGCCCGCCGAGGACTGGCAGAGGCACGACCGCCGGGGCTTCTGTGAAGAAGCCGGGTACTTCCGCTTTCGTCACAGAAGTCCCGGCGAGCGTGCCGGGTGGCAGCAGGGGAGGTCTGCGCTCATCGCGCAGACATCCTCTGCTGCCCCACTAGCCACCAGGGTAAATCGGGCAGCTGGGGGATGTCTGCACGATACGTGCAGACATCCTCCATGCTGCCCGACACGGCAGTCTATTATGACGGACCAGCTGTCCGTCATAATAGAGTGCCGTGTCGTGCAGCATGGAGGATGTCTGCACTTATCGTGCAGACATCCCCCGGCTGCCCCCACTAGCCACCAGGGATCGACTTCCAGGTGAGGTGGAGGGAGGGGGAGAGACAGAGACAGGGGGAGGGAGGGGGGCAGAGACAGAGGGAGGGGGGAAGAAACAGAGACAGGGGAGGGAGGGAGGGGGGCAGAGACAGGGGAGGGAGGGAGGGGGGCAGAGACAGGGGAGGGAGGGGGGGAGACAGAGCAACAAGGGAATGGAGGGGGGAAGAGAGCTACAAGGGGGGGAAGAGACAGAGGAGAGGGGGGAATCGAAGGGAGGGGGAGAGAGACAAAGCTGGGGGCAAGAATTGGCACATAAAAGGAAATAAAAACAAATGCATTTTTTTTATATAATTTTTTATTAAAAAAGCAATTTACATGTGAATATATACAAGTTTAACTTTTTTCCTATAGGGTAGTCTTATATTCAGGCTTTTAGTTTTTTTCCTAAAGGAATATCCAAAGTTTGGGGGCTCGTCTTATAATCAGGGTCGTCTTATAATCGAGCAAATACGGTAGGTCAGATCTTCCTTCATCTGACCCAACATGTCTGCCCTCTAATAGAACTGTATAGCAAAGAGGGCTCAATAAAGTACTTTGTATTATTTAAATAAAACGCCTTCACCTGGTGCAATCTTTCAACTTAACTGTAGGTGTGCTCTCCATTGGAGGCGCCACACCTCAGACAGGGGCCTTCTGTCTGATTTAAAGATAATCTTTTTTTTTTGTACATGTTTTTTATGTCTCCAATTTTAAGGCATTTAAGTCTTTTTTTTTTTTTTTTTTTGGGTGGTCGAGGTCACTTCGCAAAGGGTTAAAATATTCTCGCCACAATACCAAAGAATGGTCAATTTTGGAGCTTTCGTTCATAGAGTTTTCTGACTTTCTTCTTTCTTTTTTTTTTTTTCCCTTTGGCTTTTTTAAAACATTTAGTTCTTTGCCACACACAGTCAGACAGGATCAGTGTGTACAGAAAGCCAATTCAGCCTCGTCTGAGTTCTTTTGTAATGTTCACTTTGAATGATTTTTTTTTTCTCTTTTTTTCACCCTGGGTTTTTTGTTTTTAGTGTCATTTGCAATTCATTGTCTGTGTTTTCTGAGGTTGGTGTATTCAGCTGCTCTGACCTTCAGGTCTCGCAAATTTAGCTCCTTGGATACAATCCGCTGAAGTTACTGTCCATGCTTTCTGGGACACAAAGACTTTCGGTATATCTTAAGCAATAATAAAAAAAAACGTGAGGCTTTTTGTGTTGTTACAAAACACCTGACCAAAGAATAAGAAGACAGATAAAAACTAATTTACAAATTGGCATCAGACACCTAATGTTTTGTGAATAGATCACAAAAAAAAATGACAATTCGCCGAGTCAAAGCTACAAAATTAGTAATGAAATCCGGTGTAGATTTGGTGAATTCTGATATTATTTGTGAAATTAAAAAACTTTATTTTTTTTTTTTTTTTTTTTACAATTTTCCAAATATCCTTGTTTTGGGGCTTTTGTTCCAATAGCCCTTATTTTTGCCACAACCGCATGCTGTTGTTCAGCATAGTTGTTCAGCATAGTCTTGACACATCCCAGACATCATTTAATGCCTTACCATTTGCTACTCTCTATATAAAATAATAAAGCGCTCTAGAAGAGGATATTGCGTCCAGTGTCTCCTTAGGTTTTCTATTATTCCATCATCCCTGTTGTGCTTTTGACAATCTTTTACCGTCTTTAGTATTCTTTATCTAAATTAGAAGAGCGAAACGCGTGAGGAGCCTCGTCGTCTTCTCTACTATTGCACCACCATTTCAGCATCTAAAATGAGCACTAGAATTAATGTGAAGTCACTTGGAGGGGCACACAGCCGGCCCAGCCTATAGTTTTAGTTTAATCTTGAGCAGTGTACGGCACGTGCAGATATAGTAACCATACTAGTAGTTTTTAGTACAACACAAGATTAAGGTCCACATGTTGTTGATCTCCTTAGAGCAGAATCTTTACATTTTTTTCTTCTTCCTGGATGTTCTAGCTTTTTCAAGATTTTAGTCTATTTGTGTTGAGAATCTTCCATATCTGGGATGTTAGTGGTTAGCCAACCTTGTGGATAGTGGCCTGGGACTGTTGGTTGTTTCCATAGAGTGGTGGAACTACTGGAACTACATCTTAGTGTGCTGGAGCTTCATTACTCCTGGTCTGTAAGTTCTTACCAAAGAATGTCCCTAAGCCTCATCAGTACAGAAAGGAGTTAAACTCCATCTATAGTAAACTTAATAATAAAGATATTTTGCTCTTACCTTGCAAAACAAAAGTTCTCTCGTCCCGGGCTTCCCAGGTTTTGAACGCGGGGAGATCTTTTGTTGTCAGAAAAGTATAATATCTTTTGTAATTTTACAGCGCAATAAACTGTTTAAGGCATGGTTGACTGAGAAAGAATAAGAAACATCTGTCATATTATGAACTGAGATATAATCTGAAATCATCCAAAAATATTGTGTTTTTCGTTCAGTGTTCGGTCGATTAATTATATTGAGAAACGTCTGTTTTTTTTGCCCATTGTATAGGAACTGCCCTACAGTAAAATATTTTAAATAGGTTATACATTCATCGGAATCATTATGAAATCTGGAGATAAAAAAAAAACATTGAAAGATTTTAAAAAACATTTAAAACGCTGTCTTTTTAAGAAGTATCGTATGCTTTACAAACCGTGTACTGGCCGAAGCACAGGCCTCAGGTCATAGAAAAATATGTTTTTCCATATTGACGATGCTCCGCCCCGTATTCCTGTTGAGAATATCCTATGTGTACAGCTGTACGTTCCAGTATTGCTCAAGTCCAGCGCTTGTGACTATAGTGCAGGAAGCACATCATTGACCTCTTGGTTACATCCCTATGAGATATATATATTTTTTTATTTTCGAATGCATCTACTTATAAATAGTACGGTATATTTAAATATAAAGAAAGAAAATTGTATGTCTGAAAAACACTATCCAGAAAAAAAATATTTCTTGCAAAAAAATTTAAAGATTGCAATAAAAATATACAAGTTACTCACATATTTGTGATATTTATTTATATTTTTTAGGGACAATTGGATATAACCAGAGGAATAGGATTGACACACTGATGTACTTGCTAGCGTACCCACAAAAGCCAATGGTGAAGACTAGAACAATTGAACTCATTGATTTTGAGAAGCTTCCTGCTGGCCAGAACGCCACTGTGGCCGTAATGAGCTATAGTGGGTACGACATTGAAGACGCTCTGGTCCTTAATAAGGCATCTCTAGACAGAGGTAAGAGGCTAATTTATCTCAATGTGCCATGAAAAAAAAAAAAATACAATCTGGTTTTTCTTCTTTTTCAATGCTAATATTGTACTTTGAATTGGAAACGCATTTCACAGAATTCATTATAGAAACATGCACAATGCCTTAGTCCTTAATAAGGCATTTGTAGATAGAGGTGAGATGCTCATTTTTCTCAATGTACTATGAAACCATATAATATTTTTTTTTCAATGCTGATATTGAACTGGAATCGCATTTCGCAGAATTCACTATAGTGATGTATACTGGATTAGCAGACTTGAAAGCAAATGAAAGGTTAAAGGACAATTGTCCCTTTCCCCCAAGAAAACCCAATTTCTCTTTATAGATACATGCAGGTTTGCTCTCTGCTCTACCTCGGAGCTGACACGTTTAAAAGTCAGTTAACATGACTTATTGATTCTTTCATAACGGAATTGGTAATGCAAAACGCATTTGTTAGGTGGAATAGAAATTTGCTTAATTGTTGTGTAGTTCCTACGTTCTAAGAACTGGTTTATCCTATAACAGAAAGAACCACCAACTTTAAACTTAAAAGAGAGAGAACATCTGACATTGACATGGTTTTCATGCTAATTAGTTTTGTTATTTATTAATAATAAACAAATTAGGAGCCTGGGGAGAATTTGAATTAAATGCCATACACAAACTATCCAGACGCATCTACACTTATTCTAGATTTTAAAATGATGCAGGTAACTTAACATTTTTGTTTTCCAGTGTTTTGTTACTTATCCTGTTAGTATCCTGAGCAACCAACCCTCCTAACCCCACTTTCTGATTTAATACAGTATTCTTGCTACTAACCTGAATAGATTTTTACCTTAACTCCACCCACTCTCTGTATCAGAAGGATTCCAAACATACAGCTGTACACCTGCTGGAAAACACCTGCGGCTGCTCGCTCCATGCAGGCTCTTGTGTGATGTACAGCAGGTTAACATTTGGGACACTGTGATTTACCTCCCGGGCTCCAGACGAATGCCAGAGAGCCAAGTGGGGCAATGCAACTTTTGTATATCTAATATTTGTACATACATGAAACAAAATTTAAGTAAAAATGGTGATTTGTTAAGTTTAAAAAAAAAAAAAAAAACGAAACCCTTCCAATTCGCATCCAGTGGATACAAACAGCGAGACCACCTTTTGTACCAGGCACATGCCCAACTCTTTATCTCTCTGTTCGTCAAGACGGCCAGCATTGGTTGCCAAGCATCCAGAATAGCATTCCCAGTCATCTAGCTTTGACATTAATGTCTGTTCCTCTCTCCATTTGCTTAGCCTTTTTTTTTTTCTGGCTGTGTCAATACATCGGTCTAAATGGGGGGGGGGAAGAGTTTTTTTTTTATTTTTTACTTCTTCTTCTCCTTCGTAAAAAAAAAACAAAAAACGTTTGCATGTATCAGAAAGTGGAAGCCTCGCATCTGTAGATCTGTGTTTAAATGGGATTCTTTCTGGCCATTGTCAAGGCGAGCTCTTAAACATGCGTTCAACATCTTCTCAACCCCTCCGCTGCTCACATGCTGCTGATCTGGTACAGATTACATTGAAGGTACCGCCGTGACCTACAAGGGTTGACGCTTAAAGAAACACACAACATATTTAATATCGCTCTCTCTTTTGAAGCTGTGGGTGACTCTTGGGCCCCCGTTCTTTAAGCAGAGATGTGTTGAGAGCGAAATCTTCCTTTATTTGGGTTTTTGAGGCCTGTGCTTCGTATTAAGGAACAAAGGCCTGTCCATTGAATGAAGGTAATTGGAGGTGCCATTCATTGTCTATGGGTGCTGAAGCTTGTTCCTTTGGCTAGTGTCCCTTATCCTGTCTGTCTTCTGTTGAGGGACAACTGTCGGCAAAAAAATAAGTTCTGTTTAATTCTAAGACTGCATCAAATGTACACATTTAAAATAGAATGTACGTTATCGAGCCCTCTTTGCTCGTATAACTCTATAAGGTGGCGGACATCTTGGATCAGATGACAGAAGCTCTGACCCAAGATTCTATACAACAACTCTGCCCCTGATTGAGCTATCAGAGCATAGAGAGATTGATTAAAGGGACTGTCTGGTGCCCAAAATTCATCTTCCAAATATTAATGATTATTAATGTGCTTTCAAAGTACTTTAAAAAGCATGTTTTACATTTTGCATTGCTTAAAACACTTACAGCTAGATGAAATTGTGAAATTACAGCAGTTTGCAAGAAACCAGGACTGCCCACGCTAGCTGAGTAAAAGTCATTTCCTTTTTGTTTTTTATTTGCTGCAGGAACCAATGAGAATAATTTTATTCAGTTGAATGTAATTTCCTTTCTAACTAGCGATGTCATTAGACAATGTGTTGCACTGTTAAGAGAGCCCACTGTGTACAAGAGCAAGTATATTACAGTCAACACAATGTATTCTATTCCGGCAGCACAGGAAGTGACTAAATGAAACACAACTTTATATGCTCCGTGTCTATATAATCAGTGGTGCTGCCGCACCTGCACTAAACATGCAGAGTGATCACTGGGGGAGGGCTTGAGTCAAATATTAAAAATGTGATTTATTCAGAATGCCTGCAACAAATCACACTGGAAAAAAACGTTGTAACTTCATTTTTTGCCAGTTGTCTTTGAAGCCGGTCATTCGTTGGGCCAGGGCTAAGGTTTTTTTTTTTTTTAGGCCAAACAATGGTTTGTTATATTTGATATGTTAGGACATATGAGAATATCAGGAGGCCTGGCTCCTGGGATTTGTCAAGCCTTGGTGTATAGTAAGTAATCACTTATTTTTAATCCTAGGCTTTGGACGCTGTCTTGTATACAAGAACGCCAAATGTACTCTGAAACGTTATAGCAATCAGACATTCGACAAGGTCATGGGTCCCATGCTAGACGCTACAACCCGCAAGAAGATATGGAGACATGAAATCTTAGATGCCGACGGAATTTGCTCTCCAGGTAAATCACTTACTTGTACCGTCTGTCAGCTGGCTAGAGGCCCTAGATCCCCCTCCACGCACATTGGGGGCTATTCACAAAAACTGGACCGACTGTCCGAATGGAGACATTAACAAGCTTGTCTGTCTTTCAGACTCCATTATTAATGAGGGTCTAAACCCTCCTGATGGTCTTTAAACCCGTTGGCGCAAACGTCCGCACGGCAAAGGTCTTTGAGGACCATATGGGCCTACAGCTACGTCCCTGTATTCTGAGCCGTGGGTGACCTCGCACCCGCCGGCTCCCAAGAGAATATTCGGCCTCAAAACAAGGATGACTTTAAGGGAGCCTGGTTGGAGTACTTCCGGGGCACACGATCACAGTGATTATCGTATGCCACCATGCCAAAGACGTTTAGGGTTCAAAGGCAATGTCTTTGACACCAAGGGGTTAATCGGACGGAAGACAACGCATGTCTGATTTAAAAAAAAAAGCCCGTAAACAATGATTCACATTTCTTTTGAATGTCAAATAGAGACCTCCGGGCGGCCATGTTTCAGACCTGGTTCTCTGTGACCTGGCACAGCTAAGTAGTGTGTTTACTCCAATGAGGGGGGGAGATAAACATCTCCTCCCCAGTGATTGGCTGCGTCCTGGCCGATAGACGTACATTCTCACCAATGACGGAGAGAGGCGGTTGCCGGATCTTCTCGCTCTCTGCTGCCATGGAGGGATTGTCCGTGAGATGAAATCCCCCTTTGGCAAAGAATAGATGCAAATATATTTTGAGTGAGGCAGCGGCGGTGGTATGCCTCAAGGGACTCTGTCAACCTCAACATTGCTACTACTGTGAATGTAAAGAATAAAAAATAGTGACGAATGAACTATACATTGTGCTAGAAAAATTGCAATCAAAGCATAACTAATTCAAAAGCATGCACATTAAAATGTGTTTTCAGTGTGTCTGCCTCTGCTACACCACCTTGTGGCTTGATATGCAAATTACACGTTTTCGTTTGAAAAGTAGTTCATTTGCATATTAAGCCACAAGTGATGTCATAGACATGAGACACTACAGACATGTTTAAAACATATATTTGTCTCCTAATGTGTGCATTTGTATGCAGTTCTGCTAATTCAACGTCATTTTGTATTCTCTGCATTCACAGTATACGCAATGTGTAAAAGAGAAATTTGGGATTTGCTCACTTCTTAAAGGGACTGTGTCACCTAAACATTGTTTTTACTGTGCGTGTAGAGCATGAAAAATGGTTGAAAATGATCTATACATTGTATTAGCAAAACTGCCAGCAAATGCCTAAATTTGGAGAAACAATGTGTTTTTACTGTGTCTGCGGAGTCTCCTGCTTATGACATCACCTGTGGCACGGTATGCAAATTACACATTTCCCATTGAAAAGCAGTTCATTTGCATACCGTCCCACAGGTGATGTCATAAGCAGGAGACTCCATAGAATCCCTTAAAACACATTTCTCTCCTAATTTAGGCATTTGCTTGTAGTTCTGCGAATACAATGTATAGATCATTTTCAATCATTTTTTATGCTCTACATGCACAGTAAAAACAATGTTCAGGCGATACCTTCCCTTTAATGCCTGATTTTTGCAGTTCACTTGTCAGTTCAGTTTAGGTGAATAATAACATATTCGGGGTGGTCACATATATCCCTTCCTCTCTTTCTACAGGGGAGAAAGTTGAAAATAAGCAAGTTCTGGTCAATAAATCTATGCCGACGGTCACACAGACCCCTCTAGAGGGGAGCAACGTTCCCCAGCAGCCTCAGTTCAAAGACGTGCCAATAACGTAAGTAAATCTTAAAGTTGGCGGGGCAAAGCCATTTCTCCCTTCTGACCCCCCCAGTGTCTGGTGGGTGGGGGGGGGACGGGGGGAGATGCATCACTCGCCCTTTTCGTATGCACTGGGTTAAAACAAACTTTAACCCGAACAATTTCTGAAAATGTATATTCTGCTTTGTGACAAATTGTGTAAAAATCAGTGTTTAAATTCTGTTATTTAAATATTTCCCTTTTAATGTAGATTTTATTTTTGATTAGTTACATTATTATTTTTTTGCTTTGTTTGGTTTTTGTTTTATTAGGTACAAAGGCTCCACCGATTCCTACATTGAGAAAGTAATGATCTCTTCTAACGCGGAAGACGCGTTTCTCATTAAGATCCTGCTGCGGCAGACGCGGCGCCCAGAAATTGGTGATAAGTTCAGCAGTCGGCACGGGCAAAAAGGTGAGAAAGGAAACGGAGCGAGCGAGCCCTGCTCGTACGGAGGACGCCCAGGGCTAAAATAGACTGCTCTATACAAACGACCACAGCGGAGGAAAAATCAGTGTAACCCCTTTATTAGCTCCCTAGAACCCAGTGTCAAGCAGATCGTAAAACAGACTTGAGTTAACAACATAGATATGCCCACGGGTTATTCAAGCCAGCAGCCAATTTAACATAGAAACATAGAATGTGTCGGCAGATAAAAACCATTCGGTCCATCTAGTCTGCCCAATGTTCTAAATACGTTTATTAGTCCCCAGTTCCCTATCTTATATCTAGGATAGCCTTGTCCCTATCCCACGCATGCTTAAACTCCTTCACTGTGTTTACCTCTACCACTTCCGCTGGAAGGCTATTCCATACATCCACTACCCTCTCAGTAAAGTAATACTTCCTGATACTACTTTTAAATCGTAGCCCCTCTGATTTTAGACGATGTCCCGTAGTTGTGGTAGTTTTTCTTCTTTTAAAATGACATAGCTGAACTGACCAGTGACAATTCTCGCCCAGGGCAATGAATGCTCGTGGTAAACAAATAAATATATAGTCACAAAGAACAATTTATAGTCATTTTATAATTCCCGTAAGTCAATCTATCAAAAGTTCTGGGTCACTTGAAAATGTTTCCATGAAAACCTACATCCAAGGAGCTGCGAAATGAGTAGGTATTACAGTCAAGACATTGACAAGATTAGAAATGAGGATTTCGATTCTGAGGAAGGTCAGTTTTATTGGTTCTTTAATCAGCACAAAAGTTTTCAGCTGTATACTATGTTATATGTTATAGTATATTGTTATATAGATGATACTAGTATACAGCGGAAGACTGTTGTGCTGGTTAAACGAACCAATAAAACTGGCCTTCTCCCGAATCGAAATCCTTATTTCTAATCTCGTCATTGTCTTGACTGTATTTCCTACTCATTTCGCAACTCATTTACTTGGGTAATAATATCTGTTATTCAGCTGGCAATTCGCTTAATCCCGCTTTGAGTTCAACTGGGAGGAAAGCGCTATATAAATACTAGTCGTTATTATTTAATAAGCAGACGTTACTGTTAAAGTTTACTATGACAGGACAATGAAACTTGTTTTAACCCTTGCTTCCCCACGTTTGTGAAGTAAACCTGACGTGTATCTTTACAGATACACAGGAGTTTACTCTGCCTCTCCGCTGAGGCCGAGCTCAGCTTGTGACTGTGAGTGTGCATCCAGTCAGTCAGCTAGGGGGCTAGTCCCGCAGCATCTATCGGTGGCTCACAGACTCTCTCTGCTATTACGGAGTTACGGTGATCATCTGATGACTGGATTTGCAAAGGCCTACCCAGAATCCCTTGCAGTGATTTTTGAGGGGGAAAGCGGGCCTTCTGGCTTTTTTGGGGTGTGGTGTGTAGATTTGGGTTTGATAATGCCTCTGCTAACCCACTGAATTTCAGGTGGAGGGGTTTTTCCATCCTAGCGGCACTAGCAGAGAGCGACTGTTGGCGAGATGCTTCCATTAGAAGCAACATGGCTGCCGGTCAGAGGATAAGCTGGCAGGAACATTAACATGTATCTGCCAGTTTATCCTCATACCAGGGCTGCTCATATTTTCATACTTGTGCTTTTACATTCAAGGCACAAGGGGAAAATAAAAAGAGGTTAGTAGCACTTTAAGTGCTGTCCGTATTCTACTCCAGGCGCCCCGTGTGGCATTATGTGGAATTGCAAAAACAACTGAATTGGATGACTTTCCAACTCTGCTACTTTGGCCTTAAGTTTCAAACTCCCTTTTCCATTCTCTAGTTCATGGATAAATCCCATAAAATGAACACATATAAATACAGAAATAATAAAAACTATGCTCAGGGGATGGAGTCATGTTCACTGGCACTAACCCCCACCTCTGCCCTCCCAATGGGCTGCGTGTGCACCACTTTTGACTTTTAAAAGCCCCAATCGGTAACACTTTAGATTTTTCCATCTAATTGAATTGTCTGCCAGCAATCTCTGTACCTTGTGTATGTGTGTCTATCTCTGATGATATTAGGTGGGCAGCTAAATTGATCTGCCCTCTCGACCCTGGGCCAACAGTTGCCGGCCCTCCCCTGAATCCCAAGCAAGTGAAGGGTTTTTGGCCACAAGTGGGAAGAGCCAGCTAAAACCAACAGTAGAAAATTGACATGTTGCCCCTTTTATTAACCACAATTATTAATGAAAAGAACATTTCTTTCATTTGTTAATTTTGCTCATTTTGCAGTAAAGGCAGACACACGATTAACCTATAATAACAGATTACTCTGCTGCCAATTTTAAAGAGTTAACAGCTGGTGTTTTCACTTCTTCTGTAATTGCAATAATCATTAAATTCACCCTGACTGATTATCTTTCATATTTTTTTCTGGTATGTTTGAGGACAGAACCAACCCAGGAAGAAAAGAAAAACAAAAAACAGCCTTTGTCTCTTAACAATAGCTCATTGAGGAATCCATGTTTAATATCCTTTTAATTGCCGTTTAACACAAACATTTCCCCTTTCTAGGGAAGCATGTCTGCTCTGTAATGCTGGCTGTACATCTGCCACTTATGCTGGGAGACTATTACATGCATCCACTACTTCCTAATATTACGTTTCCCCTCTAATTTAAGACTGTGTCCTCTTGTTGTGGTAGTTTTTTTCTTCTTTTACCTCCTTTATTGTATTGATTCCCTTTATCTATCATATCCCTCCTGTCTTGTCTTTTTTCCCCCAAGCTATATATGTTAAGATCCTTTAAAAAAAAACCTTCTAAATAGAATCCAATTGTAATGAGTTTGGGAATACCCATTGTTTTACATTTTTTGTTGTTGCAAGTTATAAGGCAATAATTACAAGTAACGCGTTGCTTATTCCCAAACCATTATAGTTTGTTTTCATTGTAGCCTTAACATTATTGAAAGCATACAAGGCTCGTCTGATCAGGGTCTACATTTTCTGGAGAGGTCTGTCTGTTAATGCAGAGAGAGACCCTGATTTACGTATGGAATCGGTAGAGGGGACCTAGTTAAGGGAAGTATTAAAACGAAAGTCGCCGACCAGACCGGGCTGCCATCCCTGATATCCAGGGAAGCATGGCAGCTGCCACTCAGAGGATAAACTGGAATGTACTATCAAGATTACAAGCCAGTTTATCCTCACACTAGGGACTACTAACTTTTCACTTGTGTGTTATTCCAATCCTGTTCTCCACCCCTACGTTTTGCATTTAATTTGTTTGCCTTCAAAATCTGCATTAGCCTAGGTTGTCGATATTTTTGGGAGGAGAGCTTGCTGGTAGGTCGTTTACTAAAAGTAACAAGCAAAATAAAAATGTGGAAAATAATTTGCATCCTATAAAAAAAAAAAATTGTAATCTTACTTTGCAAGTAATAATTTTTCCCTTTGCACGCCCGTTTAATTCCCCCAGTCTGTTCCTAAAAACATGACTGCCCAGCCCCTGTAATGCTCTCCAGTCCTCTGATCTGTTGAGCTGCTAATCCCCCTTTCACATGACAGGCTGCGAAATGCTCTTAGAGAACAGATATATATTGCTTTCTTTACTTCAAAGAGAAACAGCCCCGCGTCTTCCTTTCTGCCACTTGTAGAAAAGTGAGAAAAGAATATAAATGGTTAGGAAACCAATTGCTCGTCGAGCATTTAAACAGAGACCCCTCCAGCCCAGGGAGTACGTTGGACAGGCACAGGTGACCATGGGAAAGGTTCAACCTAGAAATACCTGCTGTATTTGATCTCAGAATAGTTTTTTTTTCTATTATTTTGATTCACAAAGGTTTGCTCAAAAAAGAAAGAGTTGCACGGAATTGAGAAGGAAATTTCAAACTTTAGGCAAAGTAGCCGAGTTAAAAAAAATTCTCCAATGCAGCTGATACTGGTTTTCTTTTTTATCTCCCTCATTAGATTCCCTGCAAGTTTTAATATTCTCTCTCTTTTAATCTTACCATTTTTTGTCCACTAGTTTTGTCCCACTGTTCCATTGTAAATGCCCCTCGGACCATGTAAGTACCCCCTTGTAGGCGTTTCTTGTCCTCATTGCTCGCCCCCCTTGCTGTCGTCCTTCATCCCACTGTTAGTCTTTTGTTTCTTGTCCCATCATATTGCCCCTTGACCTCTACTCCGTGCTGGTGGCCATACCTTTGACCAGGAGCCAGTTCAGGAATCCTCATCATTAGTGCTGGTACCAAGCCGTGGAGGAAGTGCAAAGCTAGCGTGGAGGAGGTGCAAAGCTAGCGTGGAGGAGGTGCAAAGCTAGGGTGGAGGAGGTGCAAAGCTAGCGTGGAGGAGGTGCAAAGCTAGCGTGGAGGAGGTGCAAAGCTAGGGTGGAGGAGGTTCAAAGCTAGGGTGGAGGAGGTTCAAAGCTAGCGTGGAGGAGGTGCAAAGCTAGCGTGGAGGAGGTGGAAAGCTAGAGTGGAGCTAGCTTCATGCGCTCTGACATTCGTTGGTTTGCGCAGCTCCCATTCAGATTCCACACTTCTGGCTTTCAGACTGTACTTGTAAAACTGGATCATTTCTGCCTGTTGAAAGAGCTCCCCCTGATGGCCTGGTTCTTTACTGCTGTATTAGCCTTTGTTCTGGTTTTATAGTAAACATAGATTTAAAAAGAAAAAAAGTAGAATGTGTCGGCAGATAAGAATCATTCGGTCCATCTAGTCTGCCCAATTATCTTAATATTTTCATTAGTCCCTGGCCTTATTTTATATCTAGGAAAGCCTCATGCCAATCCCATGCATACTTAAACGACTCTGTGTTAACCTCTCCCACCTTTGCTTGAAGGCTATTCCATGCATCCACTACCCTCTCCATAAAGTAATACTTCCTGATATTACTTTTAACTGTTTACCTCTCTTATTTAGTATTATGTGCCCTTGTTGTGGTAAGCTTTCTGCTTTTACATATTCTCTCCTGGTTTACTTGTGTTTTTATGTATTTAAAAGTTTCTATCATGTTCCCCCCCACCCCCTTCTCGTGTTTCCTCCAAGCTATACATGTTAAGATCCTTTAACCTTCCCTGGTAAGTTTTATCCTGCAATATAATTAACTATAAAAAAAATCAATAAAAATATGATGTAAAATTGAAAACAAACAAAACTTTTTCTAACTTTTTACTTGAAAAATCATTTACACATCTACATCTTACAAGCTATAGTACAGGGTTAAAAAGCTTGGGATTTAAAAAAAAAAAAAAAATGTTTAGTAATTTATTTTATTACATTTCTTTTGCCTTTTTTGGGGGGAGAAATACACCCTCTTTGCTTGTACTCCAAAGTAAGAATTTGCTAATAAACCTGTTACTTTCAGTTCCTCCTTTATCAAACAAAGGAATCATTTCTAAAGGGGGTGTAAAAGGGCTGAATGTACACTTCATTCCGGGGGTCTTTGTTATGTTAAGTGCCGTATATGAATTCCATATTAAACACTCGTTTTAAAGGTAAGCAAATATTTAGACTTGCCCCGGGGGCCTTCAAGTGACCTTCTGACACCCCCCCCCCCCCCTTCAGCTCATACTTCCATAGCACTGGGGGGCTTGTTCTGTGTTTATGGTATGATATAAAATGGTTCATTTGGTATGCAGAGAGGGTAAACGCAATGCTTACGATGATCCTTACCGCAGTGTGTGTGTTTTGGGAGGTTCCCTGCGCTTATAGTTTTATAATGGGGCATAAGTATTTGCGAGGCTTTCAATTAATCAGACTCTTTGTTTGTGGATGGCTATGCAAATTTATGACTACAAACCCTTTCAGAGACTCCTGGGAAATCCATGTACCCAACACCGCTAGCCTGGCTCTCTCCCTACAAGGCAAACTACATGCTTCTCTTCCTTTGACTTCCCTTTCCTTCTCTCCCCCCCCCCCCCCCCGAAATGTTCTTAACCATTACAGTGCCAGAATAAAATAATATGTACTGGAAAGGTAGAGAATGAAAATTGATCTATACATTGTGTTGGCAGAATTGCTTAGAAGTGCATGACATAAGAGAAACAGGTGTTTTAAGATGTGTCTGTGGTGACTCCGGTTTATGATCTCACCACGTGGCTTGATATGTATTTCCCATTGAAACTAGTTTGTTTGCATATCAAGACACAAGTGATGTCATAAGCAAGACCTCCGCCAAACAGTGTTCTCCATCAATAATCAGTCACTTTTACAGGTGCTTGTTTTATGTGCCTTGGCTGCATTGGCGCAACAAGCGCCGTCACAACCAGGAAGCGCCTCTGTGGCGCAGCAGTGTTTGGCGCTATCGGTGTGTCTGCCATCTTTATACATAACCCCCGATGTGTTGATCTTCACGGTTTAGATGGTGTTTAGGTGACCTTGGAGTACCTTGGTACTACACATACTCTGCACTACTTTTGTGACCCTTTATTCCAATCTCCAACAAATAGGACAACTCACCCCGCCTTCCAATAATAGGTTCCATCAAATATTATTTACGGACTAATAGAGTCCCATCATTGGCGTAAGGTATATTCTGACCAAAATGGTGGCTCCCACAGTGTTGGCTAAGCAGAGGAATGCATTCGGTTTTTTTTTTTTTCTACTTCTTCATTTAAAAACAAAAATATTGAAGTAAAAAAAAAAAATGTGAAAAAAGAAAATTTTCCTTTAAAATAATGTAACAAAATATTCACACTTCACACCATCAATTCTTTACGTTCCCCATTTGTAGCCATTGCACCCCACATCCTACAGCTCCGCGACATTGATTGCTAGATTATAATTAAACAGCAGCATTAATACCAGTAATGCGGAAAATAAAACTTTTTTTTTTTCTTCTTCTTGTTTTCCTGTTAATTGGGAATAAATACTCTTCTATCCACTCGTTTTTTTACGTACCGTGCCGCCGTCCGAGGTCCTTTCATTTCTATATTAGCCATCTCTGACTATTCATTAGTTTCTAACTGTATCCAACTTATTTTAAGCTCATTATATGGCCTCTTTGTGTTAACTTGTATTAAAATCTGTCAGCTATGACTGGTATTACAGCCACAGTCAGTGGTGCAGAATAAGTTAATTATTCACTAGTGTCATCAGCTACCCTTGGTTTAATGAAATGCACAGCTGTGTTAGATCTGGGGCTGGATGTGTAGATCCTATTGTTACACAAGTCAGCAGAAGGGGAGAAGCTGCAGTGATGGAGAGCCCTTGCTTCTGTCTCCTGTTTAGCCTTTCTGTGTCAATTTCATGGGTCTTTTATCATTCACTTTCACACAAAACAAACAACACAGTAGCTGTCTGCTATGGGAACCAGCTTGGCACATAAAAGGATTTCTCAGGGGCTTGGGCCCTTCGAAAAAGTTACCTTCTACTTACGTTCTGGTTCGTAATGTTGATTTAAAGCGAGACTGCCTTTCTGTTATGGGGCAAAAGGGAGATTTGGACAGAACCATACCAAAATGGTCCTGTTTGGCTTTCTGACCGAATTTGTCTTGCTCAGTGGTTAAACCCCCCCCCCCCCCCCCCAGCCCCCAGATAAAGGATATTTAAATGCGGCTTACCTGTTGTCCAATCAACTCTGCAGTATATTGTAGTCATTTTTTTAATAACTTTTTTTATTTTATTATTTTTTTAATAATGCTGATCAGTGTTGTTTTTTTTTTTTCTCCACTTAAATTATTTTTTTTTATTTCCATTTTTTATTTATTTATTTATTTCTGCAATTTAACTGTACTAAAAATAGATACTTTAAACCTGCAGTGTATTGTCATTTTTGTAATGATTTTTTGATATATATATATATATATATATATATATATATATTTCCTGATTTGTTTAAATCCAAAACATATTCTTTATATATTCCGGTCATTATAATATCGCCATGCGCAATGAGTTACTTGTTGCTATTTCAGCTCTCTCATCCCACTAGATTTCTTGAAGGCACAATGTCTTAATTTGAGATTATAATGTGTCGACATTCCCTTCGTTTTCCATTGTATCGCAATATGTTCTGGGTTTTTTTTTCCTCCTTACTTTTTAACTATTTTATTGCCAAGAAAATGGACAGAAGTTTTCCCTACAATCTCCCATAACTATTCCATCTAATTCTAAAGAAACTGTTATTGGAGTCCAGTTTTATCGCCTCCCCCCACCCCACCCCCCCTTTCTTTTTCTTTATTATTAATCCTTGTCCTAAAGATGAAGAGAGTGTCTGCCAAGAAATGAGCAGCTCGCCAGCTACCCGGCATAAATAAAATAAAAATAAAAAAAACTTTTGTACGGGGCGTACACACCAGCATTGTACGAACACTTGTGGGAATAAAACTGATTCCTTTAATTATGTCTGCAGTTCTTGCGTCTCTCAGACTGTTTAATTGAAACACTTTTTTTTTTTTTTTCTTTCCCCTGTGTTTTAATGATTTTGTCAGAAATGCCCCCAAAACGTCTGTAATTTACGGACTTTTGAAACAGGCTTTTGTGAGTCAACATCAGCTGCTCCCCCCCCCTGTGCTGACGCCAGCTTTCTCCTGCGGTGTTTGCACTTCCTTTGGTGTGAGGATTTTTTCTTTGGTTTTTACCCCCCCCGATCTTATGTAGTTTGTCATTTTGTAAAACCCCTCAAAAAAAAAAAATGGGGATCGGATTTGGTTTCTCCTCTTTCTGCAAGTTATTTTCTTTTGTAGCTCTCGTTCTTCTTCTAGATGCTAACATTTCCCATAATGCACTCCTCTAGTTTTGTTTTTATAGTTTCTAATTTTATATGAATTGTTTACATTGTTCTGGTTTATGGTCACACTGTGAAGAGCCCCTAAGCCTTTCATCAGGTGTAATTTGTGTCGTCGTCCCCCGACCCCCTTGTCTTCTGAAGTTAACTCCATAATCTTGTTTTGACTAAACTGAGCCAATAAATATCCCCAGAACTACCATCTTTGTTTTACCCATTAAACAGCTTTCATTATTACTTGAGATTTAAAGGTTGCCTTTCCCCCAACACAAGGTCAAGTTACAACGCCCCCCCTTACACCTTGTCTTTTTCATGGTTTCTCTATCACAAATAAATGCTACAATTTGATATTTGGTGGAACTTTAAAAAATAAATTCCTTGTCAAACACAGAGCTTGGCAAGTCACCTAGCTCTTTAAAATGTTACTGTCATTTTCAAACTTTTTTGACGGTCCCAAATGTTTAGTCAACCCCAGAATTTCTAGGATTTTGGAGTATAAATATAGACAAGAGTTTCGAGAGCTGGCCATGTTACTTAGCGAGAATGTGTGAACCTGCTAAAATATGTATTTTTCAATTGGTGTTGATGTTGGGATATCTATGTGTGTCATATGCTGGGTGGGGGGGAAGGGGGGGATTATTGCAGTGCCCCACGCATTTTGCTTTGTGCTTGCTGGAAAGCCGGGCACGGTTACCGTCTGACAGCGTAAGGCTGGTTTCGCAGACTGGTAGAGGCGGGATAGCAATCCTGCGTGTCTTTTTGTTTCCTGTAAGACAAACATCTTCCTGTGGTATTTAACCATGACGGGTTTTCTTTCCGCAGGTGTTTGTGGTTTAATTGTGCCACAAGAAGATATGCCATTTTGTGAAACTGGGATTTGTCCCGATATTGTCATGAACCCCCACGGATTCCCTTCTCGTATGACGGTGAGTACAAGCATTTTTACATGTCTGGCCTAGCCCTCTGTCTTACTGTCTCTAGCTATGTAGCTCTCAGTTTCTGTCTCCTTCGCTGTCTCCCTCTTTCTAGCTCTGTCTCCCTCTTTCTAGCTCTGTCTCCCTCTTTCTAGCTCTGTCTCCCTCTTTCTAGCTCTGTCTCCCTCTTTCTAGCTCTGTCTCTCTCTTTCTAGCTCTGTCTCTCTCTTTCTAGCTCTGTCTCTCTCTCTCTCTCTCGATTTTGTCTCTTTCTGTCTCACTCGCATTGTCTAGCCCTGTGTCTATCTCTCGCTCTATACTTTCGTTCTATGTGTGTCTCCATCTCCTACTCTGTCTGTAGTTTTTAATAGTACACATTAATAAGAACTCTCCCAGACTGCACCAGCGGGAAGTGTGCTATACTTCTCATATTTACAAAACTCAGTTTGCCAACAGTTGAGTCTTATAATTGTTAGAATTAGCAACCTAATTAGTGACCCAGTAATTGCAACATGTCCCAAATGTTCTGACATATTCTTGTCTAAAGATCAAACCGATAAACTTACGGCCAGAGTCACAAAGTTCATGGCCAGCCTAGAGGATGGGAGGAGGATTATGGGAAAGCTGTCACTGAGGCAAAGAGGATAACTCCTAGCCTCAATATACACACTGGTACCTCGCGCTCTCTAGAATACATACATTTAACAGAACCGTACCCAGCCTGTGTTGGAGATGCTTGGAAGCAGAGGGAGCAATCTTCAATCTCTGGTGGGAATATGATGGTCTATGCCTAATAAAAAGTAAAATCTCTTCTATAATAGATTAAATCTTTTACCATAAAGTGCCTCTGTCACCTCCGCTTTTTGTGTCTAGAGTAGATCGCAACAGAAATGTTTGTTGGTTTATGTTTTCATTTTTCTAAGCTAGTTTTAGCAATGGATGATTTAAAATGAAGCGATATAATATTAAAAATTACAGTATCAACTAAAAAAAATGGAGGAAGGATTGTCTAGATAAAACTGATTACACACCCAATTTAAAGATATTTGGTCACCTTGGACGCCTCGACGCATGGCCACAGGTCGTTTACTAATTTATTAATTCCACAGTTTCGGTTCTCTCCATCCTTAAATGCAGTTTAGAATAGGAGAAAGATTTAATAATTGAATATTTGGATGGGGATAGGTCATGGATGGAAAACACGGAGAGACCAACTTTATTAGGGTAAACGTAGAAATCTCTTAATTATGTATACTGTACAATTAATTGTGTGTATTTTTCTATTTTTGTAAATAAATAATAATAATAATAATTGTACATAGTGTCAGCTGTTGGGCAACGTAGTCCAAAAGAGTTGGTATGCTATAGGGTCCGTTATTGACAGGGTTAGGGTATTAGGACTTTAAGGAGTGTGTCAGTTTTCCTAATTTTGTGTTGAGTTTGACTCCCCCCTTCCAACAGCCCATGATGAGTTAGAGCAGCGTGTCTTAATTCCCACCAGCTATGTGTTGTTCTTCGCCCGCTATATGGGTCCATCAACGTCTCATGACGGATCCACCTGTACGAAGGAAAACAAACACCTGTGCTCATGCAGGGGGGCGAATGCCTTAAAAACCTGCACAGTTGGGGTTTCTGGATGGCGGGGGTTATCTTTTTGTTAGGGAGGACAGGCAATCGTTACACTGTATTTTGAGGCATTTAAGAATCTGTGCCTAGGAATGGGATGTCCTCTTGTTAGGACCGGCTAAATCTTTACCCTGCTAGAAAAGTTTGAAAACATTTAATTACAGGCAGACGTAGCTGGAACTAATGAACTCCCAGCTGATTTTAGCTTAGTGGAACCCAGATCAGTCTATTGTTTTCAAAGCCACTTGCCTGATAAGTAAGTTTAGCGCTAATCCACAGCAATTTCATTGGTCACGGTAAGGGACCGCGGTGGTCTGCGATCAGATCCCCAATTATTATGAGATAACTGTCAAAATATTCCTGTGTGCAGAGCTGGTGACAAGTCCGCTCATGTTGTTCTGTCCCCATCAGTGTGAATATCAAAGAGCAAACTAAGCTTTAATCATGCTGATTTTAATATAAGCGTTATCTACTAATTAAAAGCAATATATATATATATATATTTTTTGAAGGTATATATAATAAATCCCCTCCCCTTTCCCTGTTGAATCTTGGCTGCTTGAAGCGAAGGGTAGATTGGATTGGGTCAGAATCAGAGCCTCTGCTAGATCATATCTTAACTAGATCTCGTATTTTTTAAATTAACTTTTCGTTTGTGTTTGTATACGTTTGTGTAGGGGTTTGGCCACACGGCAAGCTTTGCGGCTGTTGTGGATTCTTAGCACTTCTCAGTCTGGCTCTGGCCGGCCAGATGTGGCGGATGCTCAGTCTGCCTCTGGCCGGCCAGATGTGGCGAATGCTCAGTCTGGCTCTGCCTGGCCAGCTGTGGCGGATGCTCAGTCTGGCTCTGGACAGCCAGCTGTGGCGGATGCTCAGTCTGGCTCTGGCCGGCAAGCTGTGGCGGATGCTCAGTCTGGCTCTGGCCGGCCAGCTGTGGCGGATGCTCAGTCTGCCTCTGGCCGGCCAGCTGTGGCGGATGCTCAGTCTGGCTCTGGCCGGCCAGCTGTGGCGGATGCTCAGTCTGGCTCTGGCCGGCCAGCTGTGGCGGATGCTCAGTCTGGCTCTGGCCCGCCAGCTGTGGCGGATGCTCAGTCTGGCTCTGGCCGGCCAGCTGTGGCGGATGCTCAAGTCAGGCCGGCGAGCCCAACATGGTATTGCTTTTACAGGAGCAAGGTGGGATATTTTTGACATTTTACAGAAATGATTTCTCCTCTTCTCTTTATTCTCCAGGTTGGGAAGTTAATTGAGCTTTTGGCCGGGAAGGCTGGCGTCTTAGATGGAAGATTTCACTACGGAACAGCCTTCGGGGGCAGTAAAGTTAAGGATGTGTGTGAAGATCTAGTGCGATACGGTTACAACTACCTGGGAAAAGACTACGTAACCTCTGGTATCACTGGGTAAGATCCTACTAAAAACATTTGGATTTTTCCTTTACTTCAAGACTGGGAGAGGCAATATACCCATTCCAAGCTCTGAAGCTCCATGGGGGAACTTTAAATGTCACTGGGTCAGCAAATTTGATCTTTAAGCTTGACGCAACTTGAATCTCTGGTTCGACGTTTTGGAGCTTCATACAAATAAATGTCCCTTTATTTTAATTCATTCTTATTCTGATATGTAGTTGAGATTGTTAGATCATCCTTTCTTCCTGTACAAATATAACCTTTTCATGCCGTCCTGAGCAATGTGTATTCCACAAGTGTTTCTTATGGGATTCTTCTCCTTGATTAACAAACTGGTTTCTCCTGGACATATTGAGCCTGTTCCATTCGCTGCCCCGTTCATTGCGAAATTTTCAGCGCCTGCCTTCTCAGCCCTTCGTCAAATTGTCGAGGCGCATGTTTAGTTTTAAAGTTGGTATTAGGATTAGCGGCTAGTTTTTACGGTTGGGGGTTACTTTACTTTAAGGAGGATTCTCAGGATCTATATTTGTCCGGGCTGACAGGTTAGCGCCGAAAAAAGCTACGCTGTAACGGCCGCGGGGAAGCGGCTGCGAGGAACAGTCCGAGACGCTTCCCCGGACGCACATGCATTCTTCGTTCTGCAGGGGGTGGAGCGGATAACCATTAGATGTGTCTATCAAATTATCACTATGTCTAATTAAATCTGCAGTTTAAAAAAAAATGTATTATTCATTATTTATAGAATACAAATAAATTGGGATTTTTGATGATAATTATACTACTGATTTGTATAAATCCGACCCCTATCCTCTGTGAATTGCTGCCATGACATCGTCCAATGACTTTTTCAATGTTATTTGTCACCATTTTATCTTGTACCTCCCAAACGTTTTCTTGAGAGCACAATGGTTGAAAATGAGAATGTAATGGCTCTGTGGGGGTCTTCCTTGGTATAGCAGTGTATTTGTTTTCTGTTATATAACTTAGAGCTACTTTGTGTTCACTTGATCCATTTTCATGTGAGCTTTATGAGGGTTCCGTCTCGATTTATACCTTTTTTGATGTGTACCTTTCAGTGAGCCTTTGGAGGCCTATATTTATTTTGGACCGGTGTACTATCAGAAACTGAAACACATGGTGCTGGACAAGATGCATGCCCGAGCAAGAGGTCCTAGAGCGGTCCTTACCAGGTATAATTACTATTGACGATGCGTTGGTGAGTAAGTACATACATAGAAACATAGAATGTGTCGGCAGATAAGAACCATTCGGTCCATCTAGTCACAGCGCTCCATACCAATAAACACACAGTAATGTGCACAGTGTATGAGTAGATCACAGAGCTCCATACCAATAAACACACAGTAATGTGTACAGTGTATGAGTAGATCACAGAGCTCCATACCAATAAGCTCAGTAATGTGCACAGTGTATGAGTAGATCACAGAGATCCATACCAATAAACTCACAGTAATCTGTACAATGTATGAGTAGATCACAGAGCTCCATACCAATAAACACACAGTAATCTATACAGTGTATGAGTAGATCACAGAGCTCCATACCAATAAACTCACAGTAATGTGTACAGTGTATGAGTAGATCACAGCGCTCCATACCAATAAACACACAGTAATCTGTACAGTGTATGAGTAGATCACAGAGCTCCATACCAATAAACGCACAGTGATGTGCAGTGTATGAATATATTGCACATTACTGTGAGTTTTATTGCTGTGGAGCTCTGTGACATAGTCACATAGTGCATATTACTGTGGGATTTATTGGTATAGAGCTCTGTGAACTACTCCTACACAGCTCATTGGTGAGTTTTATTGTTGTGGAGCTCTGTGTTACACTTTGACCCTGCAAATTACTAGGAGTGTTATTGCCATGGAGCTCTGTGGCATACATTACTGTGAGTAATGTGAGTTCCTTCAATGTTCCGCCTCATAAGTATATTAGAGCTCCACACCAATACAATTTACACTCCTACCACATTTCTTTTATTGCTGTGGAGCTCTGTTATACACTCACACATTGCATATCACAGAACTCCACCGCAATACAATGCTATCTGTAATGTGCACTGTGTGCGTGTATCACAGTAAAGTATATGAATTATCCGACTCTACTATGACTATATGCTGTTTGATCAGACACCAACGCATTTTGCTGTGTTATTACACATTGGATTATGAGCACAGAACGATTTATCACTGTTTAAATCCACCATGGGTACCCAGTCCAAAACGCGCGCCCGTAACCTCTCCTGTATTCCTTCCTTTCCAACCAGACAACCCACAGAAGGAAGGTCCCGTGACGGTGGTCTGCGTCTCGGAGAGATGGAGAGGGATTGCTTGATCGGATATGGAGCCAGCATGTTGCTGCTGGAGCGACTGATGATTTCTAGCGATGCCTTTGAGGTGGACGTTTGCGGACAGTGTGGACTGCTGGGATACTCCGGCTGGTAAATATCTCGCCAGTATAATCCACGCCGCTGAATCAGAATAAAAGAGCCTGCAAAGGGTCCTAACGGGCGTAGCTTGAAGCTTAAAGGCTCAACTGTCTGCCAATAATTAAGCCGGGTTTAATTGGAAATAGAAATGATTTTAATGAAAGAATACAAATAAAATACCTTATTGAGCCTCTGGTCTTATAGCGCTATCTGGGGGCGGACATGTTGGTTAATAGGTAGAGCTTGTTGATCTGAGGACACATCTCATTGTCTTTTTGGACAAAAGAAGGGATTTTACCTGTGTGGTAAAATGAAAAATCGCTTAATTAGGGGTTTGTTGCCTTTTGTTTTAGATCAACAGCATGAAGAAGCATAAATAACAGTCACCTGACCCAAGATTCTAAACAACATGTCCGCCCCCATGATAGAGCTACACAGAGCAAAGAGGGCTCAATAAATACCTTATTTGTATTCTTTCATTAAAGCATTTCTGTTGATGCAATCTTTCAATTAAACATAACTATATATATTTTTGCCAACAGTTGTCCTTGCACATTTCAACACTTTCCTGTCACCCCCCCCCCCCCCCCCCCAGCAAAGGCGGGAGGGGGTAGGGCGCTTATTCAATCAAATTTCTTAATTTATCATTTGAATCTCCAATTTTTTTTATCACCCAAGATGTGCGTTTTTTTATTTTGGTTTTAAGACAATCTGTAGAACTTTTTTGTGTTCTGATTCTCTGGTACAGTGGATCTATTATTATTATTTTTCTTTGATAGAAGCAAAAGTTTAAAAACAAAAACCCTTTGAGACCAGACTTGTGTTTTTTGTTCTAGTAAAGTTCTCTGCCCCTCTATTAATGGTATGTATAACCGAGGGGCTCTCAACACACTAGCAGCGACCATCAGCCTCCTCGTTTCTCAGTGGACTGTGGGGGGGGTGTAGTGTTTGAGCAGACTAGAGGGGCCGAACGGTCCTTATCTGCAGACACATTCCATGTTTCTATGGTTATTTAAGTGATGAGGTAACGTTGGTTTGTTCACTAATTGCTTTGTGTTTCTCCGCAGGTGTCATTACTGTAAGTCTTCCTGTCACGTGTCATCACTGAGAATCCCTTACGCCTGCAAACTACTGTTTCAAGAGCTCCAGTCCATGAATATTATACCCAGACTAAAACTGTCCAGGTATAACGAGTAGAAAGAGGAACAGCATTCCAACAACAGACGTCTCTGCTTAACAACAGATGAGAGGGACCTGTTTGATTGCATGCAGTATTTTGCTGCATATGTGTCGGAAGAAGAAATATGTATGAACCCATTTATAGTTTTTGCAGAGATTTACTGCTAACCTCAAATAGTGTTTTTTGTTTTGGTTGTGTTTTTTTTCCAACCCCCGAAGAAAAAATATAAATAATTAAAAAAAAATTTGTACATTTAATACCTGTAAATGCTAAATGTTTAGAAAACATTGAAACCTCTTTGATACGAAGACCTGTTTATGTTAAACTAATGCCAAAGTGCATTACCTGCGGATTATTTATACATAATTTCGGTGCGAATATTGTTCTGTTTTATGCGAGGTCATAAAACATAATAAAGAAAACCTCTCACTTCACCGGTGCTTTCCTTTATTAACTACAGTCGCCTTGTTTCCCCCGATTGTAAGACGCCGTGGATTCTGAGAACCGTCCCCTTTTTCAGGGGAGGTCAAATTTCAAATTCTTAGAATCGAAGGAAATGCCTTAAAAAAAAAAAATTATGCTTGCTGCACGACCTTCGGGAGGCCGACTCCTTCTGCGCAAGAGAGTCGCACGTCATCCAGTGTGGAAACTCCTCCCTCCTTACATCAGCCGAAAAAAAAAATCGAATTTCCGCTGCCAAGACGAAAATCTCTGCTTCCGAGGCGAAAATCGGGTGTCCGAATCTAGCCGTCAAATGTAAGACTCCATCGATTATAAGACACACCCCTTTCCCAGAGCTGTTAAAATGGGGGAATAAAAGTCTTATCTTAGAATCGAGGAATTAATGGTATCTTTTTTTGTATTCTCTCCACCCCTTCGAATACCTTTAAAGAGACTTGGTCATCTAAACACTTTTTATACTGTCAATGCAGAGAATAAAAAAAATGATCTATACAAAAAATGTGTCTGTAATGTCGCCTGTTTCTGACATCACCTTGTGGCTTGCAAGTACCGTATTTGCTCGATTCTAAGACAAGGGTTTTTTTCAGAGCAAATGCTCTGAAAAATCCCCCTCGTCTTATAATCGAGGTCTTCTTATAATCTGACCTCAAATTGAGGTCAGATTATAAAACAGCGATCCAGGTCCCCAGCAGAGCTGCAGGGGACCTGGATCCCCCTCTCTAACAGCAGGGGATGTCTGCGCAATGAGCGCAGACTCCCCGTCTTCTGCCCGGCACGACCGCCGGGGCTTCTATGAAGAAGCCGGGTACTTCCGCTTTCGTCACAGAAGTCCCGGCGATCGTGCAGGGCGGCAGCAGGGGAGGTCTGCGCTCATCGCGCAGACATCCTCTGCTGCCCCACTAGCCACCAGGGAAAAGCGGGCAGCTGGGGGATGTCTGCACGATACGTCCCCCTCCCTCCCCCTGTCTCTCTGCCACCCTCCCTCCCCCTTACCTCGATCCCTGGTGGCTAGTGGGGGCAGCCGGGGGATGTCTGCACGATACGTGCAGACATCCTCCATGCTGCCCGACACGGCACTCTATTATGACGGACCAGCTGTCCGTCATAATAGAGGGGGGCAGAGAGACAGGGGGAGGGTGGGGGGACAGAGCAGGAAGCGGGGAAGAGACAGAGGGAGGGGGGACAGAGCAACAAAGGGAGTGGGGCAGAGAGAAATGGGGGGAAGAGACAGGCGAGGGGGGAGTCAAAGGGAGGGGGAGTGAGACAAAGCTGGGGGCAAGGGAAAGAGAGAGGCAGCATTGGCACATAAAAGGAAATAAACACAAGAAATGCATTTTTGTATATAATATTTTATTAAAAAAGCAATTTACATTTGAATAAGACAAGTTTAACTTTTTTCCTATAGGGTAGTCTTATATTCAGGCTTTTAGTTTTTTTCCTAAAGGAATATCCAAAGTTTGGGGGGTCGTCTTATAATCAGGGTCATCTTATAATCGAGCAAATACGGTAGTTTGTTTCCTTATCAAACCACATCTGATGTCCCTTACTAAACGGTGAAAACTACAAAGAAAGCTGCACAACAAGAGGTGCCGACTCCATCCCACAAGACCTGGGATGCTAGTCTTTGTTGGGTGCCTACGTCACCGTGTTGGAGGCAGACGGATGCATGTCGCCAGCGAGATTGGTGGATTTGGCAGCCGTGCTGTAGGAATGATGTCCGTGTTTTTTTTTATTGCTGCTTTTTTTTATTTTTATTATTTTTATTAGACCGGCGAGTCTGTAGGGTTAGTAGTTAAACCATCCTGAATCTGAACTCGGCATCCTCAACACTTGGATTCAAGTGAACCTGTAATTCACATCTTTTTGCACCGGGGAAAATTAAATTTTTTAAAAAAATGTATTTAAGAAAAACAATAGTTTGCCAGAAAATCAAATCTGTGCGGTGAGACAAAGAGACACATTTGGTGGGAACATCTTAACACTTCCAGTTGTTCTGCATCATTAGCTGGTATTGACAGCTGGAAAAGACCGGGATTTAAGCAGAGAAACGTTTTTGTCGGTTCGAATGGACATCGGTTCTACTAGAGCATCGTTTTTTTGGCACTCTGAGTACGAGCTAAATGGTGTCAAGTAAGCCGCGCGCTGTTCTTCTCTCTTGATTACTTGCTAATCCTTACGGAGCAGTGACTTATCAATGCATACCATATGTCAAACGTTGTGCGTGTCTGTTTGGGAGTTTCGCTTCCTGTGTGTTTTGCCGAAGATGCAGGAACTGGGCTTTAATAAAATATCTGTGCATTGCTCATCCGAGTGGCGTACATACCAGTGGGGGTGGGTTTCGGACCACCACGATTACCAGCCGGTTTTTGGGGTTCCATTGAGTACTCCCACGTTTTCAGCCCACCAACATCCCTTCAGGGTAAGTGTGTTAATTCAAACACACTAAAAGGGTGTTGGTAGCTGTGCTCTGTCTGCCCACTAAATAGCAGGTGAGATTAGGGATTCACCCTATTGTGCTTTGATGTGGCGGATGAGCTTATCTGGCTTTGGCCAATTCCAAAAAAATAAACCCTCTCATTCCTATTATACAACCAGTAGGCAAGAACAGGTGAGTTGCCTGCTGGAAAATATGTTCTAAGCACAAGAGACAGGTAATGAAAGTACAACTAAGTTAACAATATATGTAACATAGCTGAACAGTTGATTATATATATATATATATATATATATATATATATTATTTTTTTTACTATGCCCAGTTGTCAATCGCTCTATTTACCGGTCCACTTCACTCTCCTGAGAAATCTCATCATGTTCAAAGTTAGACCCGCCGACTAGTTGCTCTTGTACCCACTGTTGAAAACTCCATTCCAATATTACAAAGTCTACCACTAACATGAAAGATCAACCTTTTCCCATTTCTAAATCCTCCCCTTTCTTATATCTTTACATATTCTATCTTTGTAACTGATGCGTTTCGAGTACAATGGTAGAAGCTGGAATTATTATTTTTTTGTTTAATTATAAACTCCCAAGCGCGGAACACAATTAGGAATACGTCGTTCTAACTCTCTCCTTAACCTGCTTTTTAATATTCCTCTGAACTTGGTAGATTGTCTCTGTGGGAGTTTAGGGTTAGTCCCCAGCCTGTGATTTTTTGCCTGTGGAGTCAATCTTGAGGCCATGAAAAGCTCCCTGGTGGAATTTTTAGAACAGAGAGGCCCAGCCATTCTCTCCGAGCAGGAATGATGTGTTGCAATATTGTGACAGCTTCATCTGACCCCGTGACCTTGCGTTTTTCCACTCGTTGAGTTAAGAGATCTAACTTCCTGGCGACTTGCAATAGAGTAGATGACTGCACCATTCAACCTGTTGCTTTAGCTCCACGTTCGTTGTGATTCCGCAATGTGACCTTGGAAAGTGACCGAAAGTCATTTGTTTGAAGGGTCGGTGTCAGATGCAGGTAAACGAAAACACAGAACAATTTTTAGGGCTGGTGAGCTTAATTCCTAAATACCCCATTTAAAAAAGAGGCATTTGAGAGTCCTTCCTTCCTTCTCCTGTGCCTCTCATTTTTAGAAGCTAAGAATGTTTGATGATCAGATTTCCACAGCAATAATAATCTCAGTAATATGTGGCATGTGTGAGTGTATCATAGAACTCCACAGCAATAAAACTCAAGGTAATATGCAGTGTGTGAATGTATCATAGAACTCCACAGCAATAAAACTCAAGGTAATATGCAGTGTGTGAGTGTATCCTAGAACTCCACAGCAATAAAACTCACTGTAATGTGCAATGTTTTATTATCACTAAACTCCACAGCAATAAAACTCAAGGGAATATGCAGTGTGTGTGTATCACTGAGCTCCACAGCAATAAAACTGTAATATGCAGTGTGTGTGTATCACTGAGCTCCACAGCAATAAAACTCAAGGTAATATGCAGTGTATGATTATCACTGAGATCCACAGCAATACAACTCAAGGTAATATGCAGTGTGTGAGTGTATCACAGAGCTCCACGGCAATAAAACTCAAGGTGATATGCAGTGTGTGAGTGTATAACAGAGCTCCACAGCCATAAAACTCACTGTAATGTGCAGTGTATGATTATCACTGAGCTCCACAGCAATAAAACGCAAGGTAATATGCAGTGTGTGTGTATCACAGAGCTCCACAGCAATAAAACTCACTGTAATGTGCAGTGTATGACTATCACTGAGCTCCACAGCAATAAAACTTCCAGTAATGTGTGGTATGCATGTATTACTGAGCTCTACAGAAATAAAACTCATAATAATGTGGAGGGTGGTAGTGAATCACTGAGCTCCACAGCCATAAAACTCACAGTAATGGATATGTTTTTATATTTATGGTAACATACATTGGTCTTGTACCAAACAACTTTCCCAGTTACATAAATGTTAAGATTATTCACAACTACAATCATTAAAGGGACTATCTGGTTCCCAAAATTCATCTTCCAAATGCTAATGCATATTAACCTGCTTTCAAAGTACTTTAAAATGCATGGTTTACATTTTGCATGGCTTATAATGTAAAATACTTACAGCTAGATGAAATTGTGAATTTACAGCAGTTTGCAAGAAGCCAGAACTGTCCACACTAGCTGAGTAAAAGTCAATTTCCTCTTTTTTTTTTTTTTTTTTTTTGCTGCAGGAACCAATGAGAATAATTTAATACAAATTAATGGACTTTCCTGTCTTTCAAGTCATGTCATCAGATAATGTGTTGCACTTTTAAGAGATCCTACTGTGTACAAGAGCATGCTTATTACAGGCCACACTATGTATTCAATTTCAGCAGCACAAGAAGTGACTAAATGAAACAAAACTTTATATCCTCAGTGTCTATATAATCAGTGCTGCCACACCTGCAGTAAACATGCAGAGTAATCACTGGGGAGACTTGAATCAAATATTAAAAATGTGATTTATACAGAATGCCTGCATCAAATCACACTGGAAACAAAGCCTGTGCATTATACAAGCAGTAACCTTCATCTTGCACCACTGGAACTGTCCCTTTAATTTGAAAGTGTCTCTCTTTGGTTATTTGATATGTAGTTTTGTATAAATAACATGAATCCTTTTCATAATGAGAAAATCAAATGTTTGTTAGGATATGCAAACACAAAAACTTAATTTACTTTTAATTGAAAGATAAAATAAAATAAATAAAATATCTCTATCGGGGGCTGACATCTTTGGATTCTAAACAACATGTCTGCCTCCTTGGAGCTATATTGGGCAAAAATGGCTCAATAAGATACTTTATTTGTTTTATTTTACCAAAGCATTTCAATTTAAAACATCTACAATTAACACAATCTTTCAGTTAAATATAAGTAATTTTTTCCCTACAGTTCTACTTTAAGTGGATGTCTATAGGTATCTAATGCTGAGAAAAATACCTCTGTGAATAATATATTTAAAAAAAATTAAAAGTTACTTTTTTGTTCCCTCCCAGCAGGGGTCTTGACTTGTTTGGGTAGGAGGTGATATGCCTTGTTCCGGGGTATTAGGAAAGCCTAGGAGCAATACACAGCAGGGACATACAAATCACAGTCTAGCTTGGAGGCAGTCTTTGGTGGATTCTGTTGGGAGCAGAAGAAACTGGTGTCTATTCACTAAGCAGTGAACTGTGGAGAACTGGAAACTGAACTGCAAATATCAGGCATTACTAGAGGAGGTGTCTAATTGTCAGTTCACCGCAGTCATGTGGTTGTGTCACCACAGGTTAGGTTTTGTGGGTCTTGGAAATAAAATGGGCGGAGTTACGAGACACTGTGTGACATCATGAGTGCGCGACCTTCTGCGAGATTGAGCTCCAGCGTCTCCAGTACAGATTTTTAAGGCATCCACAGTTTAAATGCTGTGCTGCCTGTGAGTTATACATGTACAAAAGTGGCACACCTTAAAATTGTTGCCTAACTGGGGTGGAATCTCGCTGTGTGCCGATATATAATGTTTAATCCTGACCAGGAGTTTCCGCTTCTTGCCGCGGTTGCAAACTTCGTGGTCGCTCTGGTGCCATGGGTTCCAGCCCTTTCCAGTTACGATGGAAGAAGTGCAAACGCGCTTCGGGAATTCCGCTCACATTCCCCGCCAATCTGAGTTTCAGGCGCACGTTTATAAATATGATAACAACCATTGCACCTTTATTTACTCTCCTGGCACTGGCAGCTGTGGCGGCTTTTAAAAATCCCACCTCCACCCCGCCTATATCACAGAGTGATTCATTGGATCTTGAGCGATAGCCGTGATCCGGGCTATGTGGATTAAGAGATATAAATATACTTACCCCCGTTTCTGGAAGTACAGTTTCCCCCAAACTGTGACTTTGGCATCCTACAGCGGCGCGCTGAGGGCTCTGGGAAAGTGATGCCACCTTTTGGTGACGGGCGGATTCCGCCTTCTTTGTATTATTTGATTACTTTGAAATAAAGGTTGTATGCTGAGGCATACGCATAAACACCTTGGTTAAAAAATAGAAATTTATACAGCTGTCAGCAGTTCAGCTAGCACAATGGGGGAATGTATAAACATGGCGCAAAACATATTGCGCCAAATACTGGTGCAATCAGATTGTGCGTCAGTGTAAAAAGCAGACTCCAGAGGAATTTCAAGAGTGTGCGCTACCTCCACCAAATACATACATATATGCTCTTTGTGCCAGCGCGGCCAATATATAAAAAAAATCAGGCGCCTGATTTGTGTTGGGGAATCTCTGCCAAGGTCCCTCTCTCCGCACTGTTTGGAGTTATAAAAAAGTCGCAATTGCCATTATACATAATAACCGGCGTTTGTGCCTTTTTATAAACATTTTTGCTGCGCGGGAGTTTTTATACATAACCCCTATATATCTTTCCACCTTCTCTATACCGCAGGTTAAAAGACAGATTAAACGCATCATGGATAATTAGGTTGTCTTAACCTACGATTTCTTTTCAAGTTTTATTATTGTTCCAATTCTTCTTATTTTACTGTCTGCAGTGCTTTGCAACAAGGTACGCAAAATTGTACATTTGTATGTATTTATTTTAGAAGGTTTTCTGGTTCGTGGGTGAATCCAAAGAATGGATTTTGTTTGGTGTGATAATGAGGGTCAGCATAAAAGGACAGGACTAAGCATGCACCCAGCTGATTGCTTTGGCGGCTGTAATTGGCTTAAAGGTTTTGTTATCACCTACAGTAATTTAAAGGGCCCAGAGAGGCACAGTCCCCTGCCCTTGCTATGTATGGCAGGTCAGTGATACTGCTTGCACCTGTCAGGCCTAATGAGATCCTAACGAGCCGAAGGCAGTCATTAGCAAGATAGTGATAACAAGACAAGGGACACATATTCCTTAGCGACGCACTTCCTGAGACATGCACATCCACCGAGCGCCACTACTACTGGTTTATTTACAGATAACGTGATAGAAGAAGTGGAATGTGTGGATTCTGGAAACAAATGGGGTGGGAAATCTATTGCTTTTCAATACTGCCGGATAATGAGGTCTGTATTTGATTAGTGAACACAGAGCCCTCTCTGCTCTCCATCTTTGCAATAGGGTAAAAGTAACATGGCTATTATATATATACACCTGCAGGTACACACATTGATGGGATATGTTTAAGAGCTGAGAGCCATTCAAGTACATTATTATTTATTGTTTAGGATTAGTAGGGGGGGAACCAGGGGTTTGTTGGTTTAGTTGGCTCTTTAATATTTTTTTTTTTCAAACAGGTCATTTAATGGGGAAATTAGTATTATAGATATGTAGATTATTACAATAAAGTTTTTTGTTTTTTTTAAAGGGACAGTATCACCTAAGCATTGTTTTTACTGTGCATTTTTCTCTTGAGTTAGGCATTTACTTCCAAATTGGCAAACACAATGTATAGGTCATTTTCAATCATTGTTTATGCTCTACATTCACAGGTGAAACAATGTTTAGGTGATCCAGTCCCTTTAAGGTACGAAAGTAATAACTCTCTCTCACACACACACACACACACACACATATATATATATATATATATATATATACATATATATAAAATGTGTGTGTGTGTGAGAGAGTTATTTCTCTGACTATATAAATATAATACATATGGCCAGAGGACCATATTTATCAAGACTGGTGTATACCCATGGATTACTATGGCATTTTGCTCCAAATTTAGCATCTTTTTTAAAATAGCACTTGTTTTGCCCTAATAAATCTGGCCCATAGAGATATAGAATGTGTCGGCAGATAAGAACCATTCGGCCCATCTAGTCTGCCCAATATTCTGAATACTTTCATTAGTTCCTGACCTTATCTTATATCCCACACATGCTTGAGCTGCTTTACTGTGTTTACCTCTACCACTTCCGCTGGAAGGCTATTCCATGCATGCACTACACTTTCAGTAAAGCAATACGTCTGAGCAGCCTGCAGGTTGCATAACGTCCCCAAGAGTTGTGCCACCGTCCCTATCCTGACTAAAAACAAATCTACGGCTTGTAATACAGGATTAGGCAACCTCCAGCACCCCATATGTTGTGAACTACCTCTCCCATAATGCTCTTACAGCCACAATGCTGGCAAAGCATCAAGGGATATGTAGTCCACAACATCTGGAGTGCCGAAAGGTTGCCTAATCCTGTTCTATTACATTACCTAAATGAGTGCTGCGGGATATACAGCCTTCCACTAAAAGCATTGCTTCTTAAGAACTACTTAAGTTTTGTATTTATTATATTGATATTTTTTATTTTTATTTTGTACATAATTGGCTTGAGCCCCTAGCCATTTAATTACAACTTTTAAAATCATGAAAAGAAAATAAAACATATATATATATATATATATATATATATATATATATATATATATATATACACATGCGTTTGGCATATCATTTGTGAAACTAGAGTTTGTAATTGTTGCAGTGACTGTATTAGATTGTCAAATTAAACTTTGGATAGAAATCTTAGCTCCCCCCCTCCCTCCTATGGCACCGAATTTGTATTTGGTTGAAAATCCCTGTCAAGAGAGAGTGATTTTTTTACTCTAAAATTCCTTGTTTCCTGTTTAGCAGGGGTAGAGTTAGCTGTTTGTGGAGGACTATATAGAAAGAGATCTGCGGTAATCTCCTTTCTCCCTCTCTGTCGGAGCTCCATTCATATTCTAATCACAGCTTTTCCTTCCCCAAGAAAAAAAAAAAAAAACAGCCACTTTATCATATCCCAAAGCCCGGTCTCACTACTTTAAGGTTAAACTTCTTTTTTTTTTTTAAATCTTCCCTGAAAAACATCCTAGTCGACTTCTTCTTGTCAAAAAAGAATTTCCAGTTTTCTTACAAGAAACACACATTGAGATTCTAAAGAAATGACTTAACACTTTCAAAGAAAAAAGGAAAAGAAAAAAAAAAAATAGGGGGGGTTGGACCAGTTTATAAAGGGAGTCGTACAGAACTGCATTTCAAAATAACTCCCTGGAATGTTTCATTCTACAGCCTGTAGATTTTGTACTAAAATATCAGATTTTACACCTACTGTGCCATGCCATCCAAATCCATTTGAATTTAAAAGAAATTCTGAATTGTATTTCTTTTTTTTTTGTGGAGGGATCAGGTGGATTTTTTTATTTTCTTTTTAAAAATTTTGGTTCAATAAATGTTTCACACTGGGAGTCATCTAGTTTTAAAGCATTCTGGTGTATAGCTAGGAATTGGGGAAGGAGGTCTGTGCTAGTTTAAATAATAATCATAATAATAAAAATAAATTATAATAGAGAGGGGGGGGGGGTTGAGGAGCTGGGATGGCGTAAATCTAAGCCCCCCTTTTAGGAGCAAAGCCTTTCTTATTCAAAGCAGCAATACAATGGGCTTCACATTGAGCTATGCCACATCCCCAACTCCTTGCTAACCATTCATCAGGGAGAATGGCCTATCAATGACATCTCTCCCATCAGGACTGCTATAAAATGATTTTTTTCCCATGGACATCAGCAAACATTGCGACTTGTCTGACTTGGTCCGGCTGGATTACTGTGCCCTATTCCAAGCCTTGATTCATTTACTGTGGGCATTCTACTGAAATAGGGGGTATCCCATCCCCAGGATTTGTTTGGGGTTTCCTGTTCGGTCCATGGGAAAAGCATGCATTGTGGGATACTTGAAGAGCCTGACATGGATTCCACAGGTTAGTCCAAACTTTCCATATACTGAGCTGTGTGAAACCTGCTTTGTTCAGTGGTCCGGCAAATTTAAGATCAGAGAGAATTTTTCAATTGAATTCAAATAATAAATATATTAAATTCAGACTGTAAAATATTTGTATTTTGAACATTGAGTAAATGTATAGATTTCGACCTACATACTTTTTTTTTTTTAACTTTAGGATTTTATTTAAGTTGTTTAACGGTGAAGTAAAAATGTTATGGATTCTGTTGGGTTCAGAGAAATTCAGTTATTTGGGGGAAAATACAGGTGAAAGTTATTTTTTTTTTATTATTACAAATTTTCCCTAATCCTTTTGAGGTCTGAAGGCTTAAGAAATATTTTAATAAACTTTAAGCATTTAAAGGGTTAACCTGCCATGTGATGTATAATAAGTGGTATATTTATTTATAAATCCATTTTTTTTTTAAATAACAGGATATCTTCAAACGAATACTAATCAAAATGACCAGTTACAATGAACATTAGATTAAGACGTTTTCTGTACTTGTGGTATATAACATTAATTGGATTAATTCATATTATAACATGGATTCTTAGCATCATAAATGTAATAGAAATTACTTTGGATATTCCAATTTTTGCCAGGATTTAATCTATTTTTCTTACAGAGAAGGCGCAAAAGTTTAAAAAAAAAGTTTTTAATAATAATGGTTCAACTCAGAAGCCCTTTGTCTGCAACAGATTGATGGGTAACAATACCTATATTTAGTTTTTAAGCACTTTTGCAGTGTTTCACATATCACTGTAAGGGTTTAGAGTATGCATGCTGTAGTGTTTTATGTAAGTATGAAAGTATACCTGTATACTGGGAGGCAATATTAGTAAATATATGTATTGATCAAATTCATAAAATTCCGGATATTTTATTTATTTTTAAAATCAATGATTGAAATAATTATGAGTTTTGACACCATCGTTAAGAATTATTTTTACTATACAGATGTATAACTTCTTAAACCACTCTAAATATATAGTATCAATTGCTAAGTTTAATATTGCAGTTAACTGTTGCGCTATTGAAAATACCTGTTAACTAATATTTTAGATAAATGGGATTTTTTTGGGGGGAGGAAAATATGTGACAAGTATAACAAGTTAGCTGGGTTATAATGTCAGATATAGCCATTTCTACAGAGTTAAAATTTAAAGAATTCAAGGGATTGAACTCAGAAATAAAATAAATATTCAACTAGTTTTTTTGCACAATCAAAGTAGAATTTTTTAACATTAAAATACTTGGTGAGTTATTTTTAGCTTAAATTAAGAAAAAGAACTAAGGAATGTAAAATAGTCTACAAATTTAAACAAAATAAACTTATCGATTTGTAACACTTTGTAAATTTGTAAAATTTCGTTTTTAGGCTACCCAAGTAATGCCCACCCTTTAAATGGGATGTCAGATTTATGATGTGTTCACTTAATGCTGAATCTATTTTTGTATTAGTAGCAGCTGTGAAAATGTAAATTAATTTGCTTCTAACGAGGCTAATATTAGTGAATTCAGCCAATGGGAAATGATAGAGCTACAACCTGCCATTTCTAGTATTGGGAAAGTTCCCCCAGAAATTCTAAATATGTCAAATAAATAAAATAGAAACTCTTTTTACTGAAAAATATGCGTATAAACTATCACTCTTATGTAGATGTGCTTATAAACGTCGGAAACGTGTAAAAAAAAAAGTGCCTAGAATCAGAAGAGAGAAAAAAAGAAGACATAAAGTTGCTTGTTAAGAGCTGGTGAAGAGGGCCGCTGGTAACTTTTAGGCCCAACCAATAGTAACGTTTATAAAATTATAAAACACATCATTGGTTATAAATGGTATTTGTAGACACACGTATATTATACATGGCAAAAGAAGGCAACAAGTTTAAAGTGCACCTAAGCCCATGACTTACTGGCTTCTATTTCATCAACGAGCCAGACGATAGGGTTGAGTAGGACATCTTCTCAGTTACATTGACGGTGGTCTGTGTTTACTGTTGCCAATGAAAATTCTATATTCTTATTATTCGTTCTGTTGTCCAGAGCTAGCTGGTGGTCAATAGCTGTTTTATGTTTTCTTTTTATTTGTTTGGCTTAACTATTCTCATGAATAAATTGTATTGATTTGGATATTGGGGCGGGGGGGGGGGTGTGTTCAATGCTAGTATTGTGGCCTTAGCAAGCCAACTTTGATCGTTCGTGTTTCTAGAGCGTAAAAGTCTACTTTGCACGGCTTATCCAGATCTGACTCCTGTAATTATTCAGAAAAAAAAAAAAAACTCTTAACAGTGCAAGAACATGGAAATTCACTAATCCCCAAAAGGGATGTCCCACAAAACAAAAAAAAACAACAAAAAACAATTGTAGCAGCAAAATTTAACCCTTCAAGTGCTACAAAATGTTTGACTTTTTAAATGGATTTAATGGGGAATTGAAAGTGTAAACTGTAAGTGACAGTTTTTGACTTTTTGGACTTTTTCTGGAGTTTTCTGATTATTGGGTTTAACCCTTTCTGTACTAAATTCCTTTTCGGGCAGCTTCTTTCATAGTTTCAAATGCAAAGGAAGTAAGCAATACTAAATGATAGATTGTGATCAACACTATATACTATAAATATATATATTTATAAAACTGTGAAACAGTAGCTTAATCATTTAAAGTGGTTCAAAAATAAGTAAATAATACATTTCCCCATTATATTAAAACATTATTATTTATTTTTATTGCTAATTTCATACAGTGCAATTCGTTGGTTTTGCTCTAAAATTACTTATTAAGTAAAGGTAACATTTTTTTAAACGGCTCTAATTTCAGTGATATCAGTGATGACTTTGTCTTCCCACTTCTGTTACTAAACCGAAAAATGTAATAAATAAATACAAATTAAAAAAAAAAACTACTCTAATTTAAAAAAAGAAAAATTACAAGTCAATAATATTTTTGACAAAATATTTTCTACAAAAATAACTTAAAATCGGGTGTGTATAGCTTTTATTGCGTAGTTTATTGGTAAGTGGACGTTTTCGAGAAGTAATTTTCGCAGTAGTGGATAGAGTTGGCAAGGGACGGTTTCTATAGTTTCTCTAGTCCTTTTTGGCCCTGTTATCATGGTAACCACTGTGAAACAAACAGATCGGTGGCAGCAAAATATTATGAGTAAATAGTTTTGTTCGAGAGAACACCAGGCGAGTTGTTCCTTTTGGGGAATCAAAAACCCAACAAAAGGGAGTGCTGAGGATCCAAATGAGCATGCGTGTAAGCATAGAATACGGGAATTCCTGAAGAACACTCGTCGAAAACGATACTTACTAAACAAACGAGAAGACCAGCTTGGAAAAGAGAGACGCAACCAATGTGTTCTTCCATTTGTAAACGAATAATAAAGAATAGGTGTCACGAAATGTCACAGTGGATCTCCAAATCCAAGTATATATATCAATATTCCTGTGAGAAGTATAGTTTTAAAGTGGCTACCATTTTTAATATTTCGATCATCGCAGGACTATACATTTTGAGTAGAAATCATAATGTTTTCAGAGCTTTTGGTGTAATCCAATATTGTGAAAGAGCTATTCTGGATAGAGGGGGCTGTGGAATATTCACCCCTTCTTACGTGTTTATTTTGTTCACTAGGGTGATTCTTTATATTAAATGTCATTTTCTTTTTCTTTTTTAAATGGGCCATCATTTTTGTTCTTAAAATATTGTCACGGCATGTAGACAGACTGTAATTATTAGAGTAGCTCTGTTTAATTTGCCTGCCCAGAATCCTCTCCTTCTCACTTGAGAGAGAGGTCAGAGGTACTACTAAAAGGTCAAAGGTGTCACCAGCGGGCACCTTCGGGGTTAAAATAAAGCAATCTGTTTGTCCTACTTTTGTTACAGTGTTTTGTCAGGAAGAATACATTAAGATTTCTTTCATTTTCAGTTACGTCCTGGAGAGAATGTACAATACATGTTATTATCCATCTAATACTGTCTGTCTGCCTATGTATGTAGCTCCCTATCTATCATTTGTCTGACAGCCTGCCTGTCTGTCTGTCTGTCTGTCTGTCTGTCTGTCTATCCATCATCTATTTTATGTATCAGTCTGTCTATCTATCTATCTATCTATCTATTTATCTATATATATATTATATCTATCTATTTATCTCTACTTTTCTGTCTTGCTGTCTGTTTATTTTTGTACCTGTGTTTGCTTCTGTATGTCTGTCTATCTATCTTTGTGCCTGATTGTTTTTCTATCTGTCTGTCTATTCATTTCTACTTTTTGTCTGTGGTGTCTCTTCTGTATGTGTCGCAAAGGTATGCACTATCCTGCGCTGATGAAGTCATTTCGGTAGTTTGCAAGCACAAACAGGTGTGCTCCGAACAGACCACACAAGAATCCCGAAAACAAAGGAAATATAACACGAGAGGCCAACGGTTGCCTGAATTCGGCATCAGAGACACTCACTCTGTTGTCGATTCAACCAGCATGGAAAGTATACAAAGTAATTTTTTTAGCCAATTTTTGGCGGGTTTGTGTGCTGTCTGTTTGGAGCACACCTTTGTGTTACCTATTGACAGGATACACCTCTGACTCTTATGTCAGTATATCTTTGTGTCCAACAGTTTTTGTATTTGACTCTCTATCTCTACTTTTATGTATGTCTATCATCGTCTGTGTCTTTGTGTTTGTCTGCCTATCTCTTCTTTTATGTCTGTCTATCTTTGTGTCTGACTGTTTTTGTACTTGTCTATCTATCTATATTTTAATGTCTGTCTATCATCGTATGTGTCTGTGTGTCTGTCGGCCAATCTATCTCTACTTTTATGTCTGTCTTTCATCGTGTGTGTCTTTGTGTCTGTCTGCCTATGTCTACTTTTATGTCTGTCTGTCTTTGTGTCAGACTGTTTTTGTATCTGTCTCTCTATCTCCACTTTTGTCCGTATATCTTTGTGTCTGTCTTGTTGTGTATCTGTCTGTTTTGTCATCTCTACTTTTATGTCTGTGTATCTTTGTGTCTTACTGTTCTTGTATCTGTCAGTTGACTATAATTAAGATTATGATTTGCCCATCCATTGATTGCCTTGATTTATTTATAGAGTGCCAACAATGTATACAGTGTTTGGTACAGAGTATCAGAGCAGGGAATTACAGACTTTGTTTGCCGAACAGAGACAGAACCATACATAAGGTAAAGAGCTTGCAATCTACAGTTACAATGTGTCCGTTATATATGTGTTCAATATAATAGGGATCATTTCTATTTTATTTACAGTAAAGGTGACGAATGGCTTCTTAGTCACAGAAAAATGTAAGGCTGTTTAACAGGGTTACAAAACCAGACAATTGTACTCAGTGACTGAAAATGGTCTATATATTGTGTTAGCTGGATTGCAAGCAAATGTCTAAATTACGAGAAAGGTGTGTTTTAAAAGTGTCTGTGGAGTCTCCTGCTTATCATCATCTGTGGCTTGATATGCAAATGAACTGGTTTTCAATGGGAAATGTGTAATTTGCATATCAAGTCACAGGTGATATCATCAACAGACACCTTTAAAAAACCCTTTATGCTCCTAATTTAGGCATTTGCTGGCAATGCTGCTAACACAATGTACAGATTTTCAATCCTTTTTTAATCCTATAATTTATTATATGTTTTCTGTTCTCTACATTCACAGTAAAAACAATGTTTAGGTGATACAGCCCCTTTAAGTCAGGTGGGCTGCACCTTGCTGTCCAATGGGCTGCATTTGGCACGTGGGCCCCACATTGTATGCCCCCTGCAATATAATATTTCAGTGCTAGTATCAGTTTAAATCAGAGAGATGAGATCATGGTATCATTGGAATTACCAAGATGGCAGGTGATGTCATGCTGATGATGTCACAGTCCTGCCCTCGGGCCAAGCTTTCTTTAAGAAAAGTCACAGATGTCCAGGCTGCAGTCACTTATAGCTGGAACAAAATCTCACAATATTAAGAGTCTTTCTGATTTCATTTTTTTTTTTTTTGGTGAGGTTTGAAAGAATCAGTCCATGATACTCACAGTCACAGGATTTATTTGCTGCAAACAGATGTTTCTTTCAAGAGTTCTGCAGAGCAGAGTTTCAGCTCTTTTGTATAACGGATGGGTAGCATTGTCGTACATGTTGTACAGCTGTAGGGGGTTAATTCACATCTGTTTGCATTAAATGGAAATACAGAATTGCTGTATCATTTGCTCTGCAATACTGCCTTGTATAGGACTACATTAATATAACTGAACATTTTAGTTATATGTTAAAAGTAGCTATAATGGACCACTTGAGGCTGGCTAACATTGTTCTGATATTATCTATAGTGTTCTATAATTTGTTGTGATCAATATAGTTTGTTAGTTTGTTTAGCTTGTTTGCTATGTGTTTGTATTCCTAATTAATCCGAAGAACTAGCGTTGTGACACCCAATCCAATGGTGTATCTTGATTTTGTGCTGCCCTAGGCAGACAAAATCTGGGCACCCCCCTACCCAAGCTGCACACCCACGTTACACACCTAAGACATGCCCCATCATTCAGACTCACATCAAGCTCACACTCCCATCACACTCAGTCACACACTCCTACTCCCATCACACTCAGTCACACACTCCTACTCCCATCACGCACACTCTGACTCCCATCACACTCAGTCACACACACTGTCTCCCATCACACACACTCTGACTCCCATCACACTCAGTCACACACACTGTCTCCTATCACACACACTCTGACTCCCATCACACTCAGTCACACACACTGTCTCCCATCACACACACTCTGACTCCCATCACACTCAGTCACACACAGTCTCCCATCACACACACTCTGACTTCCATCACACTCAGTCACACACAGTCTCCCATCACACACACTCTGACTCCCATCACACTCAGTCACACACAGTCTCCCATCACACACTCTGACTCCCATCACACTCAGTCACACACAGTCTCCCATCACACACACTCTGACTCCCATCACACTCAGTCACACACTGTCTCCCATTACACACACTCTGATTCCCATCACACTCAGTCACACACACACACACACTGTCTCCCATCACACACACTCTGACTCCCATCACACTCAGTCACACACACTGTCTCCCATCACACACACTCCTACTCCCATCACACTCAGTCATACACACTCTGACTCCCATCACACTCAGTCAGTCACTCACACACACACACACACACACACAGTCTCCCATCAGCACTTACCTTTCCCTGGCAGGCAGGCAGCATGGTCCCTCCATGCTGCCTGTTCGGCTTCCCGGCGATTGTGCCGACAGGTCACGTGACCGGGCGTGCGTATGACGTCAGCGCGCCCGTCACGTGACTGTCGGCACTTCCGTGTCGGCACACTGCACGGGGAGCCGAACAGGCAGCACGGAGGTTTCTCTGTGCTGCCTGTTCGGCTCCCCGTGCAGCCTGGCAGGCAGAGCGATGGTGAGGGGGGATCTTCCGATCCCCTCTCACCTCCGTCTCTGCCTGCAAGCGCGGTGGGGTTTTTTTTTTTAAAGGGCCGGATTTTATTTTTTTTTAATTTTAATTTTTTTTTAATTTTATTTTTTTTTAATTTTATTTTTTTTTAATTTTTTTTTTTCCAGTGCTGGGGGGCGCTGCCGCCCCCCAAAATTTGCCGCCATAGGCATCCGCCTAGGATGCCTCGCGGTAAATACAGCACTGACCCAATCAACATAGTAGCTATAATGTACTATTTGTGCCTAACTATATACTGATAGTAGTTATATTGTACCATTTGTGCCTGGCTAACTATATACTTATAGTAGTTATATTGCACCATTTGTCCCTGGCTAATTATATACTGATAGTAGTAATACTGTACCATTTGTGACTGGCTAACTATTTACTAACAGTAATTATATTGTACCATTTATGCCTGGCTAACTATTTACCAACAGTAATTATATTGTACCATTTTTGCCTGGCTCACTATATACTTATAGTAGTTATATTGCACCATTTGTCCCTAGCTAATTATATACTGATAGTAGTTATACTGTACCATTTGTGCCTGGCTAACTATTTACTAACAGTAATTATATTGTACCATTTGTGCCTGGCTAACTATATACTTATAGTAGCTATATTGCACCATTTGCTCCTGGCTAATTATATACTGATAGTAGTTATACTGTACCATTTCTGCCTGGCTAACTATTTACTAACAGTAATTATATTGTACCATTTGTGCCTGGCTAACTATATACTTATATAAGCTATATTGCACCATTTGTTCCTGGCTAATTATATACTGATAGTAGTTATACTGTACCATTTGTGCCTGGCTAACTATTTACTAACAGTAATTATATTGTACCATTTGTGCCTGGCTAACTATATAGTGATACTAATTACTCTGCAACAAGGACTTGCATAGTTTACACAAGTAAATTGCAGCGTCATTCTGGTAAATTTGCTTCGCGATCTTTGACTTATCTACTTGGCCTACCATCACCCGTCTATTGTGCTAAGAACAAATATGAAGTTTATGTATAAAAGTCAGTCCTAAAAGTTGTAAAATTGGAGCAGTCATCCTGGAAACCAATGGTGTGTGGCTGAAGTTTAAGAGTATTTATGTATACAAATTTTTCTTTTATACAAGTGATACAATATTGTTAAATGTAGTAACTGGTGATATGCAATGTGGTCACTGATAAGCAGCAACATTTGAACCAATGATTTGCAGAGATAGTTTCCTTATGTCTCTATTTGTATGCTGATAACTCCTTTACAGTATCAGTAAGATGTGGGCAGAATCTGTTCATTTGCAGAGTTGCAGGTTTGTTTCCTGGGAGAATTAACTCAGCCCTTTATCCTTGTGAGGTGGGTAGTCGAAAATGAGTGAATATGTTGATAATATTGTTCCTAGTAGGGGGGGCTGGCAACTGTTTGCCCAGATTTTTTTTGGGGGGTGGAGGGGGTGAAAAAATAATTTAGTTGCCCTTGGTTCCACTTCATCATCCCATCTGTTATTATCAGAGATAGACACACATAGACATGCAAGACAGGTTTGCTGACAGATAAGATACAGGCAGACAAGAAAATTGGACAGGTCAAAAGTGCTACCAATTGGGGAAATTGCCCCCCTCCCCTTGCTAGCCCTCCCATTTTAGTAATTTAGGTCGGGGAAAAACCAAAACCAAAGAACCATCAAGTTCAACCCTTCTTCTTGCTGTTCGTCAAAAAGAAGACGAAAAAACCCTAATTAAGCAATTTTGAAAGTTGCCTCATCGGAGCAAAGCTCTGACTTGATCCCCAAAAGATCAGATTTCTCCTTGGATCAAAAAGCTCTAAATATTACTGCTGATTCTATCATTTATAGCCCTGTATGTCCTGAGTTTATCATTCTTTTTTTTTTTTTTAAATACCCCCTTTGAAGGCAGCGATTTCATAGCACCACCTCTCTTGGCAATGAATTCCATATCTCTTCTTACTGCAAAGAATCCCTTCCTTTGCCGTCTATGAAATCTTCACTTTTCCAGTCTCAGGGGGTGACCTCTTGTTCTTTGTACATTTTTGTTAATGAGCAGTTCACTGGAGAGTTTTTTTAAATTTGGCCCTGCAAATATTTATATAACGTTATCATATCCTCTCTAAAATGCAGATTTTTCTGGAGTACACAAATGCAACTTTACATTACTAAGATCTTCCTCAACACCTTATTCATTTTGTAGCCCTCCTCTGCACTTTCTCTAGTGCTTTTTAAGGACTGGTGCCCAGAATTGCACTGCATATTCAAGGTGAGGTATTGCTATTGACTTGTAAACAGACAGGATGATCTCCTCCTCCTGTCAATCAATGGCACGTTTTATAAACCTTTTATACGTTTTATAAAAGCCAATATCTTAGTGGCTTTTGCAGCTGCTGACTGACATTGTGTCCTGTTGCTAAGTCTGTTGTCTACAATTATTCCTGTCACTATTCCGCATAGTGACAGGTCTGTTTTTCAGTTTTTGTAACCTTTGTGGCAATGTCTGTGCGGTTTTTGTGTTTAGATGTAATCTTTCTCTTTTAATGTACCCACACATATTATATACTGTTTTTATCACTATTAAATAATACCATTATTTTCATCATATCATATAATTTACTATAAAAAAGATCATAAAATATGTTGAAAAAATTGGGGAGCAAAAAAACACTTTTTCTAACTTTGACCAGAAAAAACTTTTGCACTATTACAAACATTAATGGTTTACATGTGTTTCTGTTATTTTTATTGCAAGTTATGGGGCAATAACCAAAAGTAGTGTTTTTTTTGTTTCCTTACAATTTTGCTACAATGAACTTTTGACCCCAAACCTATTCATCACCCTAACCATAACTCTAACTGTAAGTGAAGCAGCGATCTCTTGATTACTGCCTAGGTGGGTTTTAGCGCAGGACATAACAGGTAAGTCCATTGTCAGGAAGGGATTAAAGTGCATTTTGCGCTGTTGCTATTTTTCCCAAAATGCGTAACTTTACATTTGTCTTCATTGAAACTCATTTGCCTCTCATTTGGCTCCATTTTGTGATTATTTCCCATGATGCAACATCGTCCAAAGTCTTACAGCCAGTCTTACTTTACAACTGTGGCCAAAGCCTGCATGATGATGTCATAAGATACTCTCCTGCTCTCTTACTGGCTCCTGTGTATCATTGTGGGCAGGACTAGGTGGCTGTGTATAGTTTTTTTTTTTTTACCTGCCTTCCAAAAACACTATATTTCACAAAACGGCAAACCAATGGCAAAAATCCCTACACCTGATGGAATCTTTTAATTAAACATAACCTATTTTTGGGGGGCTTCAGATGTCCTTTAAGAGTTAAAACAAAAACAGGTGATGTAAAAAAACAAAAAGCAGTATTATTAGTTGGCTAGTAAAATAACATGGTAATTGTGTTAAAAAAATATAAAACTACATTCTTCAGGATGTGCTGGTGAGATAGCTCACTGGAAAAACAGATCATCTACAGAATCTGTTTATCCCTGTGGGCTGCAGGTTTAATCCCTGGCAGGATGAACGCAACCCTTCAACTGCCTGGTGATGGATGGGAAACTAATATTGGGCATGGAAAGTTGTGTTGCTCTTGTATGGTAGAGCTGACACTTCTCGTTTCAAGCCCCTGCCCCCTGTGTTAGTTGGGCTACTGCTTTCTTTGGAAATAATAGCTATTCAATGAAAGCCAATGAACTGATAGAGTGTTTAGTATGAAGAATGAACAATGAACTTTTGTAAAATTTAATTCTGAACATCAGAAACAGAACAATAGTTTGCGGAAACAGAAGAGATATATATTTTTTAGAAAAGCAATATACAGGGCTATCGATGATAGAATAAACATATGGATATATTTTAGAGCTTTTGGATCCAAAGAGAAATCTTGCCTTCAGGAAGGAATATTCCCCCCTATAAATTTGAAATAGGTAGAATTGTTGAACTTGATGGACCCTTGGATGACAATCTGAGTTAGCAGGCCATTTTGGATCTGGACTTGATGTCTGAAATGATTTTTCTGTGTACGCTATAGACATTTTTTGCTTTTGTTTTCCCATTCACTTATTATCCCTGACCCTGCCTTTGGCAGGTTCATCTCCTCCTCTCTTACCTCCTCTTGGTGAAGTCTTTGTTGAATCCCTAATTGTCCAAAAATGCCACCGATTCCTGAGCTTTACTTTGGCAATTGGCATGGTGGCTGAACATTCACAGGCAGGGTGGAATTTAAAACATTGCCATGACTGTTCCTGTAATTGTGTAGCCTGGTATCCTTGGAATCATCAATGGTGAACACCGTTGCCAACTGTTGAAACTATTGTAAAATTTGTACACAATTCTCTTAAGTAATATTGTCCACTTTTCCCATAATTCCCTCGATTATCCATGTGTTACCTGATTCTTTCTCCCCCTTAATTTCCTCACTTCTTTACCCATTTCGGGAATAATCCCCGTCTCCTCTCTCTGGGGTTATCTATAAAGTGGGGTAATATGCAAGTGCATGGCTTTGGTTTCCAGGGAGAATGCTCCACTTGTAGAACTTTGCCCCAGAACTGACCTTTATCCGTAACCCCATGTCTCTTCTGTCTCAGTCTGTCCATTGTCTCTCCCCGTCTCTTCTATCCATCTGATTCCCCCTTTCCTTTCTTTCCCCCATCACTCTTCATCGTTGCCTCCCTTTATCATTTCTGTATCATTACTTCTCTTTTCCCATCAATTTTCCACTCACAGACTTTTTCCTTCTCTCTTTACCGCCGTTTTCCCTACCTCACGAGTTTGGCTGACGCCTTTTTATAAAAGTTTTGAAGTTATGCAATTCAGATTTATTTCAATTATTTCAATTGCTTGTTTTTTTTTAAATGATAGCTTTTAGGGAATAAGTACAACCCCCCAAAAAAAACCTGTGTTTGGCAATGTATAACGCTGATAAAATGTATAATGCTCTACTGGGTCTATTCCACAATAGGTGAGTTAAGGTGAGATGATGTGAGGTGAGTTACACATTTCTAATTGAGCTATATATTGTGCAGGGACAAACCTGGTGAGTTTCCCCAGCTTGGCAAACAAATAAAATTTTTCCATGCACAAAATGTAGCTAAACTTGTGAGATGAAATGCTCAAGTCTCCCGATGATCCTTCCGCATAGACATGGCTGTAGCCATCTTCATACATAACTCACATAGACTGTTTAACAATACATTGTATCACATGGCTACATGCTAGAATTAATCTGGCCCGACAAAAATATGAACGGAGCAACTTTTGATATGTGTAACGTTTGTCTATTCAGAAATAATAAGATGATAGCTTTGTATTAGGACCTTGCATAAGAATACTTTTCTCTGTATCTCTTGTGCTTGTGTAATATATATTTTTTTATTATATAATTTCAATATATCTTTGCAGAAAGCTGGATTGAGCGATGCCTCAGTGAGAGTGAAAATAAACGCTACTCGAGTCACAATTCCCTGGGCAACGTTTCTAACGATGAAAGTAAGTAATGATATGTCACTAAAAATACATGGTAATATCAGTATATTGAATATACCTCCCAATATTGCAAATGTCAAAAGAAGGACAGTTTCATTTTGTGGGAGTGGCTAAAGGTGGGGACGTGGGCGTGGCTTTACCTCCCTCCCCCCCCCCCCCCCTGGTCATTAGGTAAATATTTATGTCATATGTAGCTATTTAGAACAGGAAGTGAATATTGTATTTTATACAAATTAATAGAAAAACACATTTACTGCAGTTTGAACTCACTTTATTGTGAGTTTTATTGCTGGGACTAAAATGTCTCCCAGAAAAGAGGGATAATAGAGGGACAGAGGAGATATGCATTAAAGGACAATTGTAAAGAAATCATTTAGATTGTATCAAGTATTGGTCCTTTAAATAGAATTATTTTCATAAAAAAATATCCTTTTTACTCTTTATATCTGTATACCGGGCAGGTGGCATCCCTAGTGCCAGGGGGCGGACATTTTGTTCAGAATCTTGGATCAGATGTGTCAATTTCTTTCAAATTCTTAAAGATTCTAAACAACATGTCCACTCCCTGATAAAGCTAGCAGAGTCCATGTTTTTTTTTTTAGACATTAGATCCCTCCAAGGGACTTTCCAGTCTTTCAGAAACTAACTTCCTATGTGGTTAATACAGGCCCAAGCACAAAAGTAAAAAAATAAATAAAATAACACCACATTATAAAACAACGCATTTAAACCAGACACACAGGGACACAATCAAACATTAACTTACTATGTGTTTTAATGTAAATATCTGTTTTACGTTTTGTATAGCTTGATTATTTTTTTTCGCTGTGTTGTGGTCAAATAATTATGTTTCGTTTTCAAATTCATTTCTGTTTTCAATTTTTTTTTTCTTGCCTTTTTCTAGCAGATGAAGAAAAGGAAAACAGAGCTTCAAAGCCTCACTCCACTCCTGCCACCCTACAATGGTAATTCATCCCTTTGCCTTTTTTAACATATATTTTAGTATTGCAAGTCGAAAAATATTTGTATCCAATTACTGAATGGACAGAATAAAAGAAAATATTAAAAATGATCTACACATCCCACTAGGAGAAAGGCAAGCAAGTGCATAAATAAAGAGAAAACATGTATTTTAAGTGTGTCTGGGGTGTCTCGTGTTTAAGACATCACTTGTGGCTTGTTATGCAAATGTACTACTTTCAATGGGAAATGTGTACTTTACATATCAGGCCACAAGGGGGTGTCAGAAACAGGAGACTCCACGAATACCTATAAGGCAGATATTTCTCTTTGTTTACAAATTTGTTTGCAGTTTGTACATACTCTATGCTCCACATTCTTAGTATGTCTAGGTCATTTTAGGTTCAACGTGGACTTTAATACATTTTTGGGGGGGTTTAATTCCTTACCAGATGTCACTTATTGAAGCTTTGCTTTGTTTGTTTCTTTTTTTTTTTTTTCGGTGAAAGTTTCTACTCCGAAAAGGCTTGCTCTCCCATCTTCATATTTCTACAAGATAAATGCTTTGTATTCATCTCTGAGCACTTACTGTAAATGAAATCATCCTTGTCAAATGGCAGCAATGATTTCACACAGACTGAGAGAGCAAAATTACCATCTTACATAGCCTTGAATTATTTTTATTTTAAATCTGTTACTTTTCCACCAGTGTGTTACATTTTTTTTTTAAACCACATCTAGAGGTCCCAGAGCCTTTCAGAAACTATCTTCCACTAATGTGATTACGACAGGACCCAGCACGTAAGAAGAACATGGATTATAGAATAACACCACCGCACTATAAAACAACCCAAAAATCAGACACATTGAAACTGAATCATAAAATAACTGACTATTGTTTTAATGAGAAATATCTGTTTTGTATGTTGTAAAGATTTATTAATATTTGTTATTATTAATATTAATGTGAAATTATTGGCTTGTTTTTTTTCCTTTTTCCTTTTTTTTGCGTTTCATAGCTGATGAATAAAAGGAACAAAATAGATTTTTTTTGTTTTGTTGTGGTTGTTACCAACATAATGTTGGTGTAAATAGACAATTAACACTGTTTTTTCTTCATCGTCTTTGAATTATGACATCACCGTGCCTACAAATTAAACTGTGAACAAATTAAAACTAATTACATCTGTACGCATAGCAATACCAGTGAACTACTGCTGTCTTGGTAACCAATGAATAAGTAAATATATATATATAAAAAAAAAACCTGTTAAAGTTTAGGTCAATTAAAATTCCAGTCGGTAGATAATAATTGAAGTTGGTTGTTTGGTATGGCACAGTAATTATAAATACTCAGTACAGGGCTGCAGAAGCTGTATGCACTAAGTGGTTTATATTTGGCATTATATTGTTGTAAAATGGACAAAGAGTTGAAAAGAGCACGAAACGCGTCGGGTACAATAGTGTTTTGTACACCGTGTCAGACTAATGACAGCTTCTGAAAGAAAGAAACGAGGGTGATGGATACAAGCAAAGGCTACACGGGGAAATAATTAGTAGCTCCTTAGACGTCTTGGACAGGGAGACGGTACTCTTTAATTGGTCGGTTTCGACATCTCTCTGTTCTGATAATTTATAAAAGGAATTTTATAAATGGAATTTAGAAGATATCAAGTTGTCTTGTCTTTGTTTTTGTTTTTGATTGTGTGCTATGATAAATAATGGGATAGATGTAAGGTGTTAGATGTAACGCTAAACAGATTCCAATTCAATATATTGGATTTGGGTGTATGTTTTAAAATAAGGTGTGTGTATAAAGCTTTGGCAAAAACTTTCATGTTCATGAAGGGATGAAAAACAATAATTATATGTGCAGATATAAGATGTATCATTGATGGGACATTAGTGGGAAACGTATTTATCATTAAAAACTGTAGGCAAAAAAAAAATGAAAGGATCTCATCATTGGAACAAAAGCAACAATCGATCTGTTGTAACACATGTAAATATAGATATATAGGTAGTAAAGAATTAAAAGGAGAGCCATAGATACGTTATGCAGAAATCAGCATGTGAGCAGACATATTTTGGGGAGGATACATCCAGGGCGGAGTTAGGATGTTGTGTTGCAAACACGCAGTAGGGCTTGACACGTTTCGCATAACTTGTGCTAATTACAACACCAGTTGCAAAGAAGAGAAGACAGCATTGACAAGCAACTTGCTTATGTCCTCACAACAAGATACACATATTAAAATACAATATACATTCAAATAACCAGCTAGTCTAGATTGTGGAAAATCTTGTTTTGACTTAGCACAGGAACTACTAAGGAGAATTGTTCCTCACTGGACAGTGACTGACATTTAATCCAATATCCAGTACAATATTAACAACCAATTAGTTGTATGGGAAGAATCTTTCCATTAAAGCCATAGATCGCATGGCTGGGATATTTCGCTTTTTTTTATCTTTTATTTTTTAAATCTCATCACTTGTTTTTACCTTTATATTATTTACTAGTGATTTTTTTTTTAGACCCCCTTCAATATTCTAGCCCTTCAGTTGTTTTGACTATATTGCCTCTGAGGCTCAGCTGCCTGAAAGTCATTGGTAATATAAGTCCACACAGCAGAAATGTCACCACGGACTAAGACACTCCTACTGTATGGACTGCACTTCCCCTGCTGTGCAGCCACCTCATAGTCACAGTGCCTTAGACACTCCAGCTGCATGGAATACTTTTGCTATGGGCAACCTAAGCATCATATAAATGTACCTCAGGTCCTATCCATGGTGGTCCAGTGGTCGGAACCCCTATATGTATCTCCTCTTATTTTTTTTATTTTTATATATATATATATATATATGTATATATATATATGGGAAAAAATAGGAGGAGATACATAAAGGGTTATAGGGGTTATATATCTTTATATAAAATCATCAAAAAGTTATTCTAAAGAAGTAGGGGTTAAAAAAAAAAGATAGTTAAAATGTCTACATTTAATGTGATCTTTCAATTTAACATACAGGGAGTGCAGAATTATTAGGCAAATGAGTATTTTGACCACATCATCCTCTTTATGCATGTTGTCTTACTCCAAGCTGTATAGGCTCGAAAGCCTACTACCAATTAAGCATATTAGGTGATGTGCATCTCTGTAATGAGAAGGGGTGTGGTCTAATGACATCAACACCCTATATCAAGTGTGCATAATTATTAGGCAACTTCCTTTCCTTTGGCAAAATGGGTCAAAAGAAGGACTTGACAGGCTCAGAAAAGTCAAAAATAGTGAGATATCTTGCAGAGGGATGCAGCACTCTTAAAATGGCAACGCTTCTGAAGCGTGATCATCGAACAATCAAGCGTTTCATTCAAAATAGTCAACAGGGTCGCAAGAAGCGTGTGGAAAAACCAAGGCGCAAAATAACTGCCCATGAACTGAGAAAAGTCAAGCGTGCAGCTGCCACGATGCCACTTGCCACCAGTTTGGCCATATTTCAGAGCTGCAACATCACTGGAGTGCCCAAAAGCACAAGGTGTGCAATACTCAGAGACATGGCCAAGGTAAGAAAGGCTGAAAGACGACCACCACTGAACAAGACACACAAGCTGAAACGTCAAGACTGGGCCAAGAAATATCTCAAGACTGATTTTTCTAAGGTTTTATGGACTGATGAAATGAGAGTGAGTCTTGATGGGCCAGATGGATGGGCCCGTGGCTGGATTGGTAAAGGGCAGAGAGCTCCAGTCCGACTCAGACGCCAGCAAGGTGGAGGTGGAGTACTGGTTTGGGCTGGTATCATCAAAGATGAGCTTGTGGGGCATTTTCGGGTTGAGGATGGAGTCAAGCTCAACTCCCAGTCCTACTGCCAGTTCCTGGAAGACACCATCTTAAAGCAGTGGTACAGGAAGAAGTCTGCATCCTTCAAGAAAAACATGATTTTCATGCAGGACAATGCTCCATCACACGCGTCCAAGTACTCCACAGCGTGGCTGGCAAGAAAGGGTATAAAAGAAGAAAATCTAATGACATGGCCTCCTTGTTCACCTGATCTGAACCCCATTGAGAACCTGTGGTCCATCATCAAATGTGAGATTTACAAGGAGGGAAAACAGTACACCTCTCTGAACAGTGTCTGGGAGGCTGTGGTTGCTGCTGCACGCAATGTTGATGGTGAACAGATCAAAACACTGACAGAATCCATGGATGGCAGGCTTTTGAGTGTCCTTGCAAAGAAAGGTGGCTATATTGGTCACTGATTTGTTTTTGTTTTGTTTTTGAATGTCAGAAATGTATATTTGTGAATGTTGAGATGTTATATTGGTTTCACTGGTAAAAATAAATAATTGAAATGGGTATATATTTGTTTTTTGTTAAGTTGCCTAATAATTATGCACAGTAATAGTCACCTGCACACACAGATATCCCCCTAAAATAGCTAAAACTAAAAACAAACTAACAACTACTTCCAAAAATATTCAGCTTTGATATTAATGAGTTTTTTGGGTTCATTGAGAACATGGTTGTTGTTCAATAATAAAATTAATCCTCAAAAATACAACTTGCCTAATAATTCTGCACTCCCTGTATGTTTGTTGACGACACTTGTCTTTTAACATTTGATTAAGCGCTGGTTATACCCCTTTTTTGCTTGTCTTTTAACGGCTGAATTCTGTAGTTCGATAATCAGTCCGTTTTAGGTCAAAAATACCAAATTACCAAAGGCCTGGGGGTCAAACCCAAACAGCCGAAAACCTTGGTAATCTACAAATAACTTGTATTTACTCCATTGCTCTCTTTTATTAGTGAGTGTAAGATAGCCATTTTAACCATGGAATGACTAGCTTTGTGCGATCTTTTTCAGGCTGGAAGAGAACTATGAGATTGCCGAAGGGGTGTGCATCCCCCGGAGTGCGCTATACATGCACTACCTGGATTTCTGCGAAAAGAACGACACTCAGCCCGTGAACGCGGCAAGCTTTGGGAAGGTGAGATTTTGGTTTTCTCTACTGATTCGCATTTAATCGGACAACCTAGACATGTTGAAGGCCTTAGTCCATGACTTGCATGCAAGTATACATTAAACCCATAGTTGCCAACATCGGCCATGTTTCCAGGGACACATATTTGTTCCACATGCTGCAGAAAGATCATGCAAAGTGCGGCTCGGCAGTATGTAGGATGGATATACACAGATATAATCCAATTAATTAATCAGGGTGGGGATCTCATTGGATCTACCATGATTAATTAATTGAATTGTGTCTGTGCGTATATCCATCCTACATACTGCCGGGCTGCACTTTGCATGCTCTTTCTGCAGCATGTCGAACAAATATGTGTCCCTGGAAACATGGCCGACGTTGGCAACTATGCAAACCATGTGTGAATTGGGATATTTCTGCTTTGGAATCACTGTACTTAGGTATTCTGTGCTTGTCTAATCATTGTGTTCAGGGTGCTGACACGTTCCCTGTAAACTCATGTATAAACATTTTTTGTTTGGGCCTCTCTTATGGAGTCTCTAGGATCTACTCAATAAAGAGAGGATTGCTTATAGTATGAATGTAGAGAATAAAACATTATGAAACATTATCTATTCATTGTATTAGAAAAAAATGCAAGCAAATGCATAAAATAAGAGAAAATTTGGAATGTGTCACCTGCTTATGACATCACCTGTTGCTTGGTATGCAAATCACACACTTCCTGTTGAAAACGAGTTCATTTGCATTTAAAGCCACAGGCGATGTCGTAGACAGGCACATTTAAAATATGTATATTTTTTATCTAACTTTCTACATTTGCAAGCAATGATGTGTAGATCACTGTTCGACGTCTTTTATTCGACAGATACTGATTAATCGTCATATTCTTTACCTGTGATATGTTTCTGGCATAGTTATCAACAGTCCTGTATTTTTGGGGTCTAGTCCTGTCAAATTTGGGTCTGCCCCCACTGCATGGCCAACGCACAGTGCTTTGGGCAAATTGTATTTACACTATTTACACCTACAAAATCAAGGATATTTTAAACTGAATTTATTTATCTGTATAAAAAATGATTACATTTCACTTTAACATCAAAAAGGACCTGCTCGGACCCCCATTGTGTTGTTTTGCCTGGCAGTCACCGTACAGACCTTCTTTTATTGGTTGAAGAAGATTGCAGGCCTCTCTTTCACAAAGAGTTAAATTAATTTGGCTGGAGGAGTTGAGGAATGTTAGATCAGTGGCTAGACCAGCATGGAGTGTTTTAAAGCCAGACTTCAATGAACCTATACAAAAAAAAATGGGGTCTGCTTGCTCGTCTACTCATTTATCAAAGAACCAAGCAAACCTTTCACAAGATCTTTTTTTTTTTTCCGTCCCACTTCTTTATACTGTTTGCTGACGTCTTGCACCACTAATTAAATCTCCACCCTCCAAATAATGATAGGGGGCCCCCTCAAATTCCAGGATTCCTTAACGTGATACAATTATATCAACAAAACAAGATCAGTGGTGGATTAAGGTGATACCCCCCTGTTTGGATAAATCCTGTGCTAATATAGCACAATGGAACTTTAAATCCATTAAAAATCAGCTACTTCCTGCTCTTTGTTACAACCCTCCGACCCGCCCCCCTTTTGCTGGAATAATAAAGTGAGATCACCCAGATTGGCATCAGTTCTCGGTGGAAAGAGAGAAAGAGGGACCACATTGCCTTTGTGTTGATGGATGCTGATGAAAAATGCGTAGTTCGGGGCTGTGATCAATAACATGCCTAATTGTCAATTTTTTGGGACTGTCCCGGCATTAATACTATACATAGTGCTTAGCGCTGTGCACAGGCATCATCGTAGACACATGCAGTCTAAACGAGGAGAATTGAGCTCCACACACTTGATTTCTGTACCAGGAAGACTGGAACTCAATCTTCTGAGGTCACAGAATATCCGGTGATGTCATAGGTGTCACGTGACCCCACCTATTTTTGGTCCACCCTCTTTCCATCCCTGGAGCCCGCCTAGTGTACAGATGTAGTCCGGTCTGCAATCTAAAGTGTAAATCAATGTCAGCATCTCTGAAATAAACTGTATTGTCACCCAAGGAGAAAGTAATCTGGAAGCATGTTGGAAATTAATTTAAGATGATAATAAATGAATGATGAGAAATACAAAAAGAGCCTGTCTGCAGTATGTTAGACACAAAGTCCAAAAAAAAAGAAAGAGAGTTGCAGTGGTCTAAGTGGGACATCATATAAACATACGGTCCCCCGTTCCTGCTGGCAGGCTATTCCATACATCCACTACCCTCTCAATAAAGTAATACTTCCTGATATTACTTTTAAATCGTTGCCCTTCTAATTTAAGACTATGTCCTCTAGTTGTTTTAGTTTTTGTTCTTTTAAATATACTCTCTTCCTTTACTGTGTTGATTCCCTTTATGTATTTAAAATAGAAACATAGAATCATAAATGCTTTTGTATATCCAAGAAATAAATTGTATGTTATGGTAAACTGGAGGCACAGAGAAGAATACAAAATGCCAAAAGAACCTGGTTGGGGTGTTTGTAAAGATAGTGGAATTGTTCACACGGAGGTGATAATGTTTTTGGTGTAAAGAGAAGAGTAGATACTGGGAACGTAACTAGGTTATATATAACATTTCCATGGTGATTTCTTCCCTGTCCAAAAGTTTCCCCATAATTGGATTTGCTAAATAAGTCATAAAATAACTCTCTTCTGGGGGAATGTTTGTATAATAACTGTATTACTGGTGGAATGCTTGTATAATAACTGTATCATTGGTAGAATGCTTGTATAATAACGGTATCACTGGCGGAATGCTTTTATAATAACTGTATCGCTGGTGGAATGCTTGTATAATAACTGTATCCCTGGTGGAATGCTTATATAATAACTGTATCACTGGGGGAATGCTTGTATAATAACTGTATCACTGGGGGAATGCTTGTATAATAACTGTATCCCTGGTGGAATCCAACACAGTAAAGGAAGAGAGTATATTTAAAAGAAGAAAAACTACCACAACTAGAAGACATAGTCTTAAATTAGAGGGGCAACGATTTAAAAGTAATATCAGGAAGTATTACTTTACTGAGAGGGTAGTGGATGTATGGAATAGCCTGCCAGCAGAAGTGGTAGAGGTAAACACAGTCAAGGATTTTAAGCATGCGTGGGATAGACACAAGGCTATCCTAGCTATAAGACCGGGAACAGGGGACTAATAAAAAGTACTCAAAAAATTGGGCAGACTGGATGGACCGAATGGTTCTTATCTGCCGACACATTCTATGTTTCTATGTTTCTATGTATCACTATGAGAATGCTTGTATAATAACTGTATCACTGGGGGAATGCTTGCATAATAACTGTATCACTAGGAGAATGCTTGTATAATAACTGTATCACTGGGGAAATGCTTGTATAATAACAGTATCACTGGGAGAATGCTTGTATAATAACGGTATCACTGGCGGAATCCTAGTATAATAACTGTCTCACTGGTGGAATGCTTGCATAATAACTGTATCACTGGGGGAATGCTTGTATAATAACGGTATCACTGGGAGAATGCTTGTATAATAACTGTATCACTGGCGGAATGCTTGTATAATAACTGCATCGCTGGGGGAATGCTTATATAATAACTGTATCACTGGGAGAATGCTTGTATAATAACTGTATCTATTGGGGATTGCTTGTATAATAACTGTATCACTGGGGGAATGGTTGTATAATAACTGTATCACTGGCGGAATGCTTGTATAATAACTGTATCACTGGGGGAATGCTTGTATAATAACTGCATCCCTCGGGGAATGCTTATATAATAACTGTATCACTGGGGGAATGCTTGTATAATAACTGTATCTATTGGGGATAACTTGTATAATAACTGTATCACTGGGGGAATGCTTGTATAATAACTGTCTCACTGGTGGAATGCTTGTATAATAACTGTATCACTGGGGGAATGCTTGTATAATAACTGTATCACTGGCGGAATGCTTGCATAATAACTGTATCACTGGGGGAATACTTGTATAATAATGGTATCACTGGCGGAATGCTTGTATAATAACTGCATCGCTGGGGGAATGCTTATATAATAACTGTATCACTGGGAGAATGCTTGTATAATAACTGTATCTATTGGGGATTGCTTGTATAATTACTGTATCACTGGGGAAATGGTTGTATAATAACTCTATCACTGGCGGAATGCTTGTATAATAACTGTATCACTGGGGGAATGCTTGTATAATAACTGCATCCCTGGGGGAATGCTTATATAATAACTGTATCACTGGGGGAATGCTTGTATAATAACTGTATCTATTGGGGATTGCTTGTATAATAACTGTATCTATTGGGGATTGCTTGTATAATAACTGTATCACTGGGGGAATGCTTGTATAATAACTGTCTCACTGGTGGAATGCTTGTATAATAACTGTATCACTGGCGGAATGCTTGTATAATAACTGTATTACTGGTGGAATGCTTGTATAATAACTGTTTCACTGGGGGAATGCTTGTATAATAACTGTCTCACTGGTGGAATGCTTGTATAATAACTGTATCACTGGGGGAATGCTTGTATAATAACTGTTTCACTGGGGGAATGCTTGTATAATAACTGTATCACTGGGGAAATGCTTGAATAATAACTGTCTCACTGGCGGAATGCTTGAATAATAACTGTATCACTGGCGGAATGCTTGTATAATAACTGTTTCACTGGGGGAATGCTTGTATAATAACTGTCTCACTGGTGGAATGCTTGTATAATAACTGTATCACTGGGGGAATGCTTGTATAATAACTGTTTCACTGGGGGAATGCTTGTATAATAACTGTATCACTGGGGAAATGCTTGAATAATAACTGTCTCACTGGGGGAATTCTTATATAATAACTGTATCCCTGGGGGAATTCTTATATAATAACTGTATCCCTGGGGAATGCTTGTATAATAACTGTATCCCTGGGGAATGCTTGTATAATAACTGTATCACTGGCAGAATGCTTGTATAATAACTGTATCACTGGGGGAATGCTTGTATAATAACTGTCTCACTGGCGGAATGCTTGTATAATAACTGTATCACTGGGGGAATGCTTGTATAATAACTGCATCCCTGGGGGAATGCTTATATAATAACTGTATCACTGGGAGAACGCTTGTATAATAACTGTATCTATTGGGGATTGCTTGTATAATTACTGTATCACTGGGGGAATGGTTGTATAATAACTGTATCACTGGCGGAATGCTTGTATAATAACTGTATCATTGGGGGAATGCTTGTATAATAACTGTATCACTGGCGGAATGCTTGTATAATAACTGTATCACTGGGGGAATGCTTGTATAATAACTGCATCCCTGGGGGAATGCTAATATAATAACTGTATCACTGGGGGAATGCTTGTATAATAACTGTATCTATTGGGGATTGCTTGTATAATAACTGTATCACTGGGGGAATGCTTGTATAATAACTGTCTCACTGGTGGAATGCTTGTATAATAACTGTATCACTGGCGGAATGCTTGTATAATAACTGTATCACTGGCGGAATGCTTGTATAATAACTGTTTCACTGGGGGAATGCTTGTATAATAACTGTCTCACTGGTGGAATGCTTGTATAATAACTGTATCACTGGGGGAATGCTTGTATAATAACTGTTTCACTGGGGGAATGCTTGTATAATAACTGTATCACTGGGGAAATGCTTGAATAATAACTGTCTCACTGGCGGAATGCTTGAATAATAACTGTATCACTGGCGGAATGCTTGTATAATAACTGTTTCACTGGGGGAATGCTTGTATAATAACTGTCTCACTGGTGGAATGCTTGTATAATAACTGTATCACTGGGGGAATGCTTGTATAATAACTGTTTCACTGGGGGAATGCTTGTATAATAACTGTATCACTGGGGAAATGCTTGAATAATAACTGTCTCACTGAGGGAATTCTTATATAATAACTGTATCCCTGGGGAATGCTTGTATAATAACTGTATCCCTGGGGAATGCTTGTATAATAACTGTATCACTGGCAGAATGCTTGTATAATAACTGTATCACTGGGGGAATGCTTGCATAATAACTGTCTCACTGGTGGAATGCTTGTATAATAACTGTTTCACTGGGGGAATGCTTATATAATAACTGTATCCCTGGGGGAATGCTTGTATAATAACTGCATCCCTGGGTAATACTTGTAAAATAACTGTATCCCTGGGGGAATACTTGAATAATAACTGTATCTCTGGGGGAATGCTTGTATAATAACTGTATCCCTGGGGGAATGCTTGTATAATAACTGTATCATTGGGGGAATGCTTGTATTATAACTGTATCATTGGGGGAATGCTTGTATAATAATTGTATCACTGGGAAAATGCTTGTATAGCGTAATAACTATATCCCTGGTGGAATGCTTGTATAATAACTGTATCCCTGGAGGAATGCTTGTATAATAACTGTATCATTGGGGGAATGCTTGTATTATAACTGTATCTCTTGGGGAATGCTTGTATAATAACTGTATCACTGGGGGAATGATTGTATAATAACTGTATATATTGGGGAATGATTGTATAATAACTGTATCACTAGGGGAATGCTTGTATAATAACTGTATCACTGGGGGAATGCTTGTATAATAACTGTATCCCTGGGGGAATGCTTATATAATAACTGTATCCCTGGGGGAATGCTTATATAATAACTGTATCCCTGGGGGAATGCTTGTATAATAACTGTATCCCTGGGGGAATGCTTATATAATAACTGTATCACTGGCGGAATGCTTGTATATTAACTGTATCACTGGGGGAATGCTTGTATAATAACTGTCTCACTGGTGGAATGCTTGTATAATAACTGTTTCACTGGGGGAATGCTTATATAATAACTGTATCCCTTGGGGAATGCTTGTATAATAACTGTATCTCTGGTGGAATGCTTGTATAATAACTGCATCCCTGGGGGAATACTTGTAAAATAACTGTATCCCTGGGGGAATACTTGAATAATAACTGTAGCTCTGGGGGAATGCTTGTATAATAACTGTATCCCTGGGGGAATGCTTGTATAATAACTGTATAATTGGGGGAATGCTTGTATTATAACTGTATCTCTTGGGGAATGCTTGTATAATTACTGTATCCCTAGAGGAATGCTTGTATAATAACTGTATCACTGGGGGAATGATTGTATAATAACTGTATCTATTGGGGAATGCTTGTATAATAACTGTATCACTGGGGGAATGCTTGTATAATAACTGTATCCCTGGTGGAATGCTTGTATACTAACTGTATCACTGGGGAAATGCTTGTATAATAACTGTATCACTGGGGGAATGCTTGTATAATAACTGTTTCACTGGGGGAATGCTTATATAATAACTGTATCCCTGGGGGAATGCTTGTATAATAACTGTATCACTGGGGGAATGCTTATATAATAACTGTATCCCTGGGGGAATGCTTGTATAATAACTGTATCACTGGGGGAATGCTTGTATAATAACTGTATCACTGGGGGAATGCTTGAATAATAACGGTATCACTGGCGGAATGCTTGTATAATAACTGTATCACTGGGGGAATGCTTGTATAATAACTGTTTCCCTGGGGGAATGCTTGTATAATAACTGTATCACTGGGGAAATGCTTGTATAATAACTGTATCACTGGGGAAATGCTTGTATAATAACTGTATCACTGGCGGAATGCTTGTATAATAACTGTATTACTGGTGGAATGCTTGTATAATAACTGTTTCACTGGGGGAATGCTTGTATAATAACTGTCTCACTGGTGGAATGCTTGTATAATAACTGTATCACTGGGGGAATGCTTGTATACTAACTGTATCACTGGGGAAATGCTTGTATAATAACTGTATCACTGGGGGAATGCTTGTATAATAACTGTTTCACTGGGGGAATGCTTATATAATAACTGTATCCCTGGGGGAATGCTTGTATAATAACTGTATCACTGGGGGAATGCTTATATAATAACTGTATCCCTGGGGGAATGCTTGTATAATAACTGTATCACTGGGGGAATGCTTGTATAATAACTGTATCACTGGGGGAATGCTTGAATAATAACGGTATCACTGGCGGAATGCTTGTATAATAACTGTATCACTGGGGGAATGCTTGTATAATAACTGTTTCCCTGGGGGAATGCTTGTATAATAACTGTATCACTGGGGAAATGCTTGTATAATAACTGTATCACTGGGGAAATGCTTGTATAATAACTGTATCACTGGCGGAATGCTTGTATAATAACTGTATTACTGGTGGAATGCTTGTATAATAACTGTTTCACTGGGGGAATGCTTGTATAATAACTGTCTCACTGGTGGAATGCTTGTATAATAACTGTATCACTGGGGGAATGCTTGTATAATAACTGTTTCACTGGGGGAATGCTTGTATAATAACTGTATCACTGGGGAAATGCTTGAATAATAACTGTCTCACTGGCGGAATGCTTGAATAATAACTGTATCACTGGCGGAATGCTTGTATAATAACTGTTTCACTGGGGGAATGCTTGTATAATAACTGTCTCACTGGTGGAATGCTTGTATAATAACTGTATCACTGGGGGAATGCTTGTATAATAACTGTTTCACTGGGGGAATGCTTGTATAATAACTGTATCACTGGGGAAATGCTTGAATAATAACTGTCTCACTGGGGGAATTCTTATATAATAACTGTATCCCTGGGGGAATTCTTATATAATAACTGTATCCCTGGGGAATGCTTGTATAATAACTGTATCCCTGGGGAATGCTTGTATAATAACTGTATCACTGGCAGAATGCTTGTATAATAACTGTATCACTGGGGGAATGCTTGTATAATAACTGTCTCACTGGCGGAATGCTTGTATAATAACTGTATCACTGGGGGAATGCTTGTATAATAACTGCATCCCTGGGGGAATGCTTATATAATAACTGTATCACTGGGAGAACGCTTGTATAATAACTGTATCTATTGGGGATTGCTTGTATAATTACTGTATCACTGGGGGAATGGTTGTATAATAACTGTATCACTGGCGGAATGCTTGTATAATAACTGTATCATTGGGGGAATGCTTGTATAATAACTGTATCACTGGCGGAATGCTTGTATAATAACTGTATCACTGGGGGAATGCTTGTATAATAACTGCATCCCTGGGGGAATGCTAATATAATAACTGTATCACTGGGGGAATGCTTGTATAATAACTGTATCTATTGGGGATTGCTTGTATAATAACTGTATCACTGGGGGAATGCTTGTATAATAACTGTCTCACTGGTGGAATGCTTGTATAATAACTGTATCACTGGCGGAATGCTTGTATAATAACTGTATCACTGGCGGAATGCTTGTATAATAACTGTTTCACTGGGGGAATGCTTGTATAATAACTGTCTCACTGGTGGAATGCTTGTATAATAACTGTATCACTGGGGGAATGCTTGTATAATAACTGTTTCACTGGGGGAATGCTTGTATAATAACTGTATCACTGGGGAAATGCTTGAATAATAACTGTCTCACTGGCGGAATGCTTGAATAATAACTGTATCACTGGCGGAATGCTTGAATAATAACTGTCTCACTGAGGGAATTCTTATATAATAACTGTATCCCTGGGGAATGCTTGTATAATAACTGTATCCCTGGGGAATGCTTGTATAATAACTGTATCACTGGCAGAATGCTTGTATAATAACTGTATCACTGGGGGAATGCTTGCATAATAACTGTCTCACTGGTGGAATGCTTGTATAATAACTGTTTCACTGGGGGAATGCTTATATAATAACTGTATCCCTGGGGGAATGCTTGTATAATAACTGCATCCCTGGGTAATACTTGTAAAATAACTGTATCCCTGGGGGAATACTTGAATAATAACTGTATCTCTGGGGGAATGCTTGTATAATAACTGTATCCCTGGGGGAATGCTTGTATAATAACTGTATCATTGGGGGAATGCTTGTATTATAACTGTATCATTGGGGGAATGCTTGTATAATAATTGTATCACTGGGAAAATGCTTGTATAGCGTAATAACTATATCCCTGGTGGAATGCTTGTATAATAACTGTATCCCTGGAGGAATGCTTGTATAATAACTGTATCATTGGGGGAATGCTTGTATTATAACTGTATCTCTTGGGGAATGCTTGTATAATAACTGTATCACTGGGGGAATGATTGTATAATAACTGTATATATTGGGGAATGATTGTATAATAACTGTATCACTAGGGGAATGCTTGTATAATAACTGTATCACTGGGGGAATGCTTGTATAATAACTGTATCCCTGGGGGAATGCTTATATAATAACTGTATCCCTGGGGGAATGCTTATATAATAACTGTATCCCTGGGGGAATGCTTGTATAATAACTGTATCCCTGGGGGAATGCTTATATAATAACTGTATCACTGGCGGAATGCTTGTATATTAACTGTATCACTGGGGGAATGCTTGTATAATAACTGTCTCACTGGTGGAATGCTTGTATAATAACTGTTTCACTGGGGGAATGCTTATATAATAACTGTATCCCTTGGGGAATGCTTGTATAATAACTGTATCTCTGGTGGAATGCTTGTATAATAACTGCATCCCTGGGGGAATACTTGTAAAATAACTGTATCCCTGGGGGAATACTTGAATAATAACTGTAGCTCTGGGGGAATGCTTGTATAATAACTGTATCCCTGGGGGAATGCTTGTATAATAACTGTATAATTGGGGGAATGCTTGTATTATAACTGTATCTCTTGGGGAATGCTTGTATAATTACTGTATCCCTAGAGGAATGCTTGTATAATAACTGTATCACTGGGGGAATGATTGTATAATAACTGTATCTATTGGGGAATGCTTGTATAATAACTGTATCACTGGGGGAATGCTTGTATAATAACTGTATCCCTGGTGGAATGCTTGTATACTAACTGTATCACTGGGGAAATGCTTGTATAATAACTGTATCACTGGGGGAATGCTTGTATAATAACTGTTTCACTGGGGGAATGCTTATATAATAACTGTATCCCTGGGGGAATGCTTGTATAATAACTGTATCACTGGGGGAATGCTTATATAATAACTGTATCCCTGGGGGAATGCTTGTATAATAACTGTATCACTGGGGGAATGCTTGTATAATAACTGTATCACTGGGGGAATGCTTGAATAATAACGGTATCACTGGCGGAATGCTTGTATAATAACTGTATCACTGGGGGAATGCTTGTATAATAACTGTTTCCCTGGGGGAATGCTTGTATAATAACTGTATCACTGGGGAAATGCTTGTATAATAACTGTATCACTGGGGAAATGCTTGTATAATAACTGTATCACTGGCGGAATGCTTGTATAATAACTGTATCACTGGGGGAATGCTTGTATAATAACTGCATCCCTGAAAGAATGCTTATATAATAACTGTATCACTGGTGGAATGCTTATATAATAACTGTATCACTGGGGGAATGCTTGTATAATAACTGTATCACTGGGGGAATGCTTATATAATAACTGTGTCACTGGGGGAATGCTTGTAAAATAACTGTATCACTGGGGGAATGCTTGTATAATAACTGTATCACTGGCGGAATGCTTGTATAATAACTGTATCACTGGGGGAATGCTTATATAATAACTGTATCACTGGCGGAATGCTTGTATATTAACTGTATCACTGGGGGAATGCTTGTATAATAACTGTCTCACTGGTGGAATGCTTGTATAATAACTGTTTCACTGGGGGAATGCTTATATAATAACTGTATCCCTGGGGGAATGCTTGTATAATAACTGTATCTCTGGTGGAATGCTTGTATAATAACTGCATCCCTGGGGGAATACTTGTAAAATAACTGTATCCCTGGGGGAATACTTGAATAATAACTGTATCTCTGGGGGAATGCTTGTATAATAACTGTATCCCTGGGGGAATGCTTGTATAATAACTGTATAATTGGGGGAATGCTTGTATTATAACTGTATCTCTTGGGGAATGCTTGTATAATTACTGTATCCCTAGAGGAATGCTTGTATAATAACTGTATCACTGGGGGAATGATTGTATAATAACTGTATCTATTGGGGAATGCTTGTATAATAACTGTATCTATTGGGGAATGCTTGTATAATAACTGTATCACTGGGGGAATGCTTGTATAATAACTGTATCCCTGGTGGAATGCTTGTATAATAACTGTATCACTGGGGAAATGCTTGTATAATAACTGTATCACTGGGGGAATGCTTGTATAATAACTGTTTCACTGGGGGAATGCTTATATAATAACTGTATCCCTGGGGGAATGCTTGTATAATAACTGTATCACTGGGGGAATGCTTATATAATAACTGTATCCCTGGCGGAATGCTTGTATAATAACTGTATCACTGGGGGAATGCTTGTATAATAACTGTATCACTGGGGGAATGCTTGTATAATAACTGTATCACTGGGGGAATGCTTGAATAATAACGGTATCACTGGCGGAATGCTTGTATAATAACTGTATCACTGGGGGAATGCTTGTATAATAACTGTTTCCCTGGGGGAATGCTTGTATAATAACTGTATCACTGGCGGAATGCTTGTATAATAACTGTATCACTGGGGGAATGCTTGTATAATAACTGCATCCCTGAAAGAATGCTTATATAATAACTGTATCACTGGTGGAATGCTTATATAATAACTGTATCACTGGGGGAATGCTTGTATAATAACTGTATCACTGGGGGAATGCTTGTATAATAACTGTATCACTGGGGGAATGCTTGTAAAATAACTGTATCACTGGGGGAATGCTTGTATAATAACTGTATCACTGGCGGAATGCTTGTATAATAACTGTATCACTGGCGGAATGCTTGTATAATAACTGCATCCCTGGGGGAATGCTTATATAATAACTGTATCACTGGTGGAATGCTTATATAATAACTATCACTGGGGGAATGCTTGTATAATAACTGTATCACTGGGGGAATGCTTGTATAATATCTGTATCACTGGGGGAATGCTTGTATAATAACTGTATCACTGGGGGAATGCTTATATAATAACTGTATCATTGGAGGAATGCTTGTATAATAACTGAATCACTGGGGAAATGCTTATATAATAACTGTATCCCTGGGGGAATGCTTATATAATAACTGTATCACTGGGGGAATGCTTGTATAATAACTGTATCCCTGGGGGAATGCTTGTATAATAACGGTATCCCTGGGGGAATGCTTGTATAATAACTGTATCACTGGGGGAATGCTTGTATAATAACTGTATCACTGGGGGAATGCTTGTATAATAACTGTGTCACTGGCGGAATGCTTGTATAATAACTGTATCACTGGGGGAATGCTTGTATAATAACTGTATCACTGGGGGAATGCTTATATAATAACTGTATCATTGGAGGAATGCTTGTATAATAACTGAATCACTGGGGAAATGCTTATATAATAACTGTATCCCTGGGGGAATGCTTATATAATAACGGTATCCCTGGGGGAATGCTTATATAATAACTGTATCCCTGGGGGAATGCTTGTATAATAACTGTATCAATGGGGGAATACTTGTATAATATCTGTATCACTGGGGGAATGCTTGTACAATAACAGTATCACTGGGGGAATGCTTGTATAACAACTGTATCACTGGGGGAATGCTTATATAATAACGGTATCACTGGGGGAATGCTTGTACAATAACGGGGAGAATGCTTGTATAATAACTGTATCACTGGTGGAATGCTTGTATAATAACTGTATCACTGGGGGAATGCTTGTATAATAACTGTATCATTGGGGGAATGCTTGTATAATAACTGTATCATTGGGGGAATGCTTGTATAATAACTGTATCACTGGGGGAATGCTTGTATAATAACTGTATCCCTGGGGGAATGCTTGTATAATAACTGTATCCCTGGGGGAATGCTTATATAATAACTGTATCCCTGGGGGAATGCTTGTAAAATAACTGTATCATTGGGGGAATTCTTGTATAATAACTGTATCCCTGGGGGAATGCTTGTATAATAACTGTATTATTGGGGGAATGCTTGTATAATAACTGTATCACTGGGGGAATGCTTATATAATAACTGTATCAGTGGGGGAATGCTTGTATAATAACTGTATCTATTGGGGAATGCTTGTATAATAACTGTATCATTGGGGGAATACTTGTATAATAACTGTATCACTGGGGGAATGCGTGTATAATAACTGTATCACTGGGGGAATGCTTGTATAATAACTATCATGGGGGAATACTTGTATAATAACTGTATCACTGGGGGAATGCGTGTATAATAACTGTATCACTGGGGGAATGCTTGTATAATAACTGTATCACTGGGGGAATGCTTGTATAATAACTGTATCACTGGGGGAATGCTTGTATAATAACTGTATCACTGGGGGAATGCTTGTATAATAACTGTATCACTGCGGGAATACTTGTATAATTACTGTATCACTGGGGGAATGCTTGTATAATAACTGTATCACTGGGGGAATGCTTGTATAATAACTGTATCACTGGGGGAATGCTTGTATAATAACTGTATCACTGCGGGAATACTTGTATAATAACTGTATCACTGGGGGAATGCTTGTATAATAACTGTATCACTGGGGGAATGCTTGTATAATAACTGTATCACTGCGGGAATACTTGTATAATTACTGTATCACTGGGGGAATGCTTGTATAATAACTGTATCACTGGGGGAATGCTTGTATAATAACTGTATCACTGCGGGAATACTTGTATAATTACTGTATCACTGGGGGAATGCTTGTATAATAACTGTATCATTGGGGGAATGCTTGTATAATAACTGTATCACTGGGGGAATGCTTGTATAATAACTGTATCACTGGGGGGATGCTTGTATAATAACTGTATCACTGGGGGAATGCTTGTATAATAACTGTATCACTGGGGGAATGCTTGTATAATAACTGTATCACTGGGGGAATGCTTCTATAATAACTTTATCACTGGGGGAATGCTTGTATAATAACTGTATCACTGGGGGAATGCTTGTATAATAACTGTATCACTGGGGGAATGCTTCTATAATAACTGTATCACTGGGGGAATGCTTGTATAATAACTGTATCACTGGGGGAATGCTTCTATAATAACTTTATCATTGGGAGAATGCTTCTACCTTTTCCATTTTTGTTGTCATATTTACTTTTTATATTGCTTTCAGATAATTAGGCAACAGTTTCCACAGTTAACCACAAGGAGACTGGGTACAAGAGGTCAATCAAAGTAAGTATAATGATCCCAAAAAATGTACACAAACCAGATTTGCCCCTGAACAATGTATATATAAATTGATGCCATAAAATGTTCATCTCCCCTAAACTCACCTATAAGTGAAGCTACCTTTAGCTTTTCTTTTGCACGTTGTTATCTGTATTTTATTCTCCAGATATTTAAAGAGAATTATACTACATGGAATTTAAAAAACAAAAAACAAATCAAGTTTCCAGCCAGTTTAAATATGAGAAGATTTCTCTCCCCTCATCACCCAGGTACCACTACTATGGAATCGCCGTTAAGGAAAGCTCTCAATATTATGACGTCATGTACTCAAAGAAAGGTGCCGCTTGGGTCAACGAAACAGGGAAGAAAGAAGTCACAAAGCAGACGGTGGCCTATTCGCCCCGATCCAAGCTCGGGACATTACTGCCAGAATTTCCAAATGTCAAAGACCTAAATCTGCCAGCAAGCCTTCCAGAAGAAAAGGTGCGTATAAAACAAATTGGTTCCACCGCTTCTGTGTCATTGTTCCGAAGACCGACACAAAAGAACACTGAGCTCCAACCACCAGCTGTAAAAACCCTGACGACCAACTTTATTTGTTTCACAGATCTCTACGTTCATTATGATGTATCGAACTCACTGCCAAAGGATTCTGGACACTGTAATCCGAGCAAACTTTGATGAGGTACAATGAAATGTTAGAGTTCTTTCCTTCAAGGTAGCCATGCACATTGAGATGTAGAAGGACTCGTCGAGGTTGAAGACGATTAAGAATTTCACCCAGTTGCCATTCGTCCGAGTTCTTATCGAGAAATGCATCATGTTAGTGTTGACCAACTTTGGAATGTTTAAGGGCACAGGATGTTCAGAAGCTTAGCTTGGGTGGGCTGTCCATTATTTATTTTGCAATAGATGCTATGGGCTTTCCAGCCATGATAGAAGCCACACAAAAAAGAGCCATATCTTCCCCAAGGGCCAGGGTGGGTAAGTAGAGTAGATGACTCTGTCGACCTCATATAGCTTATCCAGAATAAAAAAAATTATCTATACATTGTGTTTTCCGACTTGCAAGCAAATGCATAGATTATGGGGAAAACGTGTTTTAAACGTATCTGTCGCGTCTCCTGTTTATGACATAACCAGTGGCTTGATATGCAAATGAACTACTTTTCACTAGGAAATAAATTGTTTGCATATCAAGCCACAAGGTGATGTCATAAACAGGAGACACGACAGATATGTTTAAAACACGTTTTCCCCATAATGTATGCATTTGCTTGCAAGACAGAAAACACAATGTATAGATAATTTTTTTATTCCGGATAAGCTATATGAGGTCGACAGAGTCATCTACTTCCCTCCCTGGTCCTTGAGGCAGATATGGCTCTTTTTTGTGTTTCTTCTATCATGGCTGGATAGCCCATAGCACCTATGTGATGTCATAAACAGGAGACACGTTTTCCCCCTAATGAATGCATTTCTTGCAAGTCTGATAACACAATGTATAGATCATTTTTTTTTAAACATTTTGCACAACTTTATTTGCAATTCTACATAAGTTCATCATTCAGAGAAGGGCTACTAAACTGGTTCATGGGTTGAAGGATAAAACTTACCAGGAAAGGTTAAAGCATCTTAACATGTATAGCTTGGAGGAAAGACGTAACAGGGGGGATATGAAAGAAACATTTAAATACATAAAGGGAATCAACGCAGTAAAGTAGGAGAGTATATTTAAAAGAAGAAAAACTACCACAACTAGAGGACATAGTCTAAAATTAGAGGGGCAACGATTTAAAAGTAATATCAGGAAGTATTACTTTACTGAGAGGGTAGTGGATGTATGGAATAGTCTGCCAGCAGAAGTGGTAGAGGTAAACACAGTCAAGGATTTTAAGCATGCATGGGATAGACACAAGGCTATCCTAGCTATAAGACCGGGAACGGGGGACTAATAAAAGTACTCAAAAAAAAAAAATTGGGCAGACTAGATGGACCGAATGGTTCTTATCTGCCGACACATTCTATGTTTCTATGTTTCTTTATAATCTTGTATTTTCTACGTTCACGGTATAAGCAGTGTGGAGGTAAACCCTGTTAATCCCAGGATATCACTAGAAACCTGTTTGACTCTGCTCTTGTTAGTGACTGTCAGCCAACAATTATTAAATGGAAAATGAGCTTAGATCCGCTCAGGATGCCAGAAATCAAATTCAAGAAATCTAAGAGATTTTATTTCAGACGCGTCACTATTCTTTCAATTTCTTATAACATATGCCGTTTTCTTAATCAAGGTGTGGCTGTGAGTGGGCCAACCAAGAGCCGTTTATGTACTTGTGGCAAATTCAATTAGAGTAAAAATATATTTATTGACAAACAATTTATAAATCAACACTCTTAGAATGGAGGGACACCAGAGGAGGAAGGAGGGATACCAGAGGAGGAAGGAGGGACAGAGGTGTTTGGATCCAAAATAGGAACACATCTTATTTTTTTTTACATTTTTTTTTTTTATCAAATAATATTTTTAAAATAGGAACATAGAATGTGTCGGCAGATAAGAACCATTCGAATCCATCTAGTCTGCCCAATGTTCTAAATACTTTTATTAGTCCCCAGTTCCCTATCTTAAATCTAGCATAGCCTTGTGTCTATCCCATGCATGCTTAAACTCCTTCACTGTGTTTACCTCTACCACTTCTGCTGGAAGGCTATTCCATACACCCACTACCCTCTCAGTAAAGTAATACTTCCTGATATTAGTTTTAAATCGTTACCCCTCTAATTTAAGACTACATCCTCTGTTTGTGGTAGTTTTTCTTCTTTTAAATATACTCTCTTCCTTTGTTGATTCCCTTTATGTATTTACATGTTGTATTCCCCTTAACACTTTTACTGCCTCTTTATTCACCTTTCAATTGTTACTTTATTTTTAACCTGCAGGTTCAGAGTTTTCTCCTGCACTTTTGGCAAGGCATGCCCCCACACATGCTCCCTGTCCTGGGCTCCTCCACGGTGGTAAACATCGTTGGGGTGTGCGACTCCATCCTGTATAAAGCTATCTCCGGAGTCTTGATGCCAACTGTCTTGCAAGCTCTGCCAGACAGGTTGGTGCCTCTTATTGTCTGTGATTTAATGCTGTGAGACGAAAACACAATCGCTTTCTGTGTTGCTGTGCTGCTCTGTGTGTACTAATAGAATCAATACAAAGGAGATTATCTATCAGTGGTCACATAACTCAGAGCAGTTCCACTGAGTCCAGCCAAGTTAAACTGACAGCCAGAATGAATTGGAAAAGCTAGACCAAAATAGTGAATTGGGTGAATGATTACGCGCCTCTAAGAGCGAAACGCGTGGTCTCCTACCTGCCATGCAATTTTTACATTTTCCACTTTAATACTTTTGCTTACAGAAATATTATTTAAATCATTTTTCATCCTGAGAGGGAGTCTCACTTTTTTCTTTTCGCCGGCCTTGAAGAAGGCTCCGGTCTTTGGGAGGTGTGTAATCTATATATTCCAGGTTTTTTTTGGGGGGTGGGGGGTTTGAGTCGGGAGAATTCTCACGCTCGCTTTTTTTCCCTCTCAGCAATTTTGGTCTAATTCTTTGCAACTTGCTTGTGAATTACATAGTTGCCAGCAGTCCTGGATTTAAAAGGATAGTCCCATATTTTGAGGAGTGGGGGGGGGGTCCTGTTTCGCCAATCGAATACGAGCATGTAGGGGCAAATCTTGCAGGGTTCGGGATCCACAAACTCGCAATTGAAATCGAGATCTGAGGTCCCGAGTTCTCGCTAAACTTTAATGAGCAAGGCTGGCGCTCAATCTAACGGGGTCATGCAACATTGCGTAACAATATATGACCCCGCCCCTTTTTCTTACCAAACCCACCCCTGGAATCTCCACAGGACCCACTCCCTGCAAGTATTCAAATTACTAACTAAACAACACGAGACAAGTGTAAACATTCCAAAACAGAACCCCAAATAGTGCTCAGGCAACACAGTATTCCATAAAATGCATTAATATTAATAACCTTAATAATTATTCCTTTTTGACACTTTCCCTTCGCAGCTTGACGCAAGTGATAAGGAAGTTTGCAAAACAGCTGGACGAATGGTTAAAAGTGGCGCTCCACGACCTTCCAGAAAACCTACGGAACATCAAATTTGAGCGTAGGTATAGATTTCATTTACAATATTTTTTATTTACGAGATACGCTCTCTCCTGGAATCGTATTGTCTAGTCATATGTTGTCTGCAGTACAGGACCCTCTTAATCCCTTCTACATGAATCCATTAATAACCTAAGTAACTTCAGAAAGTTTTTACTTTACCGAGAGGGTGGGGAATTCAAGGAACAGCCTTCCAGCATCAGGGGTTAGAGGACAATACGGTGAAGGAGTTTATGCATACATGGGCCAACTAAAGCTCTAACAGGTGGAATATGCACAGTCTAGATGGGCTAAATGGCTTCTATACAACTTAAGCATACATGGTTTGTAACTTTAAAATGTTTTTTAACCCCTGAAGGACAGGGGTTGTTATGGGTATATTTAACTGTCATTTTTTTCTTTCTAATTTATTGTACTCCTACAGACTATATACTGTTTTTTTAACGAGATTCATGCCTTTCTTTTGATGTCATGTTTATTCTTTTAAAATAGAATTTAATATGATTTTTTTTTTTAAATTTGCCAAACCCTGGTCTACATTAATGACACAGAAATATCATATAAATACACTTTACCTTCTCTTCTTAAACAGGCACTAAGCCCATTCCCTCTCTCTACACTTCGGTCCCCCTTTTTTTTTACGATAGGGTCTACTCAATGAAGAGGTAAGTGCAGAGGGCTGAGATGGGAATTTCAAACTTAGCCGAATCAGAAAAATTCTCCAATACAGCTGAACGGGGGAGAAGTTTTCCAACTCGGCTACTTTGGCCTGAAGTTTGAAATTCCCATCTCAATTCCCTGTAATTGTCTCTTTATTGAGTGGAGCCTTGTGAGATTGCAGCTTGGCTGCTATAAATACTTAGCTGGTAAATATCTGGCCACTGTACAATTATCCTCTGGTTCTTCTACCATACCAGCCATGCTTTTGCCTCCGTAGTATTATTATTGGCCACAAACCAATTTTTAGCGACTTACCAGCAACCCCACCAGCCATGGATTGCACAGATACCTCCTCCTCTGCTCCCTAGCCGCTCCCCAGTTTTGGTGACTGTATTAATGTTATGACATCATAGGCCATGGCCTTTAGAAACAACCTTTTTCATAAAAAAAGGAGCTGGCAACGAGCAATCTTTATACCCTTACCCAAAAAACACATATGGAACTTCTCACATTTCAAACCTTCTACTGCCTATGTTACTGATATGATTCCAGTACGGTGCAGTAAATGACAAGATTAAAATTAAATATATTTAAACATCTTTTGGGGATATTCTTTTGCCTCCTACCAGGTGGGCCAGCTACATTTCAGACAGCCCCCAGCTGCTGATTTCAGTCTTCCAATGCCTTTCACTAATATGGCCGAAACCACGTTGGCAAAGAAAAATAGGTTATCAAATTACTTTCTCCAGGCAGGGGAGCCACTCCGTTTCAGGCAGGCTGTGTGGTATCCCGTGGTGCTGAAGGTCCATCACCTGTGTATAAATCCATTTTAATTTCCCTGCATTCATAGCTTCCTCTATTCAGAGACACAAATCTCCGCCGTACAGTAATTAAGAAAAAAAAGGATTAGCGCCAGGTCAAGAAGGGGGAACCAGCTCTGCATTGTCTCTGGCTCTTAATCCGAATAATAAAATGCATAATTTAGCCGGCTCTGTTTTTTTTTTTTTTTTTTTTAGAGAATTCTAAAGAATACAAATATCTCGCAAAATAGATGAGAAATCGATGTGAATATTTATTAATTTCATTATTTTTTTCCCCAATAAAGTTTTTTTTTTTTTAAATGTTAAATTACACCAGTTGAGAGATAAAGTCCAGCTCAACTCTGAATTTATTTATTCTAATATTAAGAAAATTATCTTTTGTTAACATTTTGTAAAATTGTTACCTTTTTAAAATGATATTTATCCTCTAAACGGCTAACTGAGGCTAGGTACAGTGAACTACAAATATATGTATATATATAAAAAAAAAAAAATAATAATCAGTAAGATGTGAGACATACTTTCTGTAAAAACATTTTTAAAAAATTCAATATTATGTTATTTTATTGTTCTTAATAACTAATTAATAAGAATATCAACCCATGCAGTATTACACACGTTGTTATGTAAAACACAATTTTATAGAACACATGTTCATGGTCCTGGCATGTCATGAATTTAGGCCAGACTCATGGCCAATTAAGAAAAAAATCTGATTTAAATAGCATGAAAAGAAATCCATACCTTCCTTAAAATAAAAATATATAGCTGTAGGAGTAAATTAAATGGAAAAAAGGAGTGAAAATAAATTTAAACACACACATAACATAAAATGTCCTAAAGCTCTTGCCGTTAAGGGGTTAAACATTTTTTTTTAAAAAGCACAGCTATCTACGGACGCAGAGAGAGGCCATGTATTTTAAATATTTTTCTGACTTGTTTTCTTAAGGTAACAACTTGGTTTTTTTTTGAGAAAACAATGTGTGTGTGTGTTTTTCTGGAGAAAACAAGTTGTGATCTGGAGAAAACAAGTCAGAAAAATATTAAAATACGTGGCCTCTCTTAGTTTCTGTAGATCTGTACAGTTAAAGCTAAGTATTTTTATTGAATATGTTAGTAAAAGTAAAGTTTTTGAAAAACTGTGCCATCAACTATTCCTCATTTTCTATAAGGAGGCATCCATATTGAATAACAAGAGAGGTTGAGAGTAGTTGAACGCAAGTTTTGTAACCTATTATGTACTTCCAAATCTAGGTACTTGATTGACCACCAGTCAGCTCGCCCACCACAATAAAAATGACTGTTTTGACAAATCCACTATTTACTAAACATTCATAGTATCCCATTATCCCAAGTAGAGTCTACATCGCAAGATGCTGATGAGATTCTCCAATTGATATTAGGCTCCCCCCCCCGACGTGAAAATGGTTTATTAAATTCCTACGGCGATTATTGTTTTAAAAAACCCAAATTATTCTCAGTCTATCTCAAGCCTTCATTAATAATGTTAATTGGGTCACAGAACAGTGGCCACATGGGTATTGCGACATAAGTTTCTTTTATAGCAAGATTTTTTCCAAACTCGGATAACCATCCGTGACTGCCACTAATTCATGTGTAAATGAGCCATTACTTTGTGTTTTTTTTAATGCAAATTCTTTTTAATTATGCTCATTCTCCAACACAATAAACGGGCTAAATTGTGAAGGAAAGTTATTATAAATGAAAGTTGGTCCTGTGTCCGACAATATTTTGTAACATTCCCACATTTTTTTTATTTTTTTTTTAAATCTGTCAATCATCTCTCGCTTTCTTTCTGTGATTTCCTATATTATTTTTATGTTGTTATTATTATTACAACTATTTTACTGTGTACTCTCTTTCAAGCTTTCTTCTTCAGTTACTGCTACATGGAATATATGGCAAAAAATATGACCCTGTCCTAACTCAGTAAACAATTGGTGCAGTAATAAAAAACCAACAGCAGAACCAATTCTACCATTGTTGATGGTACATACTATCTCACTGCCCTGCACTGCCTACAAAGGCATCCGGATTCAGGGCCGCCATTAGAAATTGTGGAGTGACTTACAGAACAAATGGTCTGGGCTCCCACCTCCCCCACTCAATTTCTCATTTATTATTATTGCCCCCAAATCCCTTGCCATAGCACCACCTTGCACACCCATGACATGCCCCAGCACCCACATTGCACATCCAGGACTTAACCCAGCCAGCCCCGCGGGACATGCCACAGCGCCCACAGGACATGCCCCAGCACAAGCCGCATCACCCACATTTCACACCCAGGACATGTCCCAGCACCCACATTGCACACCCAGGACATGCCCCATCACCTACATTGGACACCCAGGACATGTCCCAGCACCCACATTGCACACCCAGGATGTGTCCCGGCACCCACATTGCACACCCAGGACATGCCCCATCACCTACATTGGACACCCAGGACATGTCCCAGCACCCACATTGCACACCCAGGACGTGTCCCAGCACCCACATTGCACACCCAGGACATGCCCCAGCACCCACATTGCAAGCCCCAGACATGCCCCAGCACCCAATTTGGCTTCAATTTTTTTGCATTGATTTTATTCTGGTTTTGTTGTTGTTGCATTTGACTGGAAAGTTTTATTTTTGTTTAAATATTATATCTTCTGAGAACACGATTTTCCATCTCCCATACAGAACATGAAATAATTATGTTTTATCATTATTCCTAGTTTCAAAAAGGTTTTCCCAAATCCTTAGAAGGCAAACCTCTTTAAACCATCTCTGCCAGGTAAATATATATAACCTCTTTTTAAGACATTTATTTATGTGATGGTGTTTATGCAAGAAATGGAAACAAAATGTGTATTTGACATTTCTCTTTTCGTACATAATAATGCATAAATGAAACCTAGAAACAGACTGTGCCAAACAAGTAAGCATGCTAAGTGTGAAATGTGTGGTATTGTGCATGGCATGTCTCCTGGTCATTTCTCAAATTCTGTTTGTTGCAATAGGATTTCACTATCAAAGACAAGGCATTTTTCTTATATTACTGATATCCTAGATGAGAATCCAAGTACTAGCACACTTACTTTCTCCATTCTCTGCTTGTGGACATTGCATATGATCCTTTAATAGTCCATGAGGTTCTCATTCTTATAGACTATACGTTTATGTGGATGACAGGCTAAGCAGCCCTGGACAGATTCCAGGAAGCAAATCTCCTAGTGCTTGTTTTTTCCCCCTACATAACTAGTAATATCTTCTGAATGAAACATCATAGAAAGATAATTTCAAACGTGACTCAATCAGCAGGAGAGGGACAATTTATAAATCGGGGTTGCTGTTACAAACGCCACGAAACCTGTGGATATAGATAAAATGGCAATGGTCTGCAGTGGTTTCTATCACCAAAGTACATGCTGACTGCCATTCACCCCAAACAGCCTGTTGGTTTATATGCACATTGCAACTATTAATACTTTCTCTATAATCCCCCCATGTGCTTCTCTGCAGGCATCGAGAACAGTCATACACAGCGCAGATATCACCTTCCAGATGTTGGAAGACTGGAGGAATGTGGATCTTAATAGCATTACCAAACAAAGCCTTTACACAATAGAGGACTCCAGAGAGGAACACAGGAAACTCATTATCCAGTGTAAGAGCGAAAGAAAGCGACGGCTTAGGCCCAAAGATTCACACCTCCGCTTCTCAAGGACCCTTAGTAGGACAGGCTTCTAAGGAGATCCATTTCTCAGCAGATGTTTGTTGATCTGTGGATTAGTTTTGTTCAGCACATTATTTTTTTTCCATCTCCAGGAATATTCGGAGGTCGTGGCTGATGTCACACTCCTTCAAGACAGACCAAACTTTTTTTTTTTTTTTGTACTTTTTGGTTCTGTGCCATTTTACTTTTTATAGGGTATGTACTTTTTAACATGCACACCATGCGGTGAACCATGCAGGCTGATCCGGTCAACGGCTGTCACTCTGAGAGATCCCCAATTTTTTTGATATACTGTATAGAGGGGACCAGATCCTTAGCTAGTCCTTTTTGCTCCCAAGGGAAGAGAACAAAAATTGCACCCCTTGCCCCTCAATATACATATAGAGCCATTTGTTGCCGAAAAAAAAGTTACCCAGACACAGACAATGGTACAGCATAGTTTCCATCAGCATGTAGGCACGAGTTATATGACTATAATTACATATTACTGGGTGCAGTTAGTGGAATGAGAAAGCTCCATCAAATATTTATATGTAGAAGCGTGTATGGTATTCAAACAGAGCTTCCTGTGCATATAGTGATCAACCCACTAGCCAACATGATTCAGAACCATATGTTATGATTGCACTTCAATGTGTGCACTGGAGGCTTGCACCTCAGTCATCCACCACCCTCATTACTGCTCTGGAGGGGACCTGTGCTAGTGTCGATGAGCTAATATGAATGTTTTGGTTACAGTGTATCAGGAGTTTGACCATCTTCTGGAAGAGCAGTCTCCCATCGAATCGTACATTGATTGGTTGGATTCCATGGTGGACAGATGCGTGGTCAAAGTAAGTTCTCGTCGGACATATCGGTCATAGTCTTTTGTTTGTCTTGTTTTTATAAATAAAGAAATATTCCACATTATTTCACTGGTAGGTTGTTATTTGTGCTTCTTTAGCAGTGTCTCTGGCTCTTTTGAAAACATAATTTGCGGTAATGTCAGGCCCCCCCCCCCCCGGCATGAAAGAAAGATAAAAGATAAAATAAAACCACTGCGCTATAAAACCAGACATTGCTAAATGAAATACAACCAGAATGTCATTATGTAGTTGACAGTACTTGCCGACTGGTGTCCTTTTACTTGACCCATTATGTAGACATCCTTTGCCGTAAGGCACGGCGTAAACCTTTTTAATTTTTATCTAAATGCAGACTCTTTTTATTGCAGGTGGCATCTAACAAGCAAGGAACCCTGAAGAAAGTAGCCCAACAATTCCTTCTGATCTGGTCCTGCTTTGGCACAAGGGTTATTCGAGACATGACATTGCATAGTGCGCCAAGCTTTGGTATGTCTACTTCTTTAATTCAATTCTAGGGTGGGGTTTACGCCTCACTGGTACAATAAGAAGTTATTTAGCATTGTGTACGTCTTTCCCTCATGGGCTGTCCACCTCTCCCTTCCGGAATTCGTCATTAAAAAGTCACAGTGTTAAGTATGTCTCTAAGCTCTTGGCCGGCTTGAGTAGATCCCAGGTGTTTGTGACCTGGGTTTTCTCATTTTATAATACTACATAATAATAATAATAAAGTCACAGTGTTAAGTATGTCTCTAAGCTCTCGGCCGGCTTGAGAAGATCCCAGGTGTTTGTGACCTGGGTTTTCTCATTGTATAATACTGCACAATAATATGTTTGACCATTAAAAAAACTCCCTCTAATGTATTAGTATTTTTTAAAGGCAAATGGGTAACCAGTGTGAGACAAAACATAAAGTGAGTGGTCAGGACACTGGGAACCCTGATATGTGGAATCAGGCAAGGTGCTTTAACAGCGTATACACAGAATATAAGAGATGGGTGATCAAACCCCAATATAGAAACATAGAATGTGTCGGCAGATAAGAACCATTCGGCCCATCTAGTCTGCCCAGTGTTCTAAATACTTTTATTAGTCCCCAGTTCACTATCTTATATCTAGGATAGCCTTGTTCCTATCCCACGCATGCTTAAACTCCTTCACGGTGTTTACCTCTACCACTTCTGCTGGAAGGCTATTCCATGCATCCACTACCCTCTCAGTAAAGCAATACTTTCTGATATTACTTTTAAAACTTTGCCCCTCTAATTTAAGACTATGTCCTCTAGTTGTGGTAGTTTTTCTTCTTTTAAATATACTCTCTTCCTTTACTGTGTTGATTCCCTTTATGTATTTACATTTTTCTATCATATCCCCCCCTGTGGAACGATTGCAACATGGAGTGGAAGGGGTGCGATAGTGTTGGTTGGGGGTTTATATGTATGTAGTCAGGCCTGGGGCAGCACAAAAACTAAATACACCACTGGCTTTGTGGACAGGGCACATGTGGAAAGTAGGCCCCAGCATGAAATTGATATTGCCCAAGGTTGACAGTGATTTACTGGAGAAAAGACAAGCCATTTGTGTTGCCCACTGCTATGCTGCTCCATCATTAGGGTTTGGGGGGTCTAGTTGCTGGTGTTATCCCTGTAATTACAGCCCCACGTGATGGGGAATGGAATTGACTTACATCCTATACATACTCTATAGTTTATTATCTCTAATTTTATTCTCATGACCAGGTTCGTTCCACCTAATCCACCTAATGTTCGATGACTATGTACTATACCTGCTGGAGTCTCTGCACTGCCAGGACAGGGCCAGCGAGCTCATGAGAGCAATGAAGGGAGAAGTGTGCAATGGTAAGTTTATTCTAAACACTGTATGCTTGCTTGTATTTGCAGCCACTTAGTGTAACTGCCAGTGGCACTAGGCATTAGCATACTCACCAACATTCTCTGCGAGGGTCCCAGGGCAGACCCTGAACATCATTACATTGTCCATCCTGGGTTAGATCGCACGTCTTCAAATAGAAGATGAGAAAACCCGTTAATAAACCTAAGACACGGTTATCAAATCCACTGACACCAGTCACTAGCAGCTAAGCTGACATGCATCTCATACCAACCTACAGAGATACAGAGAAATCATCTCCAAGATGTAATCTTCATCACTTGTGTAGGGGTGCTGTCAAGAGTTAAAAGAGGTGGAGCTTAGAGTTGGCTAACCACATCTCCCCATGATTTAACTGCAATTCCTATATGTGACTGACTGAGATCATTTACTATTATTATAGTACAATGTTAGGGATGTATGTTGTAGTTATTATTTACATATATACATACCTTGTTTTCATATCTCCTTAGACTATTGTCCCTCTTTTCTCCTCTATTGTCCCTCCAGTGTCCCTCTTTCCTCCTCTATTGTCCATCTTTTCTCATCTATTGTCCCTCTTTTCTCCTCTATTGTCCCTCTAGTGTCCCTCTTTCCTCCTCTATTGTCCCTCTTTCATCCACTATTGTCCCTCTTTCATCCACTATTGTCCCTCTTTCTTCCTCTATTATCCCTCTTTCCTCCTCTATTGTCCCTCTTTCCTCCTCTATTATCCCTCTTTTCTCCTCTATTGTCCCTCTTTCACCCACTATTGTCCTCTTTCCTCCTCTATTGTCACTCTTTCATCCACTATTGTCCCTCTTTTTTCCTCAATTGTTCCTCTTTCCTCCTCTATTGTCCCTCTTTCATCCACTATTGTCCTCTTTCCTCCTCCATTGTCACCTTTCATCCACTATTGTCCCTCTTTTTTCCTCAATTGTTCCTATTTTCTCCTCTATTGTAACTCTTTCCTCTTCTATTGTCCCTCTTTCCTCCTCTATTGTCCCTCTTTTTTCCTCAATTGTTCCTCTTTTCTCATCTATTGTCCTTCTTTCCTCCTATATTGTCCCTCTCTCCTCCTCCATTGTCCTTCTTTCCTCCTATATTGTCCCTCTCTCCTCCTCTAGTGTCCCTCTTTTCTGGGAGCTCAGAATGTCTGGTTTGTATAACTGTATCACAGATACCAGAGCAATAAAACTCACAATAGAGTTTAAACGGCAGTAAATGTGTTTATACATTAACTTGTGTAAATAAAATACTTAATTGTTTTTCTAAAAGACTTATCAGATGACATGCATAGTTACCAATTGGCCATAAAGTCACTGGAAATGTTCCGGTAAAGCCTCGCCAAACCTTCAGCCTCTCCCATTAAAAATAAAAAAAAAATGTCCCTCTCTGGCCATTTAAAATGTTGAGAGTTATACGTTTTTTTTTCTAAACCAGATTCTGTGGAAGAATGTATACACCGTATCCAGGGATTTAAAAAAAAAAATGTATTTATACATTTTTACAAATCTTTTAACAGAAGTGAGAGAAGAAATCCTGCTGGTAGACACTGCCATTTCGACACCGTCCCCGGTCCCCTTCTCACCGGCAACTTCTTCAGCCTCGGTGGATGTTCCTGCGTCAACCTCACCTGCCAGCAACCAGTCCCCGGAGAGCAGTGGCGTGCCTGTTACAACAGGTAAGGCCACAGACACATCCCTGAGATGAATATGGAATATTGGTTCATGGCTATCTAGCGCACTGTCTCTGGCTCCTCCTCATTCTCTGACATCAGCACCTCATGTTATGTAGCCTGTTATAGAGTAGTGGCCATTTGCAGAAGTACCCTTTAAAAATGTTATAAAACATGGATAAATATTTATAAAAAAAAATTGGGAAATATAGTTCACATTTAACATATGTGAAATGCATTTATTTATACATTAAAACAATTTAAAGTTATTTTCTAGTTTTTCAATGGAAATAATTTCTTCGGAGCTTCTAAATTCACTGCCGTCCAATAACATCAACAATCTGTTGCAATTTATTTGCACTTTTTTGGTCGAAATGAAGTCTTGAGAGAAAGACAGATCATACCGATCTTGTTCTTTTTCTATACATGTGTGGATGATGAATTTACCCTGGAAGCCATTTTGCTAAATGGATGCCATTTTGTATGCCTTCAGCCATGTTTGTCCTCTGTGTTTTTCACAGAGAGGAGTGAGTTGTTTTTTGCTCTTAGTGTTGGAAGATTACAAAAGTAACCAAGCTTGGTTAATTTAGTGCTCAAAGGAAAAGATTGTACCAATGATACATCACAAATGACCAGACCGTTTAACCGGAAATTTCTAGAAGGTTTCGCTGGCAAACACTGTGGTTTTATAAAGGTTATACGTAGTACAGCAACAAATTATATCCAGTCAAGGACTCTCTCTACTCAGAATTCCATGGCTGTCTTTATTGTCATGTAAACTATTTATTGAGCTGAGTGATATATGTGTTTGTAGTCAATGGATGGCCTTTTGCTTGTGATGAGGCTTTGTTATTCACAATCCCAAATGCTCCGGTTTCTTTAAACTCAATCTGTGGATCTTCACAGGTTTTAATGCCTTAGAGGTCTCGCTTGTGTTCTCTCACACTTGTTAGGCCGCAGTCAGACTGTGTTGTGTGTGTTATACTGCCCAGGAACAGCCTAAGATACATGTAAACACTCACTGGTTTGAAACTATGATCATTTTGCACTCAGGACTTAGCCCAGCACCCAAATTTGTACTCATAGCCCTTACCCCAGCAACCAACACCCAGATTTGCACTCACAGAACTTACGCCAGCACCCAGATTTGAACTCACAGGACTTTCCCTAGTACCCAGATTTGCACTCAGCACTTACCCCAGCGACCAGCACCCAAATTTGCACTCAGGACTTGCTCCAGCACCCACTTTGCACTCTCAGAACTTACATCAGGACCCACTTTGGACTCTCAGTACTTACTTAAGCAGCCATATTTGCACTCACAGGACTTACCCCAATGACCTGCCCCATATTTGCACTCAGGCCTCACCCCATCACCCACTTTGCACTCAGGAAGTACCCCAGCACCCGATTTGCACTCACAGGACTTACCCCATCAGCCAACCTCCAGATTTACTCTCCGGACTTCCTCCAACACCCTTCTGCTGCCACCGCCTTTTTACTGAGTGCTGTGATGTCATGTGACAACCGGCACATAGATTATTCAGTAGTGTGGGTGCGGGGGCGGAGGAAGCAGTCTATGTCAATATCACTGGCACAGTGACTGTTTCCCCTCGTGCTGCACTCTCCTATTAAAAATCAGGCACTAGTCGAATTAATAGCGGACTTGGAAAAACCTATCTCTAACCAGTGGTGCATTTGTACTTATGGTCCAAATGCACCAAAAGGTGATTTTGTGTTCCTGGCTGTGAGCACAAACAGTGATCGGGAGCCAGATAGACAAAGACCTGATCAGAGACTTTATAAACCCTGTGGGTCCATGATGAAACATTGCGAGTGTCGGTTACATTTACCCTGTCAGATGGAGGTCACTCAAAGCCTGACAGGTGGGATTCTGCTGCAGAACTCTGCGGCTGGATCCGCAGCACTGCTCTTCTTGGGGGGCCACAGTGAGCTGTAGTTCAGAGGAAGTTCTATGGTCACTTGGGCTATGTGGTTTAGGATGACTTAGAATGTGTGCTGATGGAATATAATACATTGTGTGGACTGTAATAGACTTGTTCTTGTACACAGTGTGGGCGGTTTCTTGCAAAAATTGTATATTTTGAGCAATGCAAAATGTAAAGCATTCATTTTATTTTTTTTCATAAATCAGGTTTTATTGGTTTTTCAAACAAAGTTCAAAAATGGGGTACAGAATAAAGAAAACAAAGGGGTGGGAGTACATGAGCATATAAAACAAGTATGTTTAAATTAGCACAGTAGTTGTATACAGTTAAAAAAGACAAAACAGGGGTGGGTGGGGGGAGGGTGAAGGAAAGAAATATTACAAATGAATACATAACAGATCAATGTTTTCCTACATGATTATCTGAATAACAGAATAGCCCTATCACAGGGAACAAACAACAACAACAAAAAAACAGTTCAGCAAAACAGGTTGTAGGGTGGTCTCTGGGTTCTGGGAGGGTACTAATTACACTGGGCAAAAGGGGGGGGGGGGATGTTACTGCAAGGCATCAAGGGGGGGGGAGAGGGGGAAAAAGAAGGGGGGCAGAAAGTGATGTTTGGGGGGGGGGGGGGGGAATCACGCCCGGTCTAACAACGCACAAGAAGGATAATTTTCTAAGAACTCGGACCAGTAAAACCACATGTGTAGGTATTTGTCTGATATACCTAAAGCATTATAATAAAGCATGCATTTTAAACTACTTTGAAAGCACATTAATATGGATTAATATTTGGCAGATGTATTTTGGGCACAAGACAGTCCCTTTAAAACAAATTTCAGTTCTCCTGTAGTTTTGCATTGTAAATTCACTGGGAGCGTTTTGCATGCTGCCCTCTGAGAAAGTGCTGTGGTTTGCTAATAAATAATGTGAACTCAAGCTCTCCCTGCTAAACTCAGCTCTGTTTGCTGGGATGGAGCAGAAGAAGGAGAACCTTTGCCATAGAAACATCAGTAACACTTTTAGATTTTAGATTTTACAGGAGCTGGAAAGTGTGGTAGAAAAAACTGTTTTGTTTTGTTTGTTTCTTTATTTCACATGGCACAGTACTCATGTAAAAAATATTTTTAGGGTTCTGTGGGTGGAACTGTGCCTTTAAGATAAAACACGGCTGTGAGGTTGGTGAATGGAAGGACAATAGCTGTGATTTATTAGGCACCATACTTGTGTTAAACTCCACTTTTTGAAGAAGTCATAAATAGGTTGTAAAATTGCCAGAGCTTCTGGAATTCTGATACACAAGTGTAACCGGCTATAAATTCTTTGTACACTCTCTTTCTGGGTGTTAATGCCTCTGGGTGTTTGTCTTTGTTTCTGTACAATTTCCCCGTGTGTTTCAATCTTTTGTTTTGTTTATATCTGTTTATTTGTGTTGTATTTTAGCACTAAATAGATCACTTTACAGCAGTATGTGTCAGAATTCCAAATGTAAGTTTTTCTCAATCGAGAAATCGCTAAAAAAAATAAGTACATACACAGGTTCAGCTGCCTTAATTACGAAAACTGTCATAGCTTTATTCGCCAAAATAATATAGAGGGTATTTCCAATTAGCAGCGATCTGTGAAAACAGGTCACTGATAGCTCAGGTAGAAAGATGGATATTTTGTCTAGTAATGCTTGATTTTTGTAGTAGACAGGTGAATTCGTTTAAAATAGCATTTTCGTCCATTCGTCCGAATAACGAAAATGCTAAACTAACGAAAGCTGAATGAACGAATGGTTAATAAATGAAAATCATTCGTCCATTCGTGCTATTGGCATTCTATAAACCGAAATAGAGTTGAAATAGGTCAATTCGTATGAATGGGGACTCTATTTCGGTTTATAGAAAGCTAATAGCATTACATGCATTCCATAAACCGAAAGTCTATAAACCGAAAGAGAGGTTAAAATAGGTCAATTCGTACGAATGAATAAAACGAAACAAAAATAATGAATAAATTTCGTCTGAAACGAATGCAGTAAAGAACTAAATTCGTTTTGGACTAAATGAATAACATTTTCGTCCGAATGGACGAAAACTAAACGAAAATTTTAGTTTTGCACGTGTCTATTTTGTAGTCCCATTGCTATTTCAACATCATTCACTGTTTAGTGAATTGTAGGCTTGCTCCCTCGGCCAGTTTCACATTCTCATGTGGGACAGTGCTGATTCAGGGGCGTAATCCCGCTGGGGTCCAGATTTTAAGTCACTGGCCAGCGTATGTGTGTAGCGTGGTCAGTTTCAGTGACATTCAACCCTTCCGAAACTCCTCCACCTGTCACCCTGCATTGTCGGGGGAACGAGCTGGGAGGTGTGCATGCTGCCTTGCAGTTAATTAACTAATTTAGTATTGGATCCTATAGAACCACCCTGATTAGTTAGCTGACTTCCTTCTGGCTCATTTGAGTTGCACACACTGCAAGGTGTCATGCAAAAATATTATGTGGCCATTTTAATTAATTAACTGCTGTATTCTTAATAAAATACCAATGGGTGAAAGTCTTAATTGTATTAAGGATCCCATTGAAATGTTGACTGCTTTGTCACGAGTGAAACTTTCCAAATGGACAAGGGTGGAAACATATTAGCCAAAGAAGGCCATGCTGATTTCAGAGACAAGATGAATTTTAAAATCTATTGAAACCAATGTACCAACCCCTCCAATGTTCCAAAATAAAAACACCTGCCACTTATTAAAGATGCAACTGTTTAGATACCTGTATAGTGACAGGGCGCCATTTATACAAGTTTTGAAAAATAACAGTGCAATAGCTGAGATGGGATGAATAACATTGGCTGCATTATTTGTGTAGATGCCAATATTTTTATCCCTGCTGGGATTGTGTTTCCACCTGTGCTCAGGAATGAGCTCTCTGTGAAAGAGTGGGAGAGAAGGCAATTCCCATACATTAGCCATGTTGGTAGGGTTCAGTCTCCATCCAAGCTCATAGCATGGTAGAGTGTTAGACAGGCTAACTATGGCATTGAAGATGCTTGGGGACTAGAGATCTCATGGTGCTCTGTCTGACTCAGAAGTGACTGTTATGCACTAGAGAATCATGGGACCTGTAGTTACCAAACATTGAAAGTGATAGCTAACCTTGGCACTGTGGCTGTTTGGGAACTACAGGTCCCATAGTGTTCAGTCTGCCCTAGAACATAGCAGCCACAACTCCTTTTACATATATTCCAACATTATGTGCACCTGACATTGTGCTAATTTGTGTATATTGTGCCTTCCAGAATTAAGGGTAGCAAAAACGCCCATGTTTTAACTGTATTACCTCTTTGCCAGTTGCTCCTGGATCCTCTCCCCCCATTCTTATGCCCCTGCTGGGTTTTTACTGTTGTGTTCCACATCGCACTTCCTGCTGAAAGAAAGTAAAAAAAAAAAAGTAAAATGACCTAAGGGATAAGCTATAAAACAAATGTTTAAAATGCTTGTCTAGCATCTAGACATTCACTTAGCCATGCCGCCATGATCAATCAAGAAGTCTGAAGTCATCCAACTGCTTTTACGTAGGGACAAAGAGTCTAAAGTACAGTTGTATGTTAGTCTTTGTGATCTTTTGGCTCTGGCAAGTACCTTGGCTCGCCCAACTGTTTCTAGCTAGTACCTTGGCTTGCCCAACCGCGATTATCCGTTAACAATTCTTCCTTCTCCTTTGGTTTGGCTGCGGAAGACGGTCATGCACGTCGGAGGGGAACGAAAGGGGAGGGGGGGGGGGGTTAGAGGCGAAAATGTTCTGCTTGGCTCGGACCCTGGAAATGTCTGTCTGTGCGCTGTATGCTCTTTAGATAAGCCAGTATACAAATGCAAATCATTTTTCTTATTGCGCCCATTGTGTTCCACCTTTTGGAGTTTCTTCTTCTTTGCCCTTCTACATAAACAAATACCAACACACTAACTAGCTGGGTGGTCCAAAGCACTGAACCATTATGTGAAAGAGACAAAAGATTGTCTCCAGTTATCAGGGATGCTCAGTTGCGGTCAGATTACACAGAACAATGGGCCGTTTAGGGCTGGCGTTCTGTATTGTTATGCTGATTCCATAAGTATTCTTCAACTTTTTTGTTTTATTCTATATTAGGTATTTATAAACAGTGGGGAAACTGTTGTTTTTCTGTGGTCCTCCTGTGTTAAACACACACACACACACAACTTAGATAAAAAAAATAACAAAAAATAACATAAAATAGACAAAGGGCTTTATTCATGAAAAATGGAGTTGCAGGGAATTGAGAAGGGAAAAGCCAAATGAAGGCCAAACATTTAGATTTTTTTCAACTTGGCTATTTTGGCCTGGATTTTTGCACTTCCTTATGGCCTGGATTCATTAAGGAGGAAATTGAGAAGGTAATGGCAAATTTAAGCCAAGATGGAAAAATTCAAAAATGTTTGGCCTTCCTTTTTTTTTTTTATTCAAGGCCCAAGTAGCTCCCACTCTGTTATACTTCCAACTACTTCAGTCTGCAATTCCCTTGTCAATTCCCTCTCTCACCAACAAAGCTCTGCATGTAAAATGAGATAGAGCGGTGGGCTGATCCTAATTCAATTTCCAGTCACCCTACCTTGGTGCGTTACATTGTTACATTTGGTAGCAGTAGTCGTCACATTCCCAAGACGTAGCTGAAAATCAAAGGATTTCTGAACCTTATGGGTTAAACAAGTTTAAAGTCATAGGGGGGGCGCATGTTTGTTTCTTGTATGTCATATTGTTGTTATGTGTAGTGTATAAGTTGTTTCTTCTTACTTATTGTGAGATATTAATATTGCTGGTTGTTATAATCTTGTGGATATGAAAATGGATAAACAAATATAAAAAGGATAATAAAAAATAAAATAAGATTCCTTTCACTGATTAAAGACCCCATAGTTTTGTGTAGCAGTTTGCAGATGGATGATGTGCTTATTTTCTCTCCGCAGGTACAATGCAGTCCTACACCTGGTCTCTCACCTACACCGTCACTAAAGCTGCAAACGGCCCAGGAGAGAGCGGACAGCAGGTCAGCTGCATGAGAGGGGCGCATGTTCCTCCATCAGTCGCGCACAGAATACCAGTTTATCCACATCGGGAAGACCAAGGGTACGTCGAACATCAGTTACTTCCTAAAATGACTTTATGTGCCACTAGGTAGAAGCATGGGGGGCTTCTTGGAAGCAGTGACAGAACAGGACCATGAAAGGCAACAATGAGGAAATAATTTTTGATACCCCACCCCACTCCCCCATCCTTTTAACCCCACTAGGCCTCCCTTCTCCCTTCTAGATTGTTTTTCTGAGTATAATTTCTTTTTTAAACACTACAATAAAATTAAAAAAAAAAAACTGATTCGTGGAAAGTGGGAACACTTGGCTGGCTGAATAAAATGTTAAATTCGATCCACAGCTAGAGTTAAATGGATACCCGTAACTGTGATACAGGAGTACTGGATGGGGGCCCAGGTATTTTGCACCTGTTGCACTCCTTATGGTTCCATCTTCCTTGGAAGGCTTGTTGTCATTAGACTTCTAGCTTTATTAATGGATATCGGCCTTGTCCGTACGTCTCTAGCTATTTTGCCAGATCCAATGTTTTGGTGAAAGGTCTGCGTATTCCCATTTCTCCAGCGTTGGACCTTTTCCATTCCCGGACTTATTGTTTAGCGTCTCCACCTCCTCTAATAAGTACCGCCGACGTTGTGCATGGTAAATTTCCATTCTAAAACCCATGTCGTTGTTTTAGGTATACAGGAAGTTATAATTATGGAAGTTACACCAATCAAGGACATCATCCAATCGCGGCGCAGTATACCTCGTTACCGCATGAGTCTGGGCTGTCAGGACCGCTTCATTACACTGCCTACAGAAGTAGCACTCAGGTTGGTATACTTTTTGGGGTTCAACGTTCACATACTGGTGTAAACACACACACACACAATATTAAATTAAATAAAGCAACATGTTTCAATAGATAATTGTAGAAAACAAAGAAGATTAAAAATGATCCCCTTTTATGGCTAACTAAGAATTTGATTACAGGCTTTCAAGACCAAGTTGCTAGGCTTCTTCCTCAGGCTAGTCTCCTTCCTCAGGCTAGGCTTCTTCCTCAGGCTAGGTTCTTTCCTTGGGCTAGGCTTCTTCCTCAGGCTAGTCTCCTTCCTCAGGCTAGGTTCTTTCCTTGGGCTAGGCTTCTTCCTTCTTCCTCAGGCTAGGCTCCTTCCTCAGGCTAGGCTTCTTCCTCAGGCTACGTTCTTTCCTTGGGCTAGGCTTCTTCCTCAGGCTAGGCTCCTTCCTCAGGCTAGGCTTCTTCCTCAGGCTACGTTCTTTCCTTGGGCTAGGCTTCTTCCTCAGGCTAGGCTTCTTCGTTCTTCCTCAGGCTAGGTTCTTTCCTTTGGCTACGCTTCTTCCTCAGGCTATGCTCCTTCCTCAGGCTAGGCTTCTTCCTCAGGCTAGGCTCCTTCCTCAGGCTCGGTTCTTCCCCAGGCTATGCTCCTTCCTCAGGCTATGCTCCTTCCTCAGGCTAGGCTTCTTCCTCAGGCTATGCTCCTTCCTCAGTCTAGGCTCCTTCCTCAGGCTAGGCTTCTTCCTCAGTCTAGGCTCCTTCCTCAGGCTAGGCTTCTTCCTCAGTCTAGGCTTCTTATTCAGTCAGAGTTGGCACTGCCATATAAGTATAGGATGTGGCTGCATGAGGGCCCTCTTGCTTATGGGTCCCCACAGTGCCAAACCAGACCATTATGGAGATCGACCAATAGCTGATACGGTGCCCCCCCATCTAATTTTTCGCTTACCTGAATTTAGTCCACCAACACCAGTTCCAATAATTGTTTAGGTGCTAGAGAAATTAAGCCTCCATAGAATTCCATGTTAAGGGTTTTTAGAGTTGAGTTTTTCAGAGGTTTTAAAGGTAGGTAGACAATGTGATAGAGCAACAGGAAATGTTAGCTGGATGCTTGGTTGTATAGGGAGAAGTATTAGTAGAATGCTTGGTTGTATAGGTAGAGGTATTAGCAGAATGCTTGGTTGGATAGGGAGAAGTATTAGTAGAATGCTTGGTTGGATAGGGAGAGGTATTAGCAGAATGCTTGGTTGTGTAGGGAGAGGTATTAGCAGAATGCTTGGTTGTATAGGGAGAATTATAAGCAGAATGCTTGGTTGTATAGGGAGAGGTATTAGCAGAATGCTTGGTTGTATAGGGAGAGGTATTAGCAGAATGCTTGGTTGTATAGTGAGAGGTATTAGCAGAATGCTTGGTTGTATAGGGAGAGGTATTAGCATAATGTTTGGTTGTATAAGGAGAGGTATTAGCAGAATGCTTGGTTGTGTAGGGAGAGGTATTAGCAGAATGCTTGGTTGTATAGGGAGAGGTATTAGCATAATGCTTGGTTGTATAAGGAGAGGTATTAGCAGAATGCTTGGTTGTGTAGGGAGAGGTATTAGCAGAATGCATGGTTATTTAGAGAGAGGTATTGGCAGAATGATTGGTTGTATAGAGAGAGATATTAGCAGAATGCTTGGTTGGATAGGGAGAGGTATTATCAGAATGCTTGTTTGAATAGGGAGATGTATTAGCAGTAGAAAGAGGGAAGTGCTCATGCCATTGTACAGAGCACTGGTGAGACCTCACTTGGAGTGTTGTACGCAGTACCGGAGACCATATCTCCAGAAGGATTTTGATACTTTGGAGAGAGTTCAGAGAAGGGCTACTAAACTGGTTCATGGTTTGAAGGGTAAAACTTACCAGGAAAGGTTAAAGCATCTTAACATGTATAGCTTGGAGGAAAGACGTAACAGGGGGATATGATAGAAACATTTAAATACATAAAGGGAATCAACACGGTAAAGGAAGAGAGTATATTTAAAAGAAGAAAAACTACCACAACTAGAGGACATAGTCTTAAATTAGATGGGCAACGATTTAAAAGTAATATCAAGAAGTATTACTTTGCTGAGAGGGTAGTGGATGCATGTATGGGCCTTCCAGCAGAAGTGGTAGAGGTTAACACAGTGAAGGAGTTTATGCATGCGTGGGATAGGCACAAGGCTATCCTAGATATAAGATAAGGCCAGGGACTAATAAAACTATTTATAAAATTGGTCAGACTAGATTGACTGAATGATTCTTATCTGCCGACACATTCTATATTTCTATGTAACAATTTTTTTTTTTCATATAGTTGTTCTTTACAAAATAATGATAATAATAATACTAATAATAATTAAGTCTTAGGCAGCCAAAGGTCAAAAAGTCTGCACTGGTGTAAACAGAATTCAGAATGCGTTGACCCAGAAAATTGTAATTTCCTGTCGGGATCATTGCAACAAACATTGCCTTTATGCTTGACACAGGACACAATGTTTCGAAGGCTTAACTAGTTTTCATGAAACCGGATGCTAAGTGTGAAAGGTGACTGATCCAGCAGCGTGCCGGGATCTCTGCAGATGGCCAAGTTTGGACACTGTAACAAGGGCTTAATAGAAAGTTCATCGGAGAGTTTGTCCGGCACATGCCAAGAGCTGGCTTTAAAACATTGTATTTCAATGGTCTCTTCACTGAACATGTTAAAAAAAATAAAAAATAACGATATATATATATATATATAAAATATGAGTCATTTTTCAATTAGCTGACCTAAAATATTAAAACTTTCCATGTTTCAGCCATAATAGAATTTACTATTATATAACACAAGATGCTCACAGACTGCTTTATTTTTAGTCATTACTGGTTTCTTCCCTTACACTTCTGACATTAGCGGACACAGCTGCGATCAAGTTGGGAGAAGAAAAAAAAAACGTTATTTGTTCTTTCTCTTAGCCTCACCCCCATCCATTACCCCATCCTCCCGCCCAACAATTTTTCCTACTAGTAAATATTACGAGAAAATGAATGGGAGGCTGTCCTTGCCTTGTGCTGTGCTCAAAAATTGTTTGCCAAAAAATATTTATAGCACCAGTTGCCCTTTAAAGGTAAAGTCATGGCCATAATAATTAATACGTGAATTAACCTAAACTTCCATTATTTCCGGAGAACACTGTGGTATTTCTGAGAATAACACAACATCGTTTCTGGATTCACACTTTAATTTGGTGCAACATTTGACAAATCCCATGAGCAAGGGTTCCTAAAATCCCTTTTGCTGGCTCCTAAAGTTTTTTTTAGATTGTTTTATGTAGAATTCTGAGGACTTAGCTGGCTTTTAAAAAATAGTGCTAGGTAAAAAAAAAAAAATAACTAGGCTGGCTCTTCAACCGGTCTCTTTAACTCCTAAACTCAAAAAATATTGTCAAGCCACAATGTAATGGTTTCAGCGGCTAGTCTATCAAGCATTACTAACAAATGCACTGAAATGGTCAAGTTGCCACTTGCGCCAATTCCCTGATGGATTCTTCCACCTGTTGTATGGCTGCCAAAATGGAAGCATACTCAACTGCCCTGTCCCCTAAATGATGATGTCAGCATCCCCCAATGCTTAACATGTGCACGCTAAGCATTATGGGAGTTTGAGAACACCATTTTGTATGAGGGTGTGCGTGTATCCGTCCTATATGTAGTCTTGACCTCTACGCTGCTGGCATTAATAACTAATTTATATACATTTTCTAGGAATTTTGGTATTGCACACCACAGCACCATCACGTTTGTTTTCTTTCTCTTCGTATATGAGCCGTTAATAATGAACTCCGACCTCTGTTTCTCCCTTTGCAGTATCCGTTTAACAGCCAGACGCGAGTGGATCCCTGTCTCATGAGCGGTGCCCCCCGGCTCCATCCCAGCCAGGTTGCACCTCGATGGCCAGAGGTGGCCTCCACCAACACCTGTTACACCAGCCCGCCCATGCACTCTGCCAGATACGCAACCTCCAATGACATGTACGCTTCCCTAGCCCCCCGTCGGAACTCCGACTACGAACACATGCAACATTTCCCCGGATTTGCTTATATAAATGGAGAAGCCAGTACGGGATGGGCAAAATGAGGACGGTTTTGCAGTACTGTCTTTCTTTCACTGGAACCACATAGACTGCGTTGTAAGTTCATGAAAACGTGGTATCTTTAGGAGAGAGAAGAACATTTGTTGAAGCAAACTCAACATGGTTCTTCTCGTGTGGTATTTTTTGGTTCTCACGGCCTTTCCAAAAAGGAAACCTTCCCAGCGAACAAGTGTTACATGCTGTAGTTCAGGTCTAGCCAATCTGTTTATCTCCAGGTGACTGAACCTCTTGGGAGAGGTAGTTCAAGCACAGACAAAGCATCATGGCAGATGTAGTTCAGAAACTTACAGAGCATCATGGGAGATGCAGTTCAGCCACAGACAAAGCATCGTGGGATGTAATTTAACAACAGACAGAGCATCGTGGAAGGTGTAGTTCAACGACAGAGCATCATGGGAGATGTGGTTCGGCAGCATACAGTGCATCATGAGAGATGTAGTTCAACAACGGACAGAGCATCACGGGATGTACTTCCAACAAACAGAGCATCGTGGAAGATGTAGTTCAACAATAGAGCATCACGGGAGATGTAGTTCAACAATAGAGCATCACGGGAGTTGTAGTTCACCACGAGCTGCGGATTAGATTCCACCTGCTGTACAGTGAATGAAGGACTGGGGTGGTTGTTTTATATTTATTTACACAGCTGGCGGGTGTTAGCATGCAGAGTCCGGACTTATTTTTGGCTCTGCCTTCTCTGCATTCCCTGCCCATGAAAATGACTTGTTAATTTGGATAAGGACTCTCACTGGCGCAAATTTAAAGTGACGCTGCAATAAAAAAGGGACTTTTTGGGCACGATGCAGCCACTGATTATCCACTGCCTTGAAATGTATCACAATGCAAAGAAAAATGGAACAAATCCGTGGACCTCAGTGATCCATAGGTTGCCGACTCTATCAATCCTCGTGCAATTTTAACTGTAGATTAACGAGCCACTGAAGATTGTTGTTTTTTTTTAAAACTTGGGCTTCTATTATAGAAGGCCCGCTCTGATTGGTGCCAGATCACTTATGAATTTTGCTTCTATTTAAAGGACAACTGTCAGCAAAAATAAGTTCTATTTAATTAAAAGTGCATCAAGTGTTTACATTTTATTTGGAAATGCTTTCATGGAAGGATTTTAATAAAGCACCTTAATGAGACCTTTCTGCTTATTTGGCTCTATCAGGGGGCGGACATTTTGTTTAGAATCCAATGGGAGATGAAGGAACATCTGACCCAAGATGTCTGCCCCCTGATTGTGCCATACTTACTTTCATTGAAGCGTTTCTGTTTAAAATGCCTACATATAATGTAACTTTTCAATTAAACATAACTTCATTTTACTACAATATTTGTCCGTTGGAAATTCTCTTCTTAATTCCCTCTTTTCTCTTTCATAAATAAATCCCTAAACATGAGCAGATTCTCAGTTAATTATCGAGTGGAGACCAGTATGTCTCCGATTCTTTTAACCCCTTCCCGCCTGTAGGATGTTCCATGCCGTTTAGTGCCAAGATTCTATTAGGACGACATGGAACGTCCTACATTAAACAGCTCATCGTGCCCCTCCCCGCAATGAGCTGTGTGCGGACCCCGCTGCAGGGACTTGCAGCCGGGTCCCCACTGTCTGGTGAGGCTACTTTGAGTGGCCTCACTCTGACACAGAAATTGGAGCCAACGCATTTTACTGCGAAAGCCTGCAGGACGGCATAGACCGTCCTGCATGTTACCGCTCCCCACGGTGAAGGGGTTAAATAAATGTATACTTTATACTTGTATAGACCTTTTTATTCCAGACAAGACCACCTAGTGTCAGTGATCCTCTTGGTCAGTAGTTTACATCCGGCAGACTGAGATAGATAGCTGAGTGTGAATAGAAAACACTATGGGCCGTATTTATCAAGACAAAATAGGTGGTATATCAGGAAAAAGTGCTAAAATAGTGGTATTAACCATGGAAACCAATGGAAAGTTATGGCCGTTTGCTCCAAATTTAGCATTTTAAAAATAAAAAAAATAGCACCGGTTTTGCATTGATAAATTTGGCCCTAAATTCCCTTCTTCAGTTTTCTATGGAGTTGATTGAGAGGAAGTTAGGTTCTGCTGTGACATCACTTCCTGACAATGTGTACTTCGAGAGGTGCGCTACTGACACAACAGCCACTTTAAAAAAAAAAGAACTTGAGGACAATACAGTACTTTTTCTTTCTACTAAGTTAGATGCAGCAGGTTCGTTATATATCAACAGATGCAAAAGAACATTGAAAACAAGATTTCATACACTATCATTCAAAAGTTTGGGGTCACTAAGGAATTTCCTTGTTTTCCATTAAAACATACAGCAAATGAGTTGCAAAATTAATGATAAAGATGGCATCAAGTGTAGGCATTTCATATAGAAATGCTTTAATGAAAGAATACAAATAAAGTACCTTTTTGACTTATCTTTACTCCATATAGCTCTACCTGGAGGCAGACATTTTGTTTAGAATCTTTGTTCATCTGAACCAAGGTGAGTGAAGATCTGACCCAAGATTCTAAACAATATGTCTGCTCCCTGAGAGAACTATATGGAGTAAAGAAGGCTTAATAAGGCACATTCTTTGTATTCTTTCATTAAATAATTTAATCATCTACACGTGATACAATCTTTCAATTAAACATAAGTTATTTTTTTGCTACAGTTGTCCTTTAAAATGAGGAGTGATGGTTGCTGATAATGGTCTCTGTATGTAGATATTACATAAAAAAATCATCCATTTCCAGTTACAATAGACATTTACAACATTAAAACTGTCTACACTCTATTTCTGATCCACTTGATGTTATTTTAATAGACAAAATTTGCTTTTCTTCCAAAAACAAGGACATTTCTAGGTGACCCCAAACCTTTGAACGATAGTGTACATTGGAGCGTCTTTCCAGTCAAGAATCTCAGTAAATAGAGTGGCCTTAAAATATTTGTGTGGTACAAAATACTCCCAAATGTATTCAGTATATACACTTAATAGAAAGACCTGAAAGGGAGAAGAGCAAAGATCCAGGTGTCAGGTGACAAATGTTGCCTAAAGACTGTACAACAAATAGTTTCCATTAAAAAAAAAAAAAATGGTGGCCCAAACATAAAATGGTAGCCAAAAATTGTCAACTCAGTACTGCTTCCCCTTACCTGCTTGCCCACAAACACTACTACACACAACAAACTCACCCTTGTATTTTGTAAATTTGGTCCTTAACTCCCCCTCTTACCTAAAACAAAAAGTCTATGTATAGCTGAACTAAAACAATTAGGGAGTCTTCTGAGTAGTGTATCTATCTATGTATACTTGGATGCTGACTTTTCGAACACCATATATTTATCATGAAAAACAACATTGTGCCTTGGAGAGATCGCAGTTCGGTGTTCGTGTGGAATAAAAATGTGTATTGTACAAATTGTTTTAGACATTGACCTGTCTAATTTGTAGGCCTGCGAGTTATTTTCCTTTGTTAGAATGCATTAACATGAATGTACTCTGTGTATTATGACACATCGAGGACGTGAGGTGGACTTATTACCCTATGGGTAAGATATTAATAAATGGATTATAACGTCAGCTATATCAGAGCAGTTGTTTGTAGATAATTCGTTGTTTTTTTTGTTTTTTCTTCCGAGCGTGAAGCATGATAACCATGCCAATTGCACATGGGGAAAATAAAAACATATTATTTGTAAAGTTGTGAAACAAGGTTTTCGCGTCAATAAAACATTTACTGAGAATATACGAATAATATTTGTGATAGTAGTCATTTCTTGTTTGACCCATTATGCTTACAATGCGTATGTACCCCCAAAAAATTGGTTGAGAGAAGTGCTGTGTCACTAGGGTTGCCACCTCGATGCAGGGCCGGTGCAAGACTTTTTGCCGCCCTAGGCGAACAAATATTTTGCTGACCCTACCCTCAGGCATTTACACACACAGTAACACAATGTCACATACAAGCAATTACAGAGGCGAGCACACGTACACACACTGAAACACCTGCAATGTCACATGCAGCCACACGTACACAAACAGTAACACATGTAATGTCACATGCACATGCAGCCACACATTCACAAACAGTTACACATGCAATGTGATCGATCCATTCCCCCCCCCCCCCCCCCCCCAAATGCCTGGTGTCTCTTTCTTACCCCTCCCTATGCCTGGTGCCTTTTTTTTTATTGCCCTTGCACCCAGCAAATGCCTGGTGCCTTTAAAAAAAATTTAAATCCTTTTATTTGCCAATATGCCCCTCAAACTTTACAATGTACCCCCAGACTTGACACTCTGCCCCTCCGACCTGTCAATCTGCACCTCAGATTTGTTAATACACCCACAGACTTGACATTCATTCTACAACCAGTCTTGCCAATGTTTTCCCACAGCCAGGTTGCCCATTAATATGCCACTATTTGCCCATTAGTATGCCACTGTTAGTCTGCCTATTAATATGCTACAGCCAATTTGCCCATAAATATACCACAGCCAATTTACCCATTAATATGCAACAATTAGTATGCCCAATAATATGCAACAATTAGTATGCCTACTAATATGCCACAAATAGTATTCCCACGAATATGCCACTATTGGTATGCCCAATAATATGCCACAATTAGTATGCCCACTAATATGCCACTATTGGTATGCCCAATAATTTGCCACAATTAGTATGCTCAAAAATATGCCACTAATAGTATGTCCAATAATATGCCACTAGTGACATGCCCAATAATATTCCACAATTAATATGCACACTTATATGTCACTATTGATATGCCCACTAATATTCCACAATTAATATGCCCACTAATATGCCACTATTGATTTGCCCACTAATATGCCACAATTAATATGTCCATAAATTTGCCACAATAATTAATGCCCAATAATATGCTGCTATTGATTTGCCCAATTAACATGCCCCAGTTAATATTCCTCTATTGATATGCCCAATAATATGTCACAATTAATATGCCCAATAATATGCCCCAATTAATATGCCACTATTGATTTGCCCACTAATATGCCACAATTAATATGCCCCAATTAATGCTTTTGTCTCATTAATGACACCTTTCTGCTTAAACGTAACATTGGCCAATTTTTTACTGGCCCTCCGGTACAATACCAGTGGCAACCTTACTGGTAAGGTATCTGGTCAGATGTCAGGGTTTCTCTGCTGTTTTAAACAGAAAACCTTCCTTCAATGAGTTGATCAGCTGTTATTAATGACCAGCTCCTTTCAGCTACTGTTGCCATGATTACTCAATGGTTTGCTATTAGCCAGCCTCTGTGCTGCTCAATGCAGAGTATATAAGCAGCTAGTCTCAGTAGCTCCTTTGCCCTTGCATTTTTCTGGCTTCCAAGTTCATTTCCAGTGATTCCCGTTTTTGACCTGGCTCGGCTGACTACCCTTCTGGTTCCTGACTCCTGGCTTTGTTCCTGACTCTGCTTATCTCCGTTATCCTGATTCCGGCTCTTCTGACTGCCTGCTTTGGTTTCTGACCCCGGCTTGCCTCCTGGATTTTGCTGCGGTTTTTGGTCTACCTGTAACAATGGATGAAGCAGCCCTGGTTAAATAGATAGAATCATGAAAAAAGTGCATTTATATTTTGTTTATACTGCCCATTTCTATGAGGATGATAGAGGATCATGTTGGGGGAACTTCGGCTGTCGCGACAATAGCTAAGTCCTCCCAATATAAAAAAATAATCCTCTCTGGGGCCCCTATAATAAACAAGGTGGCAGGGCAAGTAGCCTTGGCCCCCCTAATATAAATGGCTCCCTGTCATTAACTTTATAATATAATATACACTGGTGGCCAGGGCTACTCTTCTAAGCCTCCTTTTACCTACACAGTGGGCCAGCACAAGGAGCCGTGGCCCCCCCAGCGACCCGATTGGGAGCATTGGGAAGTATTGACGATATGAAGATATTAACTGTGAACTTCAAGATGCTCAGCTTCCAATATTCTTTTATAATGCTCAGCTACCATCATTGATATCTGGTTAACTAGGGCACATACTAATTAAGAATTCCTCTGTACCACTGTCTAGAGGGTCGACTCAGTTAGCTTTAAGTATCGGACCCAATTAGATCACTTTGGCGAAATAGCCCTAACTTAAATAAGATTACAACTAAATGAAAAAAAAAATTGTTTATAAAATAATAAAATCTAATTAAAATATATTATAATAAAACATAATAAAGTAAAATAAAGACTAGCTAAATATAAAAAAAAACCACTAAAATGAATATAATATAATATAAAAATAATATAATATAAACATTATTAATCAATGGTTCATTGACATGGTAATAGTTTTAATATTGCAATTTATTAATAAAATATGCTATTATGGCATAAATCTAGATTGTAAGCTCTGTGAGCAAGGCTCTCTACCTCACGTACCAGTCTGTTCTGTGCTCTGTACCTAGCGCTACATACTTACATACATATTTATCGGCGTATAACACGCGCCGGCGTATAACACGCACCTAATTTTAAGAAGGAAATTTCAGGAAAAAAAACTTAAGAACTTAAATTAAGAACTTTGAAGCCCAATATGCCATTTTAATATGCCAGGATATTGCCCCCAATATGCCATTTAATATGCCAGGATATTGCCCCCAATATGCCATTTAATATGCAGGATATTGCCCCTAATATGCCATTTTAATATGCCAGATATTGCCCCCAATATGCCATTTAATATGCAGGATATTGCCCCCAATATTCCATTTAATATGCAGGATATTGCCCCCAATATGCCATTTAATATGCAGGATATTGCCCCCAATATGCCATTTTAATATGCCAGATATTGCCCCAATATGCCATTTAATATGCAGGATATTGCCCCCAATATGCCATTTAATATGCAGGATATTGGCCCCAATATGCCATTTTAATATGCCAGATATTGCCCCAATATGCCATTTAATATGCAGGATATTGCCCCCAATATGCCATTTATTATGCCAGGATATTGCCCCCAATATGCCATTTAATATGCCCCCAATATGCAGGATATTGCCCCCAATATGACATTTTAATATGCCAGATATTGCCCCTATATGCCATTTAATATGCAGGATATTGCCCCCAATATGCCATTTATTATGCCAGGATATTGCCCCCAATATGCCATTTAATATGCCCCCAATATGCCAGGATATTGCCCCTTAGTATGCTCGTTATGCCACCCTCCTCCCCCCCTTCCCCAGACCCCAGTACTTACCTCGTTCCTGCTCTGTCCCCCGGTGCTCTGAAGCTGCGTGGCTGTGAGGGAAGCGTTGTGAGCTTCCCTTCAGCCGCGCGGTCAATAAAGTTTGTTTTAAAAAAAACACACTTTATTGACCGCGCGGCTGAAGGGAAGCTCACAACGCTTCCCTCACAGCCACGCAGCTTCAGAGCACCGGGGGACAGAGCAGGAACGAGGTAAGTTTTAGATTTTTTTTTTTTTCGGCGTATAACACGCACACACTATTTTCTCCCTATTTTCAGGGAGAAAAAGTGCGTGTTATACGCCGATAAATACGGTAAATTGTTGGCGCTATCTAAATAAATGTTAATGTAATGTAATAAATGGTGGGAACACATCATGGAATATAAAATATCACATACGTCACTTAGTAACCCCCCACTAAAATATAGGGAATGGCTACGTATCCATATATACATACATTATCATTTTAAATTTTATACACCGTGCCAGCTATATGTGGGCATCACACCACTGGTTATTGGTTCATAGTCAACAGCTGTTAGGTCATCTCTATCTTCCCGCCATCATGCCACGTGTATCATGGTACCATTTTATGTCCACAGTGGACAATGGTTCATTGTCAATGTGGCCAGCCACCCCACTTGAAATGGTACTGTGATGGCCACGTATATACTCATGAAAGTTACACTATACCACTGTCTATATATGGCTAACTATAAACTGATGGAAGCTAGGCTCAGTATATAATCATGGGAGCTATGCTTTACTACTGTGTATGTCTGACTAACTATATACTGATGGGAGTTATCCTATCCAACTATTAATGGTTTATGCTGTATCACTTTGCCAGCAATTTACTGACAGATTAATAATTAATTATCTTGTTATTAATGTACCTGTCATCATTTTTCCAAACAAAAACTGCTATCAAACTATATCAGGTGAGGGCCCAGTGTTCTATTCTTGCGTCAGGCTAGCTACGGCTCGGACTTTGCAGTGGAGGCCAGTGACGATGTCATGTTTAATATTAGAGGGGAGGTTGGCTCCCATTTCCTGAGTCGGGTAATTGATATCCTATCCTTATCACCTATTAAACAGAGCAGAGCAATGCGATATAAGTCAACGGGTATAAGGGGAGTACACACTTCCAGTGCTGGAGTGTTGGCATGCATGCATAACCATCCTGCATTATTAAACACCACTGTCAATATTGCATTAAGGTAGGGATTTACTATGCAAAATGGGAGTTATCTTTAAAACGTATGCAATAAATATTTCAGTGGTGCTTTCAGAAAGGACACGGCAGGGTTGCCATCTCAGCCATTTTCTTTACTGGCTACATATAACTTTTGCAGGCTGCCTTACAGTGTGTAGAAGTTATATGTGACCAAAATGAAATCAATTAATACTAACCACATTGATTAGTTCATTGATTTCCATCTGATAACAGATATGACTCCTTCTATTTATAATAACAGTGTTTAACCAGGAAAGGTACATTCAGATATTCTCTGGTTTTCAAGTATGTTACAATTCCCCAGTTTAATGGTACTCACACCCCTCAGAGGGGTACAGGGATGAGTCAAACCTGCCAGATTGAACCTGCAACCCCCAAGGGCTAAACAGATTCTATTGATGATGCATTAGCCCACTGAGCTATCTCACAGGGCATGCAAAAGCTCAATGTTGCTGGTACAAAATGGCAGAGGTGGAAACCCTAATCAACATACAAATACATGCCTCCCAACCGTCCCGCCAAGCTCTACCTCTGTCCTGCATTTTTCGAAGGTAGAGCCCGATGGGACAGAGGTCTGGCACACTGGAGAATGCATGCTGTGCATTGTGAGGATGCGCAGTAGCGCTGTCAGTGATGTGTAGGGTTGCCACCTGGCCGGTATTTTACCGGCAGGCCGGTAAAAAATTGATTTGACCCCAATGTTAAGTCTATGGAGGAAGTAATATGGCCGGTATTTTTTGAAGAAAAGGTGGCAACCCTAGCTGTCCCAGTGATGTGTAGGTGCAAGGATTTTCGTCTACACAGGTGAAGGTGCATTTTGGTGCCCCCCACCTCTGACCTGCCACGCCTCCCACACCACCAACCCTCCATATATTTTATATATAAGTATAATGTATAGGGTGGAAAATAAATACATCTAAATATTCAACTCACATGCTCTAAATGTGTCACACATTGAAACCCTTAAACACAAAGACACCCTTGCAGTCACACACAGAGACACACTTACCACGTACACACACACTCTTACACAGACACAGTGACACACTTACACATACACACACCCTTACACAGACACAGTGACACAATTACACACACCCTTACACACAGTGACACACTTACACACACACACTTACACTGAAACAGTGGCACACACACGCTTACACAGACACAGTGACAAACGCTCTTCCTACTTACACACACACAGTGACACCAATAACATGAGACACACTATTTTGCCACTCACAATTCCAGTATTTTGCCCCTCAATATGCCATTATTGTGCCATTTAATATGCCAGCATTTTCCCCTCAATATGCCATTCTTTTGCCATTTAATATGCCAATATTTTGCTCCTCGATATGCCAGGATTTTGCCCCTCCAATATGCCATTTAATATACCAGGATTTTGCCCCTCCATATGCCAGGATTTTGGCCCTCCAATATGCCAGGATTTTTCCACCCTCCTCCCCCCTTCCCAGTACTTACCTCCTTGCTGCTCTGAAGGCCCGCAGCTGGGAGGGAAGCGTTGTGCGCTCCCCTCCAGCCGTGCGGCTTCAATAAATTTGTTTAAAAAAAAAATGCGACCAGAGTAACTGTGGTCACATTTTTTTTTTCAAACAAACTTCATTGAAGCCTCGCGGATGGAAGGGAGCGCACAACGCTTCCCTCACAGCCGCGGACCTGCATAGGGGGTAAGTAAACCCCCTAATGGCGGGCCAGGGGGAGCGGGCGATTTTCCCCCGTATTTTTTTGTGTGGAAAAGGTGGCAACCCTAGTGATGTGTGACCACACTACCGCAGACACGTGACCTCTGACCCCGGTATCCCTATTTGCCAGGGGCAGAAATTGGGAGGTATTAATAAAGGAGGAAAAAGGGATTTGGTTGAACATAGGGACTGTCCCTCCTAAATAAGGAAACTTGGAATGTATGGTAGGCTGTCTAACAGAGCTGTTGCTTGTTTCCATGTAGTTAATAAAGTTGGTTGTAAAAAAAAAAAATGATCACAAACCTTCCCAACACACTGCAAACGTCATTCTAGGCATGCGCTCTGTGCCTGTCAGCAGGGCAAGCTGTGTCCCTTTTTTGATTGGTTGGCTGCAGCCTCCAGCAAGTCAGGTTGACCTGCGTCTGAGCGATTGCTTCCAGGAAGTATCCAAAGCGCAGGCTAGGTGGAGCTGCTCAGGAGCCAGTAGCAGGTTAGGTTGCTCCATAGCAGACTGCGCCTGCCCCCATCCTGCAAGGCTCTGTGAGTATGTAAAAGAACGAGATCTGTGGCTTCAGTTCATCTTCAAGTTCCCTCCACCTTCCTTAGAGACATGGACCTAGACAGTGTGCTGGAGAAAGTCACCCCAGGGAACCATGATGAGATGGAAGCTTGCCTGAGACAATACAACGCAGAGGTAACCCTTTGTCTGCAGGCAAAGACTAGATTGTCAGCTCATATGGTCCTCTGTCCTTGTATTAGTATGAGCTGCTCAGTATATATATATATTGCATAGTCACCCCTCACTTCAATTGGACAGCACTATGGAATACGTGGGATCATTTTGTATTTAGGAGTAATATTGATAATTAATAGGGATGTGCACATAATCATACATAGCTTTTTATTTTCTGTAATTGGTTCATATATTATTAAACGTCTGAAATTACCACTGGAGCTTGTACCTGCCCTGTGCTGCCACCAGTAGTCTTAGCAACACCCTGGTATCTCCTGTCCCTCTTGGCTCAGATTGGTGGGAGTTGTAGAGTGCAGTGGGGCCTGGGATATATATATATATATATATTTTTTTTAATGTTAATTCTCAGCTAGTCCATTCGTAGGTCTGCATTGTCTGATTAATAATACAGCCATTCTTGTGTAGATGACGGATTGTCATTATTATTTTTGTCTGCTGATGTTCGATACAGAATTGTAGGTGTGTGCGGTTGTCAGTTCTGCAGATTGCGCCCTCCTCACTGTTTTTGTTGGCCAATATGGTTAATTGTGTCTTAAAACTCACGTCTATACTGGTTCCTTTCAGGCGTGCAATATTTATACCCACGTTACAAGTGCCATCTTGGGATCCATCTTTCATGCTATTTTTAAATATATATATATATATATATATATATATATATATATATATATATATATTATTAACTTATGCTACCAAGTTTTGCAGAATTTGAGTCCATGTATTCCGGCCAGCTAACTTTATCAATGCTAATTCTTTCCTTGATGATTTACAAACTACATGGACTATTGTATTGAAACTGTCAAGTGCCCTCACTGCTAAATCCATGACTTTTTACTAATCGTTATTCACCTATCAGCTGCATTTGACAGTGTGGACCACCTGCGTCTTTCTCCATCTCTCGGCATGGAACTTTCTTGTCTACTTGTACCACTTCCATTGAACTTTTTGTGGTCTGTTCACTGAAAAATCCACTACTCATGCCTGTTTTTTTGTAGTTCACATTTCACCTTTTAGTGAATAGTAGAATCCAAAGTGTCTTCTCTGGCAACTCTTTCATTCTTGGTTGACTGTCCTCAAGTTTTCAGTTCCTGGTCTCCTCTTTTTAACCTCCCACGTCAAACAGTAATCTAGGGTTAGGCAGTGCTTCACGTGGTACTGATCATCCCACTGTGCTCTGGAGCCTGGGTGGGGTTACAAAAAGGGGTTACAAAAGCAAGTGTTTCAAAAAAAGCTACAAAAAATAATAACCTGTATAGAGCAGATATTTGTAGTCTGCCAGTGTTTTGTGGGACACATCTAACTTACATAAACTTAAACCCAACTCGACAATAGACATGCCAAGCATATCCAGGCAGAAACGCTGACAGGATGTGCTGGGCACGTCCGGCGGTGCTTGCTATCAGTTAGCCTTAGATCTAGGGTTAGGGTTGGTGTTAACATTAAGGTTAGCTCAACGGTTTGATTTAGGGTTATGATTGGTGTCAAAAGGTCACGGTAGGAGTAAATGATTAGGAACCAATTAAAGCTACTTTCTGATATTGCCCTTTAACTTGCAAAAAACAAGACAAAATTTAGATTTTTAAAGTTAGAAAAAGAAGGGTTTTTTTTTTTTGTAATAAAATGGAAATAATGGAATCTAAAGAAAGCCCTTTTTATGCTGATACAACCAATATATAATTTGACCGTGCACAGTAAATGAGAGAGAGAGAGAGAAGAAAATTACAGCTAAACACAAACACCACAGAAATGTTAAAACAGCCTATGTCATAACCAAGGGTAAGACACGGCCAAAATGTCATCTCACTAAGGGGCTGAATAATTTTTTTAAAATTTTTAACTGGAAAATGAGTTTGGGACCACGATCCCAAATCAGGACTGACCTGTTTTTTAGAGTGGGACACGAGGGGGGGTTTAGTCATTCTGTTACCGTGTCACCGCACACCTAGTCATTCACCTATGTATTCACACCTCAGTGTTTATATAACTTCTCATTAGAAGAGTTTATGTAATCCAGTAAGCTGCGTGTTTGGTAAACACTAGCTGTAGTAAGTAAAGTTGTGTAGGCACTAGGCCTCAGTTCCATAACTTGGCTGTTGTTTTTCATATGTAGGTGATCTTTCCATTGTCACGTGAGCTCTAGATGTAGCCACGGGAAAAGTTAACAAAAAGGGTGCAGAGAATCAAAATTCTATCATGTAAATGTACAAAGCAAACCAGATCATGTCAGTCGGACGTGTTTTACAGTGACACTGGGAATATACCGTATTTGCTCGATTATAAGACGACCCTGATTATAGGACGACCCCCCCAAACTTTGGATATTCCTTTAGGAAAAAAACTAAAAGCCTGAATATAAGACTACCCTATAGGAAAAAAGGTCAACTTGTATATATTCACATGTAAATTGCTTTTTTAATAAAAAATTATATTAAAAAAATGCATTTTTATTTCCTTTTATGTGCCAATGCTGCCTCTCTCTTTCCCTTGCTCCCAGCTTTGTCTCTCTCCCCCCCTTAGTGTTGTCTCTCTCTCCCCCACCTTCCCTTTGTTGCTCTGTCCCCCCCTTGTTGCTCTGTCGCCCCCTCACCTGTAACTCGATCCCTGGTGGCTAGTGGGGGCAGCTGGGGGATGTCTGCACTATACGTGCAGACATCCCCCAGCTGCCCGATTCTCCCTGGTGGCTAGCGGGGCAACGGAGGATGTCTGCGCAATGAGCGCAGACTTCCCCTGCTGCCGCCCGGCACGACCGCCGGGACTTTTATGACGAAGCCGGAAGTACCCGGCTTCTTCATAGAAGTCCCGGCGGTCGTGCTGGGCGGCAGCAGGGGGAGTCTGTGCTCATCGAGCAGACATCCCCTGCTGTTAGAGAGGGGGATCCAGGTCCCCTGCAGCTCTGCGGGGACCTGGATCCATGTCTTATAGTCTGACCTCAATTTGAGGTCAGATTATAAGACGACCTGGATTATAAGACGAGGGGTATTTTTCAGAAAAATTCTGAAAAAAACCTCGTCTTATAATCGAGCAAATACGGTAACACACCAGCCAAATTTTTTGCTTACATAGGCAAATAGGTTCCTGTGCTTACATAGAGAGGAGAATTGTATCATACACATGTCGGTATAGAGAGCAGCTATGAAAAGTCCTAGAGCATATAAGCACATATCTTGAGTACCATCACAGTTATTTTTTATTAAACTAAAAAATTCAATATATAATTTTAATACAGACCACAGTATCCTTTAGTGGTAATTTGCTGGAGCCTGAACTGTAAAACAAAAAAGGACAAACAAAAAAAAAAAAACACTCAATAATGAACTTATATTTTGGAGGGGGGACTTAATTATAGTTTATTTCATCCATAGAATCCCCAGTCCCTGCTAAAGGCGCTATGAATGTTACATCCAAATTGCATTGCTGACAATTGTGTCGGCAATGCAATTCGGAAGAAGTCTATCGATGATCTGTGCGTTCGGGGTGCGTGGTTGCGACTTCCTCCACCTCAAAATCATCGGAAATATTGTTTTTAATTAAATATTATTTTTAAATTAACTGAGCCAAGGGGTCTGGAATGAAAGTAAGAGGGGCTGGAGACCCTATGAATAAAATAAAGTAAGTTGTCGTCGTCCAACCAAAAATAGTTAGATCAAACTTTGAAAGGTTTCAAAAAAGCTAGCTTTATGCACTGTCTAGAAAAAAAGTACCTAAAATAATAAAGAATATAAAAAAATCTAGCTATATACACTGTCTAGAAAAAAAAGTTCCTAAAATAATAAATATAAAAAAAGCTAGCTATATACACTGTCTAGAAAAATAAGTACTTAATATAATAAAGATTATTTAAAAAAAAAAAGCTAGCTATTCCACGTGATAACTCTACTTGCAAAGTAGGTTTAAAAGTCCTGCAAAAGAGTCTGTAATGCACACCCACCAAGTGTACAGCTCGGGTTGCCAAGTCAGCCAGTATTTTGTTACACATTATAAACTTTCACCAGCTCCCCTGCAGAATGTAGAAAGAAAGAAATTTCAGGGAATTGAGAAGGGAATTTCAAACTTTAGGCCAAAGGAGCAGAGTAGGAAAAATTCTCCCATTCAGCTGCGTTGGAGAATAATTCCAACTACTTTGGCCTAAAGTTGAGTAGACCCTTGTGTGTCCTTTAAAAAAAAAAAAAAAAAAAATGGCTGACCTTGCATACGCATGAGTTGAATGAGTAGTAGGAGGAGTTAAACACTGCTTATACCGTGAATGTAGAGGATAAAACATGATGGTAAATTATCTATAAATTGTGTTAGCAGAATTGCAAACAAATGCATAAAATAATAGATACCGTATTTTCCGGCGTATAAGACGACCCCCAACTTTTCCAGTTGAAATATAGAGTTTGGGATATACTCGCCGTATAAGACTACCCCTCTTCCAACGCGCATTTTCTCCTACAGTGACATTTACACACACACCCTTACACTGACACAGTGACACACTTACACACACACAGTGACACCAATGACACACAACCTGAGACACACTATTTTGCCCCTCAATATGACAGTATTTTGCCACTCAATATGCCATTCTTGTGCCATTTAATATGCCAGGATTTTGCCCCTCCAATATGCCAGGATGTTTTCCCTCAATATGCCAGGATGTTTTCCCTCAATATGCCAGGATGTTTTCCCTCAATATGCCAGGATGTTTTCCCTCAATATGCCAGGATTTTGCCCCTCCAATATGCCAGGATTTTGCCCCTCAATGCCATTTAATATGCCAGGATTTTGCCCCTCAATGCCATTTAATATGCCAGGATTTTGCCCCTCCAATATGCCAGGATTTTGCCCCTCCAATATGCCAGGATTTTGCCCCCCCCCCCCCCCCCCATCCCAGTACTTACCTCGTTGCTGCTCCCGCGCGGTCCTGCAGAGCAGCAACGAGGTAAGTAAAAAGACGACACCCAGTGTATAAGACGACACCCGACTTTTGGGAAGATTTTCCTGGGTTAAAAAGTCGTCTTATACGCCGGAAAATACGGTATATGTTTTTTGGGGAAAAAAGAGATATATGTTTTGAGTGTGTCCGCGGTGTCTCCTGTTTATGACATCACTTTGTGCCCTGATATGCAGACTACATGTTTCCTATTGTAACTTAGTTAATTTGCATATAAAGCCTCAGGGCTATAACATAAGCTGGATTCACTGCAGACACATTTATCTTATATTATGCATCTGTTTGTAATTTTGCCTAGACGATGGATAAATAATCTTTTCTATTCTCTACACTTGCAGTATTTAGACTGTACCTTTAAGTAAGATCTATTCAGGTTAAAGGATGACTAATATTAAGTATGTGTTTTAAACAAATGCTTTAAGGAAAGAATACAAGAAAGCTACCTTATTGAGCCCTTTTTTCCCCGCTATTAGAAGGCAGACATCTTGGGTCACATGGGCCAGATCTTCCTTCATCCCAACATTCTAAACATGTCTGCCCCACTGAAAGAGCTGTACAAGCAAAGATGGCTCCACAATGTACTGGATTTGATTTTTTTTTTTTTAATTAAAGCATTTCTATTTAAAATGTCTGCACTTTAAAATGTAATATTTCAATTAAACAAAACGTATTTTTTGCCCACAGTTCAGAGGAATGACGGGTTAGGGTACAGGTAACAAAACAATAGATTGCTTTATTTTGCTTGGAGTGCTCTTTTTGTACTGTACATACACTAGCAATATTTTTTATTTTTTTTAAGCTGGCATTGCATGTTCTGGCAGACAAACCCATTTTCTATAATTGTCATAACATCCATGTCCCCCGGGTAAAAAGTAATTTATACACAGGAAGTAAGCTGGTCTTGATTGTTTTGGCCATTGTCTTGTAGTCACAGAGGACACCCACATCATTATTTGTTTTTTGTTTGTTTTAAGTCCCATTTAAGTGGATGTGGCCAAGGCTGGATTTTTTAAACCATTTTTTTTGAGTTTACTCTCTTACTTTTCTAAAAGCCTGGAATTTGTATTTATTTACGTATACCTTCTGCTACACAGGTGTGTTTTGTATATTGTGTTACTGCTTAAACCCAACTTTCTGTGTGTATTTCAAGTTTCAGTTCCTATATCTGTAACTGTCACTTCAGCCGTTGTGGACTCCGTTTCCCATGATCGCATGCCGTAGGTGATGTCATAAACAGGGGACGCAACAAGCACATATAAAACACATTATTATTTTCTTTTAATGTAGACCTTTGCTTGCAATTTTGCCAACACAAAGTATAGATCATTTTTGATTCTCTGTTTTGACCCTATACACAATGACAGTCCCTTTAAAGGGACACTAAATATTTATTTTAACTTGTGCTTCTAATATAGAAGCACAAGTGAAGTTAGTTGTCCCTAGTATGAGGATGAACTGGCGTGTGCTTTTGATAGTACTTTTGATAGTACACGCCAGTTTATCCTCTGACTGACAGCTTCCATGCTTCATAGGAAGCAGGCAGGCGTCTAGTTGGCGACTGGCTCTCTCTGCTTGCGCACAGAGAGACCCTCGTTTGTTGCATGAGATCAGCAGAGGGGACCTTAACTAGGTTCCCCCCTGCTGATCCCATGCAAAAACAAGGGATTCTCTATGCGCTAGCAGCGAGAGACCCTCACATTCAGCTGTCGGCGAGCCCCCGCTCTGATTGGCTGTGCGCACGTTGACGTTTGTCAGCACGCGACAACCGGGAACTGCTGTGTCTCGCATGTGAGACACAGCAGATCGTAAACTCCCGGGACATGTATTGTTTAACCCTTGCTTCCTTCAAGGAAGCAAGGGTTAAACAATGTTTCATGTTCCTTTAAATCAGGACTCTAGGGGGGATCATAAAAAAACAAAAAAACAAAAACAAAATTTGCACTCCGAAAAAAAAAATCTTTCTCACAACTGATGTCATGCTGGGGTGGCAGCGAACACTCCATTTACCTAATATATCAGTAAATAACGCCCACTATTAGTTCAGCATAGTAAACCGTGTTTATTCTATTGAGTGCCTTTCCTTTGCTGCCAGTTATATTTTGCCATCACTGTCTTCCGGACATCTAACATTTCCTGCCTGGCTCCTGAGATTTTGTAAACATCATTCCCCACCCTGTACTCATGTGTCTATGGGTCTGTGACATTATCAGACTTGGTTAGCATTCTCACCCATGTAGCATAGACATTGGTAAAGATAACAATAGGGGTTTTGTTTGCATGACAGGGCTTTGAAGTGTGCCGGATTTCAATACTATTCTAGAAATAATAAACTGGGGTTATCCTGTATGCTGCTAACCAATTTAGTTTCATTGTCTGTTACCCTTATTACAGTAAGAATGCTACAAAAATATATACCGGTGTATATATATTAAATACTGTGAGTTCTGGCTCCTAAAATCCCAAATGCTGGCTCCTGTGTCTCCTAAAAATAAACAGGCTGGCTCCTGAATTTGGCTAAATAAATCTGTTGAAGTGCCGTTTCCCTGGCTCCTCAATCGGCTTGTCTGGCTCTTTGTCTAATTATAAATAATTTTTGAACAATGGTTAAATGCCTTTTGTTTTAACGTTTAAGTTGCTTCCTTTTTACTGCTGATGTTGATAGTAAAATACTCTATTTCAATGATCCGCAGATTTTTCAGCATAAAACAGAATTCTATATGTTCTGTGTAATCTACTGGACTTTTATTGGTGATGCACTATTTTTAATTTTTTTTTTTAAATTATCTTTTTGATATAGGAAGAGACAGAATATTCCGGCGTGGTTCACTGGATAATAGAACTGATGCGGAATGAATTGGGGAGTTTTCTTTTAAGAAACTCTCTTTTGTGGAATTACTCTGTGCTGGCAACGTTACTCTGAATCCGAAGATTGTCTTTCTGGATACTAAATTATTGAGCAATGTTTCCAGGCCCACACAGGGGCCATCGCTCCTATCACTCACTATCCTGTGTTTTCACCTCTTCACAGTCCCCGTTATTCCTAATAGGGAGTCCAATGTTTAAAAAGGATTTAGAGAACATCTTTGTTGACCGGTTTTGCATATGCCTACCCAGAATCCCTTGCAGTGTGGGGAAAAGCAGGCCTTCTGGCTTGTTTGGTGTGTGTGTAGATTTGGGTTTGATCATGTCTCTGCTACCCACTGAATTTCAGGTTAAATGGTTTATTGTTCAATAATTAAGACTAAGTGATGGCCTCTTTATGTTCTTCTCTTTTTAAGGGGGCAGTGTCATCTACAACATACCAAAAAATAATGTTCATCGAACCGATTTGTCTTATTATTCCCCCCTCACCCTTCAACTATTCCTATGCCCTTGAACTGCTTGCGGAGTGCCCCACTCCACAAGCCCCTTCTTATTGGAATTTAGAAACCCCCTGTGAAATTATTTTTAATGTAAAACTCGAGTTACTAATTGTTACTTGTTTTAAAGAAAAGAAAAAAAAGATAGTGCAGTAGGCCACTTTAAGAACACCGGTGAGCGCTGGGAGAAAGAAATACGTCCATTCTAGTTTGCATAGAGGAAACGTTTGATGTGTGGGGAATGACGTACTAAGTGATCTTTGAAAGCCAGAACAAGCTGTGCAAGGCTGCGGGAAGCATATGGCCAGCATGAAGATCTCCTTATCTATTGTATGCATTTTATTTCTTTTTTTCCTTCCTTGTTCTGCCTCTCTCTAAACCAGTTCCTATAGTAGTTATAAATGAGAGCAGGCTAGGGGGTGCATCTTTTACCCCGTGTACATAGGTGCCAATGGCTCCTAAAACTCCTCCTAAATTGAACGTCCAGGAGACCTTCCCATGGCCCAACTTAATGGTAGTCATTTTATCTACCTCAGAATAAAGGACTGAGTTGACCCTGCCAGGAATGAAACCTGCAACTCTGATCAATCTACAGATGGGGCATTAGCCCACAGGCCTTGCTCACTGGCTTTTTAGATTATTATTATTTTGTAGTTTCGACCATCACTTGCTTTTTAAAGGGACCCTGTCTACTAAGCATTGATTTGTACTATGACAGATAAATGATCTATATGTTGTGTTGGCGGGATTGCACACAAATTTTGTGTCTGAAATATGTCTGTGGTGTCTCCTGTTGTGGTGATGTCATAATCTGGAGACAAGACAGACACATATGATGTATATTGTTGTCTATGCATTTAATTATAATTCTGCTAAAGCAAGGCATAGACCCATTATTTTTCTTTTTCTTTTCTCCGTTTCTTGCACAAACGATGTTTAGGTGACCCTTAATTTAAGTTTAATCCTTTTGAGCGCAGAGGGGTGAGCAATACTGATTTGGATCAGAGTGTTTTTGGTCTGCTCCCATCAGACGCTCAAGGGATTGAAAGTAATTGATCAGGTTATAACAATGAAACAATATACCTTTTAAAAAAAACATTTTTTTACACCTTGCTGTAAGAATGACGAACGATCCCAGCAGGGCGGATCCCTTTATAAATAAATAAGGAGATGGAGCAGAGCTTCCTAAGGAGTATATTTTTTATATAATTTAGCTATGCATACCCTCGAATAAAAGGATTACAATTTTTGGGAAGCACCAGTGTACTGCAGTGCAGTACTGACGGCATATGCCCAGATTTGGGTGCCAGGCATACATTTATAGGATGGTTGCGTGGTTCAAAATACATTTTTTGATCTGTCCCAGGGAAGGGATATGTCGACAGTCAGCGCAGATAATTCTAACCCTAGTAACCCCCCTCAACCCTAAAACCATCCCCTAATACAAATTCTAAAACTTACCCTAAACGGAACCCCTAAACGAACTCTAAAACTAACCTGCGCCTTGACGAAAATACGAACCTTAAAACTACTGTAAAGAACAGTCCCATTCCAGTCCTAGGGCGTTGGTGATTTATATAGGCATCCTAGGCTGTCAAACAGGCTTCTGCTTGTAGCACGGCCGTTGATCCATAGCCCTACTGTTATATAGAGCAGATATTAAAATCCAGTTCATGTGGCCAGCACTGTGCTCAGTCTACTTTAACCTTCTCATTCAACGAGCCCATAAAGCAGGAGTAAGAAGGCAGATAGAGCTCAACTGCAAGGCTGGTCGGTGAGGCCGCTGTGGGAGAGTGGAGATGGTATGTGCAGCATAAATTTATTCGCAGTTTCAACAATGCTTAGTTGAGGAGATGTCTTAAATGTGTTCCCGTTTTATTAATGTGTTGGTACCCAGGTGGTAGTCATGGGAAAGAGCATCACAGAGATGTCTATCGGGCATAATGCAAAATTAACTTCTTTTTTTCCCCCCTTCTCTCCAACAGAATCGTACCATGTTTAAATTTGATCCATCGGATGAAGAGAAGAGAAAGGTAAGAATCTAGATACCATACCACCAATTTCATGTTGCATCTTTTTTTTTTTTTAACGTGTGTTTAATTTAAAAGGAAAGTGAGTCACACCTGTAATTGTTCTACCTAGAGCAAGGGTCGGCAACCTTTTTTCTGCCTCAGGGGCCAGAGCTAAAGTATGCAATGTGATGGCGGGGGCACCTCACGTCACGCCGAGGGGCGGAGCTTTGCGAGGTGGAATGTCAGCGCTACTGCACAGTATGCATTCTCTGTTCTCCCTGACACCGGGCGAACCTGATGGTGAGCGCAGGATTGTGGGTACTGAATCCTGCTATCTGGGCGAACTCTACCTCTTGGTAGGACATCCGAATCTACACCCCGGGCCGGGATACAGTTGGCTGGAGGGTCGGAAATCAGCCCACCTGTGATGTAGAGCAACCGGAAGGTGTAGAATAATGTTAGACCCAGTTAGTGTCAGTTCATTTTTTGCAACAGTTGTCCTTTAAAGACCCAGGTCAGACACTGAAACTTCTCTATCACCTGAAAATGTATTTTTATAAAACTAGAAACTAAAATACTTTCCGCAATCCGATCACATGTTGCTTTTCATCTACCCATGCTATAGTATATTTTGCTGTAATTACTGGCCACATTGGAATTGTAACCATAACTTTTAATATTCCTTAGAGACAGGTACTTCCACTGCACTAGGCGGGTGGGAAATGATGCAGTACGCCCACTGTGCCTATTGACAAATGAGAAAGAATGCAAAGAAAATGAAGTGTATGTTCATTATTCCTTTTATAGAAACTGTGCGAGTCGATCTTTCACGTTCTCGATCAAGGAACCCACGTGTCCTGCCAGATTATATGCTTGGAAGCTCTCCGCATCCTCTCGCGGGATAAAAAGGTTCTAGTCCCCGTGACCACCAAGGACAACTTACAGATCCTAATGAAACTGGCCAAGCTGGATCCCAACCGCAAATCTCTAGGCGAGGCCACAGACTTCCCTATCGTCGTGGAGTCGTTAAAGTGTCTGTGTAACATCGTCTTCAACAGCCCCGAAGCCCAGAAGCTGAGCCTGGAGCTGGATCTCGCCGCTGCCCTCTGCAGCCTTTTACAGAAATGCAAGGGCCAGCGCATGGTGAATGACATTCGATGCTTCGACCTGCGCCTCCTTTTCCTCCTGACCCTTTTGCACAACGACACACGGTCGCAGTTGAAACACGAGTTGCAAGGACTCCCTCTGCTGACGCAGACCCTGGAGAGCATTGTCGGGATTAAATGGGCAGGGAAATACCAGGCTGCGACGGAGTTAAATGGCCCTCCGATGTCTTCTCAAGATACGGACTGCACCATTGAAGCCTTGAAGGCCCTTTTTAATGTGACTCTGGACAGCTGGAATGTCCACAGCAAAGTAAGTGTTTATGTTTTTTTACGGTAATTTTACCCATTAAGGACTTGGGGCGGTACTGGGATGCCAGGAATGTAAACAAGATTTACCCCTTGGCTACAAGGTACGTCACAGAAAAACACATCGCTTAGTAAAAATGAACCTGGTGTGTCCCGAGGTGAACCCCGACTAGGCATCGATCAACGATGTTTGCTTGTGCTTAGCTGGTGTTGCTATGATGCCTCGATATGGAGGCATCATGCAACACCAAAATTTGGGCCCACGGAGTGATCGCAGACGCCATATTGGATCAGAATCCAATATGGCGTCTGCCATGCTATATCCATTTATTTTTATATTATATATATATATATATATATATATATATATATATATATATATATATCCCTGTTACTGTCATAGATGTTGTCCTTTTTTTTTTCCTTTGGAAAAACATTTTTTTTTCTTCTTCTAGTTTAGGCATTTGCTTGCAATTTTGCTAACACATTGCTTGTAAAGTAACTGTAGAGAATAAAATAAGATGATTAAAAAATATCTATACAAAGTTTTAGTTTATGCAGTCCCTTCAACATAACCATAGAATTCCCAGAATCCTGTGGGTTTTAACTCCGTAATCTATGGTGTTCAGTGACCTGAGAAGCCCAATATTGGTTCAGTAAACAAATCCCCTGCCCCTATTTATATGTCATTATGCAAATCAAAACCAGGAAATGTATTCAAATGAACTGTGTTCCTGACTTCATACAAAAGATACTGGAGCAAATTAACTTTCTGTAAAAAAAGAAATCAAAATATTTCTGCTTGCATGTCCTAAGCATCTTGTGTAACCCTTTTCTTGAAACTGTAGAGTCTAGCTTTCATAGAGATAATTAAAAAAAAAAAAAAAAAAAGTTAAAAATGTGGTGCCACTTAGCTGAAGTGGTTGTATTGTTAAAGATACCTAAGGGTTCACTATCCGAACTATACCTCTCAACTGAGGCTGACTGGTCCAACCGTCTCGCCATGCTTGTGGGGAGAGAGACTAATATTTAGCTGGTACATAGAGTGGACCTAATTAAGGCTCTTTTGACACATATATATATATATATATATATATATATATATATATATATATATATAAAAATGGTGCTAGCATGACATCAGAAGTGCAACTTTGAAATTGTAGGCCAAAGCATCTCCTGAGAGCCGATCCGTGGTGTGCTATAGTGCTGCATCGGCATGCTCACTGGACGAGTACAGTGACCTCACACAATTACCCATCCAATCGTTCTTGACAAAAAAAAAAAAAAACAGGAAGGCTTTTGCTAGCTTTGGAATCAAGTTGTTGCTGCTCAATGCACTGATCCTCTTGCAGGTAAACAAAAGCTGAGGTCGTGCTTGCAAGAACGTTTTGCAAAAGAGATTCCTAAGAAATGGCGTCATGCTATTGTAGGAAAAAAAACAAACCCAGTATGCACAGAAGAACAATAACTTGCAATGCAAACATTTTTTCAAAAAATACAGAATAAGAATTGACCCTAGTGATATAGTTTGCGAAGCATATTCTAGTGGTCTTTCTATATCTGTTATTGTGGTTGCCTTGTTCATCAAAATCTAACTCCCCACCCACATTTTGTGTTGTTGCAGAGTGAAGCTCACCAGTTCCGGCACTTGGCCGCCATTTTGCACCACATTTTATTATCTAAGGGGCCGTCGGAAGATAAAACGGAGGAGCTGCAAAGGTTGGTGTGTTTATTTTCAGTTCTGCTACTTTAACGCACTCTGTAGAAGACCCCATTGGTCCCACGCGTCTTCCCATTAGGATACCTCATACCTCTGTTAATTAAAATGTATTTGAGCTTGGGTTGGCTGGTTGGTCACAGTTCTTATCACAGAACTCAAAGTGAACCGCCAAAGCCAACGCCAAATGACTTTGAGCAAGGGTGTGACCAAAATAATTGACAATCCTAACAAGTTCTATTCAGCATTATTTACTTTATTCATCTCATAACCAGCGTACGCCCTCTCCTCTTGGCCATTTGACGGCGGGAGGGGGTCATTGTCAATTTGTAACAGTTATGGAAATGTTATATTACGAAGGATTTAATTTTACTGGGGAGGAGGAGCTAGAGTGTATTATAGTAAATCAACGGGGTGTCATTAAAGCTTGAATGTGTATCTGTTTTATACGATACCTAGTTAGGCTTTGTGTGGTTTATTGGAGACTGTCTGATGCCCTGGTTTGCTGTCTGCATTGTGCTATGGATAAAGTTTTTTTTGTTTTTTTTTACCAGCACCTCTAATTATATCACAGTAGGGTAGTTTATGAGAACCAATGGAATTACAACCGTACGGGATCCTATAGCAATATTGGATTTGGGAAACGCCTCTTTCCATAGTGCTAACACTGAAATCTCATCTGTCGTCTGTAGTGGGTTGCTTGATGTCACTGGTCCTGTGTGATTTTTTTTTTGGGGGGGGCTCTGTGCCCCAGTGTTATACAAATTCCTATGTCCTAGTTCCCTCTGTTCTAGGAAATCTATATGTTTTGCAGGTATTACAAAGAAACTATCATTTAGTCATGAAGATACTTAAAGGACAACTGTAGCAAAACATTAACCTATGTTTAATTGAAGGATTGTATTAAGTGTAGATGATTTAAAAATGCTTTAATGAAAGAATACAAATAAAGTTCCTTATTGAGCCTTCTTTACTCCATATGGTTCTCTCAGGGGGCGGACATGTTGTTTAGAATCTTGGGTTAGATCTTCACTCACCTTGGTTCAGAGGAACACAGATCTGACCAAAGATTCTAAACAAAATGTCTGCCTCCTGGTGGAGCTATATGGAGCAAAGATGGCTCAGTAAGGTACTTTATTTGTATTCTTTCATTAAAGCATTTATATATAAAATGCCTGCACTTGATGCAAACTTTAAACAGATGCCAGTTAAACAGAACTTAATTTTTTTTATTTGTCATATTCCACTACTGGTCGATCTACTTTTTTTTTTTTTTTCTTTCAATTAAACAGAACTTTATTTTTTGCTACAGTTGTCCGTTAATGGTAATGACATTCTTTGGTGTTGCTGTTGCTCCCATTTTTGTCCTGTTGCATTTGCTTGCTGAACGCGCTTGGGATCTATACAGGCGTTAATAATACCAGTAATAGACCATAATTATCCCCAATTTTCATAAATGTGGGGAAAAATACTCCAAACTTTTTAGATCCTAAAATATTCTGCTTCTGCCTAATACTTATGGTATTTATTATTATTAATATTAATAATAATAATAATGTGTGTGTATAAATACAATATTTATTTTTATTTTTTGTGGTGCGTATTTCTTTTTAAACCATATTTATTAAAATAACAGCAGAATGTAACTAAACGAGTCTTTAAAATATTACAAGAAACATGTGGGTTAAAATGATACCATTTATTGGCTAACTGAGAGTTTGATGGCAAGCTTTCAAGACCAAGTTGCTGGGGGCTTCCTCTGGCATACATGAGGCTAAAAAAAAATCAAATTCCTAATTACAAAACATAGTTAGCAACAGCTTTAAAAAAAAAAAAAAAAGCCCAAGAAAAAACCAAGGTATTGAAGAATTGCTGTAAAATATTACTACAAAACAAGTTATTGAAAAAAATAAAAATAAAAGGGCAAATGAAAAATTCCCTGTGTCCACATACACTGATTTTTATTCAAAATCCCTCTATAAAGGAACTTGTCTGTTCCCTCTTCAGTCCAGCACTTAAAAGAGTCAGGAGGGGGTGGGTGTTCTGTCTAAGTGATTAATGATCGTTTGCAAAAGGGAGGGGGGGCGAATAACAGGAGAAAGTAATGTAAACTACTATTATTCTACCCCCTGATGCAGGAATGCATTGTGAATGACCCTCCCTTGCCCCCCCTGCACAGAGACCTGGGTATCTGGTACCAAGAGAGTTTCATACACTTGTATGTAACAAATAAATGTGTCAGAGCAGTGATATAGATCAGATGCTCCAGACAGCCTGGTATGAATAGAATGACTTTAACACAGTGATGCAGAAAATGGGTTTGGGGGGTGGGGGGGGTAAATGGCATCATAAAGGGCTGGGAGCATAGTATTGATGAGACAGGCACCGTGGGAGGGGAGAGCTATCTGATCTTGAACCTACATCCTTTCTCTTTTGATTAGGAACCAAAATCGTCTCTTTTAAAGGGACTGTATCACCTAAACAGTGTTTTTACTGCGACTGTAGAGAATAAAAAATGATTGAAAATGATCTATACATCAGGTTGGCAAAATCATAAGCAAATTACTAAATTAGGAGAAAAATGTGTTTTTAAATGTGTCTGTGGCAGTCTCCTGCTTATGACATCACCTGGGTGGGTTATTATGCAAATGAAAGGCTTTTGGATGGGAAATGTGTAGTCATAAGCAGGAGACTGCCACAGACACGTTTAAACCCCATTTTTCTCCTAATTTAGGCATTTGCTGTCAATTTTGTTAACACAATGTATTCTCTACATTCACAGTAAACACAATGTTTAGGTGATACTGTCCCTTTAAGGTGTATGGTTGCCAATATGGTTTTCATTTTGTTATTATGATCTTTTTAAAGCTGCAGATTTCAATATACTGTGCTTCCTACCCCTTACACAAATGTAAAGTTGCAACCTGTTTCACAGGCTTTCATACTGCAAATGGTATAGGTGTCCAGTCCGTGCCAGGGAAATGCATGGCTAGGAAGCGCACCTCCATCCTGACCCAGTTTCAAGCATGACTAGAATTTAAAATGTATTGAAAGTAAAATATACTGTGAAAAAGCAGGAATAATAAATAAACAAATAGTGTAATTGCAAATAGTGAAGATCAGTCTAATCACACAGAACACACCGCCCCTGGGGCTGGAGATGCTCTGAGATGCTCCAGACTGTCTCACAGCTGCACTGTATTTTACCAGAGCTTATTACAGTTGCACTCTGTACTGAGTGTACTACAGTTGCATCCTGCTCTCTCTACTCCACTGGAGCTTATAACAATTGGATCATGCTCTCTCTACTCCACTGGAGCTTATAACAATTGGATCCTGCTCTCTGTATTCCACTGGAGCTTATAACAATTGGATTCTGCTCTCTGTATTCCACTGGAGCTTATAACAATTGGATTCTGCTCTCTGTATTCCACTGGAGCTTATAACAATTGGATTCTGCTCTCTGTATTCCACTGGAGCTTATAACAATTGGATTCTGCTCTCTGTATTCCACTGGAGCTTATTACAGTTGGATCCTGCTCCCTGTATTCCACTGGCGCTTTTACAGTTGGATCCTGCTGTCTGTATTCCACTCGCTCTTATTACAGTTGGATCCTGCTGTCTGTATTCCACTCGCTCTTATTACAGTTGGATCCTGCTCTCTGTATTCCACTGGCGCTTTTACAGTTGGATCCTGCTCTCTGTATTCCACTCGCTCTTATTACAGTTGGATCCTGCTGTCTGTATTCCACTGGCGCTTTTACAGTTGGATCCTGCTCTCTGTATTCCACTCGCTCTTATTGCAGTTGGATCCTGTTCTCTGTATTCCACTGGAGCTTAATTCAGTTGGATCCTGCTCTCTGTATTCCACTGGGGCTTATTACAGTTGGATCCTGCTCTCTGAATTGTACTGACTCTTATTACAGTTGAATCCTGCTCTCTGTATTCCACTGGAGCTTATTACAGTTGGATCCTGCTCTCTGTATTCCACTGGAGCTTATTAGAGTTGGATCCTGCTCCCTGTATTCCACTGGTGCTTATTACAGTTGGATCCTGCTCTCTGTATTCCACTCAGTTTTGAAACTGTTCTCCCTCTACGCCCCGTCATATATTTGTATTGTGAACTCTTATCTAGCATTCTCTCTGGTCGTTGAATGCTTTTCTTGTTGGGTTTTCGCTGACAGAGCTGTAAGTAAGTGTTGTATTACATTTCTCTCCAGTAATACCATCAACTTATTAAGCAACGTTCCAGTGTCCTGTCTGGATGTCCTCATCAGCCCCTCTAATAAACAAGTATCGGCAAATAATAACGAACCGAACATGGAAGCCATTCAGGTTACACTGGATTTCATGCAGAAAAGAATAGACAAGGTAGAGTACTATTCTAAATTAATTAGCAAACTGCAAGAATACGTAACGTGTATCACTTTATTGAATTAATTGCATATAAAAGGGGGGAAAAAAGGGTGTTTATCTCCTGGCTCCATTTTGTGACTTTTTCCCATGATGTAACATTGTCCAAAATCTTCCAGCCAGTCTCACTTTATAACTGTAGCCAAAGCCTGCATGATGATGTCATAAGATACTCCCCTGCTCTCTTACTGGCTACTTTATCATAATGGGCAGGACTACGTGACATTTTTTTTTTTACCTGCCTTTCAATACAAAGAGAGGAGAATAACCTGATAAACACAGGGCTAATAACTCTGCCCCCTTCTAACGTAATAGTTACATTACCCTCCCATTCAATGCAAGTCTATGATTAGAATTATGACTTATAGACTGCATTCTGTGTCCCCAGCCCCAAAGTGAGACACTAGTGCTGTAAAGTCACTAGGGGGTGGCACCCAAAAACACTATTTTCGCCCAGTCACACGTTTAGTAAACTATTTCATAAAAATAAACTTGCATAACAAAAACAAAACACATATATGAAATCCACAATGCAAAATAAAAAAATAAACCCTTTTCATTTTTTGGTGGGAGTGTCCCTTTAATACTATGTCACTTGGACTAAGTGCTGCTGGGGTTTTTAGTATACAATTTGCACACAACACAAGGCATCTTTTAACCAACTGATGAGGAATGTGCTACAACTGAAGTTTAAAAAAAAAAAAACCTTCCCCCCCCCCCACCACAAAGCTTAAAAACACGTGTATCGAAATGTCCAAGAGGCTGTGAGGGGAGTATAGGAGATATAGTTCTCCAACAGCTGGAGGGCCGCAGTTACACACCCCTATTTTAAAAATGTCCTAGGAAACAACATAGTCAGAAGGCTGCAGTGTAAAGTGTGATGAGCAAACCTTTAACCGGCTGGGGTGTAATTAGGAAAGTTGTGGTGGGCAGTACACTCTTTTTTGTGTGTTTGTTTTACCTTAATTCAATTGCAGTGGTATAACAAGCTATTAGACTGTTACTGTATTGTATGAAGAAGCCAAACAAACATGAAGCATTGCCTTAATATCACTTGGTTTTCTTGATTTGTATTTGGGTTAAGTAGATTTACTTTTCACTCCCGTTTACTGTGTCTGTTCAATATCACGTTCCGGCATGGGGTTTTTTTTTTGTTTTCAGGGCAGCGGTTACCGGGAGGGCCTGACTCCGGTCCTCAGTTTGCTGACCGAATGCTCCAGGGCACACCGCGACATCCGAAAATACATCAAAGCAGAGGTAAGACAGGCATTTTTTTTTCTCCTAATTTAGGCATTTGTTTGCAATTCTGCTAACACAATGTATAGAACATTTTGTATTCTCTACATTCATGGTATAAGCAATGTTTATGTGATACAGTCCCTTTAAACACACGTCCAGCATCTAGAAAATAACCTAGTTGGAACTGCCGCTCCAAAGTGAAAATATACCGCCCCTTTAATATATACAGCTATGCATGTTTAACAATAAATTTATATTAAAAATACAAAACAAACCTGCGTTTCAATACGTTTTGTGTCTGTTGCCTATTGTTCCTAAAATATTTGTCTCTGACCCCATGAAACTATAGGAATGTGGGTAACTTCATAGCTGAGATTCCTTCTTATTTGTTTTCTTGGAATGCTATTTATCAATATTATTCATGCGAATCTAATGTACCAGTGATACATAGACTTTGTTTAAATGTTATCCTCTCCCACGAAGAGTGTCTACAGCTTGAGACCTTATCCATCATTAAAATGAAGCTCCATCTACTGCCAAGTCGATTTGAGGCCTAATTAAACAGCTGGCTTTTGGGCCTTTCTCTCGCCGTGTTTTCAAGCAGTGTTAAAGGACAACTTTGAACAAAATTGTTCTGTTTATTTGAAAGATTACATCATATTACAGCCATATTACATCGAAATGTTGCAAGGATACAATATAAATATTGTTCTATACTAAGACCTCTTTACTTGTTTAGCACAAGGAGGCAGACATGTTTAGAATCTTGAGTCAGATGTAGGAATATCTGACTTGTATGACATAAGATGTCTGGTCCCCGATAGGGCTATAGAAGCTTAGAAGACTCAAGTACTTTATTTGTATTTTTTCATTAAAGCATTTTTACCTAGAATATCTACACTAGATGCAATCTTTTTTTGTCTTTCACCTGCTCGTAGGTTTTGCCGCCGCTGAGAGATGTCTCCAGTCGTCCAGAAGTGGGTACAACCGTACGGAACAAGCTGGTGCGCTTGATGACCCACGTAGATTTAGGAGTAAAGCAAATAGCAGCTGAATTCCTTTTTGTTCTTTGTAAGGAGCGAGGTAAATTCAGTTTTTAACCCCGGTATATTTAAAAGGCTAGTGGGGTTATGTCTATGCAGTGGTGCCATTTTACTTCTAATACTGCCAAAGTAGAAGCAGTTCCTGTAGAAAATAGTAACATGCTTATACGGATTGCTCAAAAATGTTTTTGAAGCATCTGTTTAACCTGTTAAAGAGAAAAAATGTCATGCTGGAAAGTGGCTGTTTTAACATTTCTGCGGTGTTTGTGTTTAGCTGTAATTTTCTTCTCTCATTTACTGTACCCACACAAATTCTTTATTTTTTTTCTTCCGGTAAGAAGGCATTTCTTTAACTACCATTATTCTTATTCTATCATAATTTATAATAAAATGCTCCCTTTAAAGATGTAGACAACTCTACAAGGACTCGTCAAATCCTGAAAAAACATTGTATATAACAGTCAAAGTATCTCCGGAACGATATGGAGAACAAGACTGGAAGTTTTCTCAGAGACTCGGGTGACATATATAGGGGGGGGCGGACGGACGGCCAGAAACAGCCAAAATAGCATAACACGGCCTTCTTTTTCCCTCCACATCCGTCCACCCAGTCTCTGAGGAGACCTCTAGTACTATTTTTCATATTGTTCCTAAGATACTGTGTGTTAAACTCTGGAATATCTCAAATAAATGACTGAATTGTTCTCCAACGAGAATAATACTGAAGGGAGATATATTTTCCTCAAATCTAAAATGCAATTTTTATTTTTTCACAAACTGTTTGTTTTTGAGAGAATTGGCTTCAAAATTTGCGTAATTTTTTACACCTCTAGTTAAATGGTGTGTATATAGTATATGCACATAAAAGCGCATGCATATCAGACTGCAATAGACAAGGTAAAGAGAGCACAGAGATACAGATTGACTTGGGACATGTTTCACAGACCTGTAAATATTACCCATTAGTACATTTTTGCCCACTGACTAAGGCAGCCATTTTAATCTGAAGCTTTGTCTAATCTGAGTCTCCAGGAAGCTGTATTTACCTTTTGTTTACATCTTCCCTTCCCTTGTAGTGGACAATTTATTGAAGTACACAGGATATGGTAATGCAGCCGGGCTTCTTGCCGCGAGGGGCCTACTGGCTGGGGGCCGAGGGGAACGCTGGTATTCGGATGACGAAGATACCGACACAGAGGAATACAAATCCGCAAAACCAAAGTGAGTTCTTACATGGAGTGTATTACATGCAGGGTACACACCATTACAAATGGAGATCCAAAAAAACTCTACCTCTACCTCTTATTTTTATTTAGCATCAACCTCATTACGGGTCATGTGGAGGAACCGCTACCAAATCCATTGGATGAAATGACTGAGGAACAGAAGGAGTACGAAGCTATGAAACTGGTCAACATGTTCGATAAACTTTCAAGGTATTTAGACTCCACGCTCTTCTAGTGTGTGTGTGTGTGTGTGTGTGTGTGTGTGTGTGTGTGTGTGTGTGTGTATATATAGATATAGGATATAACTAGTGTATATGTATAGTATCCGAAAACCTTGACACTGTCTGAGAGTCGAATATAACTGGACCGAATGGCTAGGGTGAGCTAGGCAGGGTTTGAACTATCTTTTGTGGTAAACGTTTATCCCCTTTTGTGATTCTAGGACATTCTATGCCATCCTAATTTACAGGTCTCAAAAGATGCTGGGCCTGCATAGAAACGTCCCTCGCCAACGCTCAAAGTACATTTTACTAAATCGCATCGTGACAGAACTTCCGTTGCGATGTCTTGCCTTTTTTTTTTTTTTACATTTCTATTTATTTATTTATTTGGACTGGGACCCACAGGGTTTATTAAGGCCCTGATCGGGACTCTGCCACTGAGTCCCTGGCTAGCGATCACCAAAAAAAGGGGCATTTCGGTGCTTGCGTCTTCAGGGAGGTAACATTTCATATGCTGAACAGAACCTTCAATCTGAGGTTTGTTGACCATTCTCCTAAGCCACACAGGCAGAGTTTTTAGTCCTTTCCACCTAGAATTAATTGGTCAAAGGACAACTGTCGGGGGAAAAAAGTCTCCTTTTTTTTTAATTGAAAGATTGCATCTAACGTAGGCATTTTAAACAGAAATTAGCCCTCTTTGCATGCATAGTTCTATCAGGGGGCGGACATCTTGGGTCAGATCTTCATTGTGACCCAAGATTCTGACCAATATGTCAGCTCCCTGCTAGAGCTTATACAGGTACATAGGGCTCAGTAAGGCATTTTATTTGTATTTTTTCATTAAAGCATTTCTATTTATAATGCCTACACTTGATGCCATCTTTCAATTAAACAGAACTTTTTTTTTTTTTGTTTTTTTTTTTTGCTTTGCTTTAACACAATAAAACAAAATTTCTGGTTGAAACAGACAGTAACAAAGCTAAACAAAGTGGGCGCACAGCAAACTGTTGGCAAGAAATGTGAAAAGTTGTGATTTACTGTAAATCCCCCCCCCCCCCTCCCCTTCTTTTTTTTTTTACACCTTGACTGTTCAGCTCTAAAATACCTGTGCTGGTGCAGGTGGTCATTTTTTCCGCACAAGCCTAAGAGTAAAACTGATCACCCGACACATTTCGACCTAATCGAAAACTTATTTAATCATAGGTTATGCACAGACGCAGGGGCTAATTGCTCCATTATCATGTGCCCCAGCTTTATATTTTTAGGGGTTAACAATTTGATTTATTTGTTTCATTGTTTGACAGATGTTTATTTTTATGGTAATGCTTTCATTTAGCGTGTGTATGTGCGTAAGGCTATACATTAAATTCTGGGGGCATGGTGTATTAATGTAACCCTATACAGGTAAGGGTTTGGCGATTTGGACAACCTTTTTGTTGACCTTTGGAATTTTACAGCAGTATTGAGTCCAATTATCACTGCCGGGGTTACTGTTCAATGAAGTAAAAGGGCGATGTTCCAGAACCTGCGTTCTGTGTACAAAATCTCATTAAAAACACATAATTATCAGGGAATTGTTAAAGCTGATGCTGTTGCTTTTCACTCCCCCTTTGTATCCCGTCAAAGAAAAGTGATGCTATAGAACGTATTATATAGCCTTCAATTAGCTCACAGATTAATAGGAAACAAAATACAGATGTAAAAGGGGCTTCAAGTTGTGGACTGAATGACTGTAATTCCCAGCACACACGGTCATTAATTCCACACATGAATACATGGATTTTGGGTACACGATGAACAGTGTAATGGGCGACTCGTTAAAAAAAAAAAAAAGGATATTTTGTCACCGGACCTATGGGTGAAAAGCAGGCGGAAAGCCGGTAATGAGCTGGTAGATTGGAGTTTAAGGAATACTGGATGAAATTATGCAATAGATTAAAAAACTGGAATGATAAAAATGATGCTTGGGGCGTTAGGACAACCTGAGGTTTAGGGACCAGGCCAGTGCAAGATGAACTTTAACTTGTTTCGGTGTGCGGGTCGGTCTACAGCTTAATGTGGTGTGTGACTTGGGGCCCATAGAACAGCTGGGTTTAGATTTTTGACCACTAAAGTACTCTGAGTACTTATATAAATCCAAGGTCTTCATTGGCCTTGTCATGTGGTAGAGCCGATATCCCTCTAGGTTAGGGGTGTCAAACGGCGGTTCCGTCTGCTGATCACCAGCATCTCCCGTATTACTGTGTTGGCTTATACTCTGGCGTGTAGGAGATGCACGCCTCCAATAAAGGGGGGGGGGGGGCGGGGGCGGCAGCGGCGGGTGAGTTAGGGACACACTGGGGCTCAAACCAAAAATGGGTTAGAAGAGGGGGACTAAGAGTCTATATAGTTACAATCTTGTCCCTGGCTAAAAAAAAAAAAAAAAAAAAAATTTTTACTTTAAAGTAATACTAAAACACCCCTTTCTGGGGGAAAACATGGTTGCTTGTCCCTGGCACCTCCCCATTCTGTGACACTGAATCCTTGAGGATGAATAAATACATTTTATTTTTTTATTTTTAAAAATGTTATACCTATATAGCTGTATTTTTTCCCCCTCCTTTTTCTCTTCTGCTTGGTCCATAGACTTAAATATACTTGTTAGAAAGCCTTAGCTGATCAATGCCCTCCTTAGAGTACCAGTATAGTGTACCAAATGTATTTATTTTAACCATTTTTCCTAAGTTTACACTTGTGATAAAGATCTCTGCAGAGTATATGGAAAGATGTATGTAAAAAAATCTTATTGAATAGTGTAAATCAATAATTAATGATTCCAAAACGAGGCAGGGGCTTGTGGAGTAGATATAATTGGATTAATGTTGAAGAGCTGTTGGGCGCTGTAAAGAGGATTATAATGATTGTCAGCTCGGTAATTAAACGGCCGTAGACGCAAGCGGTACAAAGGTTGACTAATTCCAAGTGAATTGTCTGGATTTCAAGCACCTCTACAGGATGTATGTGTTGAATGTTCCTTGGGCCAAATTAAATAAAAATGTATCAAACTACTCATTTAATTGGGTAGGAACCGCTAACAAGTCTACTGCTATTTATTAAAATAAATAAAGAATGGAACAAAAGATACTTTGTATGATCAACTCAAGTCGTGCACCTTGTACTCTGCTCATTAAGCATTGACTTTCAATCTCTACATCACTTTTAATTGGGATACTACATCTTTGTTAATGCAGTTGTTTTTTTTTTTTACATTTTTTTTTTATTCATTACAGGGTTTTTTTCCGTCTTATTTGCACAACACCAGTGTTTGGCAGAGTATAAAATATGTAAATACATTTTGTATGGTTTTTGAGACCATGTAAAAAGGATGCTGATTTATTATTCAGTGCTGAATACCCCCCTATTTTTTTTCCCTTCTTCTTGTTCATCTTTCCAGAAAAGATCTTATTAAACCGATGGGCGTAAGGGCTGATGGAACGATGGCGCCACTAGAAGAAGTTATTCACAGTTCCCACACCGCTGAGGAACACACGTCCGATTCAGAATAAAGGATCCACTTTATTTATTTTGCGATGGTGATATCTTTTTGCTATTTATACTCTTGATATATCTGAATTTTTTTTTTTTTATTAAGTTTAAAAATCTTAGTTTTGTCTTGTTAATTTTCCCCTGACATTAAAGTTATGTGATGGTATTTTTTATTATTAGATTTCTTTTTTTTTTGTATTTTGTTTTTTAAAGTTTCTGGCCAAATGTGGCTAACATAATTTAAAGATTCTGAAAATTATCTAGTTTTTGCCTTGAGTATTTTGATTTTGTTTTTTGGGGAATACTGGGCCTAAATATGTAAAAACGTATATACCAAATCTGAAACCGAATGCTACCCAGTGGAACATATCCCTTGATTCAAAGGCTGTGCCTCCTATTGGTCCAAAATGTATTATGCTGATAATCCTTTCTTATCCCAAGTCTCCTAACGCTGTGAAGTCTAGATAAGGTTTTAAGCTTCCATTCTTCAAGACTGAATTAACAGGACTCTATGCTTCACGTAAGGATCCCTATATGAGCTAAATAGGGAATTAATATCTATACAAAACATGTATAAGTGTGTTTATGTAAGCAGATGGAGCAGATCTCTTATTTACAACAAAATGGGGGGGTAGTTTTTGTAACCAAAGAATATGTTTTGGTTTGTTAGCTAGCATTGGTGCTACTTTTATTCTGTGTTTTAGACCTGGGCCATCAATAAGGTCTGTTTTTTTTTTTTTTTTGTATTTACAAATCACTGACCGTAATGTAGTAGTTAGACCACAATTGGCCAAGTACAAGAAACTAGATTCCTAGAATGGTCGCTAGAACCCTCTAAAGACAAAAAAAAAAAAAAAGAATAAAACTTGCTTGCTCTCCCAAGAAAAGCCATTGGGTATCTTTTAGAGATACAGGCTGGTTTACGCATGACGTAGAGGAGGGGGGCTCTACAGACGTCTAGCGTTGGAGTAATACACAATCACTACGGAAGCCAATGGAAGGTCCCCGGCGATACCATTGGAAGATACTAATGTGCTCTCTATTGATTGGGCAGCCTGTGCAATTACTGCAGGTAGATCCTAACTGGAGAAATAGCAAACTCTATTCACTCCTGATTTTTATTTTGGCATGTTCTTACAGTTTAGTGAATATATAATCACCACCGTCCATAGAGGGATCAATCACAATAGACAAAGCAGGGTAAGAGTATTAAATTAACTGACCCCCAACAGTCCGGAATCAAACCTTTTCCGTGTATATGAACTTAATGCTTGTGCCACCAAACGTTTTGATGGATTGAAATATTTTTTTTATTTACAATTTATATAAACACCAAGGACCATGTATTTATTACACTTCAAGGGCAATTGAGTTCCTTAAAAAAACTATATGCTAGCAGAACTGCAAGAAAATGCATACAAAAATGCATGGGGGGGGGGGGGGGGTCTGGTGTCTAATGTTCTTGATATCACCTTCTGGCTTAGTATGAAAATTACATCTCAAGCCACAGCTGATGTCATAACTAGGAGACCAGACACACACACTTTTCTGCAAACTGTTTTTTTATTTATTTTTTTAATATACATTGGTAATGAAGTCACTTTAATTATACACTGTTTATTATTGAACAACATGACAAAAGTATTTGACCAAGTGTTAATTAACCAGAATTGGCCAGAAAGAGTTCTTTTTAGAGCAATATTTTAATTAGTGATGTAAAGGAAAGGCCCCATCAGTCTGGAACCAGAATTAAATATAGCTCATACCTGTATACTCCATACAGAAAGTATTTCACATAGTGTGCCGTGTGCCTCGTGGGAGATGTAGTTTACAAACACCTGCAATGCTCAGCCACCACACTAGCCCCTGATTTTAGGTTCCCCTTAGATTTTGGGGGGTTTTTTGTAAGTCTGGTCATCTTTCTCCAGCCACAGGCAAATCAGCATGGCTAGGTTCATCCCAGGCTCTGAATGGCTGTGGTTTAAAATATAAATGATGCAGCTGCCACATATAGAATTAATCTGGTACCTTAATCTGGTTAATATTGTGAATGTGGACAATAAAAATGATAAATCATCTATACCTTGCGTTGGCAGAAATGCATTAAGTTGTAAATGTGTTTCTGGAGCCTGTTTGGTTTCGATGGGAAATGTGTATTTTGCCTATCAAACCACAATGTGATATGAGAACAGGACAGGCAGACAAATGATGTCCTTAGGATTCTGCCAACACAATATATAGTATAGATTTCTCATTTTTAATTTTCACCTAATCATTTAGAATAGAGTCCCTTTTTAAAAAGCAGTCCCATTTAGTTTGTAAGCTCTGCGAGCAAGGCTCTCATGTATCAGTCTGTTCTAGTTAGTCTATCTTAATATGTAGTTCCCTCAATGCTCTGTACCTAGCGCTACATATATTGTTGGTGCTATATAAATAAGTATTAATGTAAAATTACAGGTTTATTTATGCATCACTTGCTACCGACCTTAAAAGGAGAATATAACAGACTGAAAAACATAAGAGTCCTGCTCTTCAACCCAGAGCAAAAGGTGTCAAAAAACAGCTCTGGGCTTTTGGAAAACTACATCTCCCATACTCCCCCTTAATTGACAAAGTATTATGGGAAATGGAGAGTAACAGCTGGAGGACTGCAGTTAGACACCCCTGATAGTGAAAGATTAGAGACTGGAGGAAAATCTGGGTTAGAGCACAAACCAAGCCTAGGCATTACACACTGGCACATGTGGTAACAATGGATTTTCAGGAAATTAAACAAATTAAAAAAAAAAATACAAAGTGGTCCAGTGAGGGATGTGATGCTGCAAGACAATTTAGGTTTAATTTTTTTTTTTTAAATGTATTGTTGCTGCTGGTCTGAATAACCACAGTTCCACATTGCTGCTGGAATTAAGGGGTTAAGTGGCCATTTTCTACCTGTACTTTATATCGGACCAATGATTTTCTGGTGTCAGGATGGTACAGAGAATGCTGTAGTTCAGGATGGCTAAAGAAGCAATGACTGTAAATAGTGAATTTAAATCATTCAGCAGAAAGGCATGGAGATGTTTGGTGTATTGTTTTTGATGACCTCTTAATAAAAACGCACGTTGTAAGTTTCTATTTAATCTGGCTTATTTTTTCCGAAAACGCAAAGATAATGGACAGTTAAAAAAAAAAAAAAAAGAAAAAAAAAAGGTAACATTAATGGCAGCTATGCACTGAAACTAAAAACAAGAACATTTTTATACATCCCGGTGACTATAAAAATATACCAGGTGTGTAAACTGCATCAAGCAAGTGTTTTCTGATGCCCCCAGTGGCCAGATGTGGAACTTAAATGCCTCAAATTTGAACCATGCCCTGTTCACATTGGGTCTTCTTCCTTCGTGTACAAACTTACTATAAAATGTCTACTTTTAGAATTGTGCACAGAACAGAAAAGGTTGCTAGCCAGACTTGTCTATTAACCCTTTAAGGACCAGGGATTTTCCTGGGCCAAGGACCAGAGCGTTTTTCAATTTTTAATACACGGTTTTTGAAACATAATTTTCCTCTCTCTCATTTAACGTACCCATACAAGTTATATGTTGTTTTTTAGAGGACAGTTAGAGCTTTCTTTTGATACCCTATACATAAAAATGATTTACATTTTAGTATTAAAAAATACATATAAAAGAGGAAATTTGAGGAAAAAAAAGTTTTTCCCCATTATTTTCCCAATAATAAGCTACATAACTAGTGCAACACTAACCCACTTATCCCCCCTAATTAACTAACTAATAAAAAAGAAAAATATTGGTTCCCAAACCCCCCATAACAAAAAAGACAGAAAAAAACTCTGAAGAGTGCGATGTCAGATCAGTAAAAATCATGCAACAGGCATGCAGGGGTTAAATTTTATTAAATATATTAAAATTACCTTTATTTATTCAAAAAAACTTTATAAATTGTAAAAATAAAAAAATCTGTTAAAAAAAAAACTAAATGAGGGCCATAAAGTGGAAGGAAACTGATCAGCAATGAAAGGGTTAATTTTTTTTTTTTTTTTTTTTAACCTATGTGTGTATAATTAATTTATTTTTACTTACAGGTCACTCTCTGTGCTTCACTATAAGAATGTGAAGCACAGAGAGTGAATTAGAGGCAAAGTCAGTGTGTGAACAAACTGACTTTGCCATCTAATTTGCATGTTATCGCGGTGATCACGTAATCACCGCGATCACATGGCCGGAAACTGACCGATCGGGTCCAGGAGCTTTGCCTCGGGCGCGAGGCTTAGTCCTGGACCCGTTGCAGACTAGCTGGCGGTGCCCACGGAGCGCACCGCCGGCTAGACTGCATGACGAGTTAACTCGTCATAAGGTCGCTAACGCTGCGGCTCTTATGACGAGTTAACTCGTCATAAGGACGGGAAGGGGTTAAACACACATGTGCTGCACTCTCCCTACCTGCCAGGTGTTTTTCTACAATAGCCTGATTACCTCCCTTACTGCTACTACAGTGGGGAGCAAGTGTCCCCTCTCACCCCACCGAGAGGTAACTGGCGTAGTGGAGGCAGAACAGATAAGTGACTACTGGGAGATTGAACACAGCAGTTCTAGGAAATGCACTGGTTAGGAAGTCTTGGCCAATATAAAAATTAGCCATTTGCAATGGGAACATTTATATTCTACATTCAGGACACAGTGGCACATCAGTATCATTTATGTCAAGAAATTCAGGTACAGGAGTTGGCTATATTGCTAATGGAAATCAGAAAATTATTTGCAAAAAAGAGTTTTATTCAAAACATAAAAATATATAAAAACACAATAGCAAAATTAACAAACACATACACTGAATAAAAAGGCTACGGCTTTTAATTATATATATATATATATATAGTTTACCGATACGGAAACTTCAATAAGCCAATAAGAAAGGAGTGTGGGAGAAACCATTTGCACTTTATCAAATCGGGGTGGATTAAGACATGCCACAGTCTGGCAAAGCATCATGGGAAACAGGCCATGATTGACAAGACTAATAACCCCAACTAGAAACATTCTCTCCCACCCTTAAAATCTTAAGAATGACTACACATAAAACCTTCACATTTCCTCTTGGTAATTTGAGTAAAATAAATACAATGAAATCAAGACTATTTTGACTTTGAGGATGGCCTGACTATTAATGAAAGGGAATTTTATACTTCAAGCCAAAAAGTATCAGAGCTGGAAAAATTCTATAATTCAACTGAACTCTGCTACTTTGACCTCAAGTTGGAAAGTCCCTGGTCGGTTCCCTCTCATAAATAAAGCCTTGTATCCGATGCATAAAAATCTGACCTGGCACCAAGACAAAGTATTAATGTGGCTTTTGGAGACTCTTTTCAACATCACCTTCTGGAATCATATGCAAATTACACATGCCATTGGAAGCAGTTCATTTGCATATGGAGTCGTAAGGTGAAAAAAAAAAAATAGGTTTCTCAACAGAATTGGGTCTCTACATTCACATTGTAAATATTTTAGGCAACAGTACAATTTTTTTTTTTTTTTTTAAATGTAGGTTTTACTGCTAGTGTGGTACAGACTGTAACTTACGGACCAGATGACTCTCTATTGCAGAGTTAAAACTTTAATTGTTTAAGCCAAAGGACTTCTCTCTCCTAGGTCATTTGAGTGGAAAAAGGAGACAAACTTCTCCAGTGGGGGTCTGTAGATCTCGTGACGTAAGATAGTAACTTGCTGACCATTTCTTAGAATTTGGAAGGGATTCTTAACCCATCAAAAAAGGCAGGTCAATTTGTTCAATAAAAATGCCTCCTTCAAAGTCAATTGATACAGAAGACGAAGCACTCGCTTACAACCTCTGACTTCAGGTGATGCAATCCAGTATAGACCACTTTGGATCCACAGTTGGTTCAGGGACTAGAGTCTTCACAACCCTGTAGATCAGAATCCAGTTCTGCTCAAGAACAAGAAATGTGTTGGTAATTCAACAAGGAAAAAAACAAACAAGATCACTGGGTTTTATACACTTGGATCCAGCTCCCTCATCCCCCACCACTCCCTCTATATTAAAAGGCTTTCTGGTAGACCTCACTATATATTAAAAGACCTAGACGGCCCTCCAGCTCTTTCTGCATCATAATGCTCTGTCGTTCTAAAACAAAATGGGATTTGTAGATCAGCAAACAGCTGGAGGGCCGCAGTCGGACGCCCAAGAGCTAGGATAACCACTGCTCAATTTTTATGCCACTTTATACAGAATGTCTGCTTTGAAATCCTTGCCGTCTTACAGGTAGGTCAGACACTTTGTTCCCGTAAGAAATATAGCCAAGCCATTCACTCCATAGACTGAACATTGGCCTACAGCCATTTTGGTTTTTTTACTGGCCGTGGCAACCAGACCTCTGCTGGGAGCATTTTTAATAAGTTGTTAAACAGAAGCAGCCCAGTGTTGTTTTTTGGGAAAAGTAGGTAAACGCTGGGGCTCAAAGTGTTGGTTTTGTTCAAAGGTTAGTTGTGGGGCAGAGTTCCAACGTAGTCCAGGTGCCATGGAATCCAGCGGGATGCTTCTACCGCTTAAGTCACTTTGGTAGAGTTTTGCCCCAGAAATTACCTTAAATACATAAGCCCCCAATGTACTTTAGGAAAAAGGACTCCAAAAAGGATTAAGACCTTTAATGGGCCACTCATTTTAGATACTTATGCTTCTATTATGGAAGCCCAAGTGAAATTTTCAATAGCCTTAGTGCAAAGATAAAATGACACATACATTAAGAAACAGACCATTTTGTCTGCCAACCAGCTTCTAATAAAGATGGTCCCCTCTGCAGATTGGCATGCTGGCACTTACACCTGCATCCAGACCAGATCTGCCTGCCCCGCAAGAGAAGGTCCCCTTTTCCCCCAGACAATAATTGCAAAAATATCTAGACCACCACTGATCTTCAGTGTGAGCGAGCGTTTTCCCTTCAAGTTCAAGATTAAAGAGGTACACAATGGTTTTCCAACAGGTTAAGTTCTAGAAGTGGCCAGGGACACAACGATGGAACGGACTTAAAAAGGTCTAGCCTCAAGGGGTAGCGGGGAAGGGATCCAGGGAGGTTCCTCTCTGCTGTGGTGTCATCTGAAAGACTTACCTATCCTTTTCCAGGTTTTAAAAGCTCTTCTATCTCCCTTTGCCAGTTCAGACAACTCACGAGCTTTCTGGTCAGGTCACACAAGTCCCCCAACTCTGCAAAGTCTGTGGGCTTCATCGACTTGCGCTTAAAAGGGCCAACTCGATCTCTGTTGAGCAGCAACCGGGGGACGCTTGATCGGACATGATTGACCAGGTTGGCAAAAGGGTCCGTCTGAAAAGTAGATAAAAAAAAAATCGATTTGAAAACTAAAATAAAAGGGGGGGAGTCTTCAGTAGATCAGAGTGAGTGCCAAATACTGCATTTATTCAGTTCTAGGTTATGCAGGGAGCATTTGCTAGAAAATAATAAAAAAATACAAATAAATATTGCACCAGATATTTAATGAAATGTCAATAAAAATGTAGGATTTGTATGGGTTTCCATTCTACCTGAGAAACCTAGTATGCTCTAACATTTATGTCCAACTGGTGGGCCCAGATATAACAGGTCAGGTGAGAGCGGAAACTTGTTATACATGCTACATACATATACTCAATTATTTTACAAAGAGGACCATTCATTTCATTAGAAGAAATAGAGAGCCTGAACCAAGCATTTTTTCCCCCAAGTGGACAGAAGTGAATGGATGTAATATTTTCCAAGTGGACGGGCTAAGGACCACACACTTCTGTATGACTGTTTATTTCCACAATAAATTTACCCCCCCCCCCCCCCCCCCCAACACACACACACCTGACACTCCCTAGTGGTCTAGGGTACTGCTCATTTACACACCATGTCAGTTACACACACAAAGTGACAGATACAGTTTTGAGACAATGTCAGCAAATTACGGGGCCCCCAGGAACCGATAATGCTGCAGAAAGGCTTCATGTTTAGCGCCTGCACTTGTGCAAACTAACTGGGCGGGGTCATGGAACCCGCGGTGCATATCATTACGGCAACGGAGGAGGTTTTTAAAGGGAAGAGTGACCATCCAGCGCCCCTTGCTGAGCTAACAATTCTTTTGAGGGATACAATTATCTTCAAATGTGCCCCCATCGAGAGCCGGACCCCTCAGAGCAGTAATGGGTTGTACCCACTGATGGCAGCGCTGCCTGAGCTGCTCTCTAAATGTATTCAATGGGCTGGGGTTGCACCCCTTTTCACATCTTATGCGTTTCGTGTATTACTACGCTTAATCATAGGTTGGTCACCAAGTGAACACTATACAATATGCGAAAAGCGTAAGGTGTAGTATTTTTCCCCCTAGCACATTGTTTGTACCATTGTTCGGTTTGCTCCGCACATATTAAAACGCCTTTTTTGCATTAATTGGATTGTGGAGTGCACATCATTTTGGTCCTGCCCACAGAAATTTCCCCCCAGCCCCCCCCCCCCCCCCCCATGACTTCCATTGTTAGACTATAGTCTAGTGCAGTGATGGCAGATAGTGGAATCTGGCACCAATTGCAGTTTATTAGGATTCTTGAGGCCTACACATCAGAAACAAGAAACAAAACACATTTAAAAGCTAAACGCTAATCAAAACCAAAAACCCAAAGCAGGCGTCATAACCATTACCTCCAAAGATGTCCCCATTATGATGAGCAGGTCTGCCTTAGGAAAGTCTTTGCGAAACTTCCAGAACCGCTTTGGCAAGTCTTCCCCAAAGAAAACGATGTCTGGTTTAACAAGTCCTTCACATACGGTACAGTACGGAAACGTTCCTTCCATAATGCAGTTCTAGAGAGCGGGGAGTCAATGGGGCAGAATGTATTAAACAAAAACAAAAAAAGTATATATAAAATAAATAAAAAATAAATCATATATATAATTATTTTTTTTTTTTTTTTTTTGCAGAAAGTAACATATTACCCGAGCTTCCTTTGGAGAAAACTGTCTGTAACAGAGATGGCAAGATGCAGAAGAGAATGTCCCATGAGCCTCCACTAGCTTTCTAGGAGGGATTCCTGCAACTTAAAAAATACAAGATAAAAAATGTAAAAAAAAAAAATGTACAAAATATATCATGTAACCGTTGTAAAACTCCCATTACAGGACCCCCACCAATAAGAAACCCACTTGTAACAAGCTCGGGAAGAACTTACGTCTTTCCAACCCATCGATGTTCTGGGTGTAACATCTCAGAAGTAGTCCCTTGTCATGCAGCAGTTTTACAAAATAGTGCACCAGGTTGGGTTTGTATTTTCCCGGATAGAGTTCTTTGGCCAGAGTGAAGAAAGGGAGCGGATCATGGGGAAAGTAGGCAATGTCAAAGATGGCTTCGGGGTACGGAATCTTGTACTTCTGCAGATTGTCGTAGAGTCCAGATCCAGGGGTCCTAACACAAGAGAAGGTACAAAGCTACAAGAAATGTTGGGCTTTCTCAAGCATAGTTGCATAGCTTAGGTTGAAAAAAGGACTTGCGCCCATCAAGTTCAACCCTTTCCCTAATGCTTATTTACCGCTATTGAATCCCTTTCTTATGAATGGGGACTATAGTTCGGTTTATAGAAAGCCAATAGCATTACATGTATTCCATAAGCCAAAAGTCCAGAAACGTTGTTCGGTTTATAAAATGTGTAGGTCAATTGATTCGTACGAACGAATAAAACAAAAACAAAAATAATGATTTTGTCTGAAACGAATGCAGTAATGAACGAAATTAGTTTTAGACAAAATAAATAAAATTTTTGTATGAAAGGACGAAAACGAAACGAAAATTTTAGTTTTGCACATGTCTAGTACAAACTGTGTTCATAACGGACAATTTAATGTTCTACGGATCGTCACAGTCCTTTGTGTATCATTGTACGGACTCTCTGCTCATCTCTGGGTATTACAAGCAATATTAGAATTTCTAACCGTTTGGCTTCCACCACAATCTTGTTTTTTGGCGTGCATGCTAATCAAATCACCACATCATATTACCTAAAATCTGGTATCCCGCTGGGTGTACTGATACCAGCTCCCACCATCACAATTATTTTCTTGCAGCGCTTTTTCAAAATGAGGTCGGCGATACGTTTCAAAACAGGAATTTTTGACCTAGGCTCAGGGGGTTTCGTTTCAGATATTCTTTTGCTAAGGGAAAATTTTGCTAGGTGAATCTTCCTAAAACACAAAATAAAAACCAAAACCACACAATTAAGGCAGATGTATACAAATAAAAAAATTTAAAAAAAAAATCACAACATGAAATTGTGGTGGAACCTTTGGGAGTTCTGTTGGTCAACGACTATAAGGTCATTGATATTTTTGTCCCCGTGTTCTTTGCGTGTTTTTTTAATGTTCGCAGCTGACTTGGCGGGCACTGGTTTTTGCCCATTACTCTGGGCAGCAGTCGACTTGGCCACGGTTTGTTCTACCGGCTTTGGAGTCTTCTCAACCAACTTCTTGGGAGCTTTTGGTGGCTTGGTGGTGGAAGGAACGCGATTCATGATGTCAGCAGCTGCGCAAAAGGATTGGATTATACAAATAGTCAGACCGTTCTATAAAACATTTCACAGACTTGCAAGTCACATCTACATCTTGTGCTTTGCGACAAATGGATGGCACCATTACACCATGCATGCAAAAAACATGCCTCTCACATGTCTCTAGCTAGGAGGCACAATGCCTATTTTGCCCCAAATCACCCTGTCCAAATCAGCCCCGCCCCACCTTCAGCCACTCCCACAAAAGTTTGACATTTGAAATGTTGGGATGTAAGGGAGATATGCATCTTTATTTGGGCCTTCTAATTGACAAAGAGGTACCCGAGCACACCCATTGCAAGTGGTACCAAAGGCTTGACAAATGTTTTAATTATACATTCTGAATGCAACAAGCTTTAAGTAGCCATACCGCCTCAAAAACTCGAAAAGGGAATGTATCCAAGGGAGGAAGAAAGGAGAGGGTGATGTGCTGAATGTACCAGATATGAAGTAGAATAGTGCAATTCCTTAAATAAATTAGAAACAATGATTAAAGTTTAAAGAAGGCAAGTACAAAAAAAAAAAAAAAATCTACATTTTGGAAAAATGTCATCTTGGTTAATTTCCTAATGCTTTACGTTTGCTATATCTGCACAGATTATTCCAACCTCCAAAGTGCCTCCTTCTGCTAATGGCCAAGCGATGCAGATTTAAGAACTCACCCCACCACCCTCCCAGACTAAGCTTTCCTTTTGACGGCGGAGGTTTTTCCAGTGAAAAGGCAAAAATGTTTTAAATGGTCGTCTCTTGACAGAGGTAATTACTGTAATATATTTGAGTCGGTTTTTCTTGTAGTGCAAAGAATAGCTATGCTAATAAGGGTACAGCTGTAGCGCCTTTGTGGTTTAACAAACAAGGGGAGGAACGGCCATGGGGGGGGGGGGAGGGGCAATGGGCGAGGATGTGTAAGGTCAACAGAATGCAACTGCAAAGTCCCTCAATATTAACAAATACACAAATAGGATCCAGGAAAGTGCAACATTCACACTCCCCCTAAGCCCCCCCCACCCACAATCTCTCTGCATTACACAAAGTATTCCTACTATGCGACTCCATCTTCAGTGACAAACTCCCACTCCTTTGCCACCGATATGGGAGCGCAAGACATTTGGCTTTGCTAGCCCCTCACTGACCAGCAGTGTGCATGCATAGCAGTACCTACCCAGTTGTCCCAAATCTCCCAAAAAGTAAAGTTGGGAGGTATGTCCATCAGATCACACTTAGGAGCCTTTCATCCCCTGCATAGAAGGGGTCAATTTAAACTGCACAGTTCATCAATTAGGGTGATGATAAAATGAGCACTGGATTAGGGACGGACTGTTCATTTAATGCAACATTTATTGCAACAGAACACAATCCAATATGAACAGAGATGACATACGACCTTTCACATAAAGGGAATCAACACAGTAAAGGAAGAGAGTATATTTAACTACCACAACAAGAGAACAGTCTTTAATTAGAGGGGCAATGATTTTAAAGTAATATCAGGAAGTATTACTTTACTGAGAGGGTAGTGGATGTATGGAATAGCCTTCCAGAGGAAGTGGTAGAGGTAAACACAGTGAAGGAGTTTAAGCATGCATGGGATAGGCACAAGGCTATCCTAGATATAAGATAAGGTCAGGGACTAATGAAAGTATTACTTTACTGAGAGGGTAGTGGATGTATGGAATAGCCTTCCAGAGGAAGTGGTAGAGGTAAACACAGTGAAGGAGTTTAAGCATGCGTGGGATAGGCACAAGGCTATCCTAGCTATAAGACCGGGAGACTAAAAAGTATTTAGAACATTGGGCAGACTAGATGTGCCGAATGGTTCTTATCTGCCGACACATTCTATGTTTCTATGACATCACTACCACCACCCAACGCCCTTCTCGACAGATCTACGACTCGTTTGTAAACACTTCACCAGATAGATACTCGAAGCCCACTCTCCCAAAGGACAAAAACTAATATTGTCACTAGGATATGGAGACGCTATGAAAGAACGACCGAGCACATGGCAGACTGAGCAGTCCCAGTGCTTTTATCAGAAAGAGCTGTAACCAATTCAAAATGAACACACAGAAATAAAAAGAACTGCTGAAATGATGGACAAATGAACTCAAGTTACTTCAGTGTGATCAGCGAGAATTGTAGGCTGGAAGGATATTGTTCCATGGCAACAGGCAAAGTTTAAAAAAAAAGAAAAGAAAAAAAATCAAATGGCCACTGTTTTGTATGATATATTTGCAGATTTGTAAAATGTAAATACCTGTGTATAAAATAAAAATATATAAAAAAAATATATATATAAAAAATATAATGTCAAAATAAAACAAACATTCCGTGGAACATTTAGAGCAGAATACATTTATAAATAAATAAATAAAATCTAAGCATGTTGTTAACTTCAGTAAAATACATTTACAGTTTTTGTAAATTCGATATAAGATTTGAAATTTTCAATGAAATTTTAATTCTAGGCTGTTGAAGGGAAGAGACCCTCCCTAATCCCTTGATTAATTTATTGCCAAGTACATCCCTAAAAACAGCTGCATGGAGATTAATACAGATTAAGATTTCAGTACTTCCTTTAGTGTTACTGCTCCAGACAAAACTCCATTTTAATAGCCTGCGACAACCCACTGACCATTAGGAGTAAAGCTACTTAGGGGAATTAACCTAATCTAATTATACAAGGTTTATAATGCCATCCAAATAACAAAACAAAAAGCTTTAATCAGGTTTACTACACTGGGCTATAGAAAATACAAATATACTATAATATGGGATTTGAAAAACCATTTTATATGTATCCGAGTTTGAGAGCAGCTGGTTTTAAACAGTTTTATTCAAAAATATCGCAATTTCTGCCAGATCAAGTGGCAATTTGCTTCAGATCGGAATTTTGGGCAGGTCTGAAAGAATCTCTCCAATCTGACAGAAAATCCAAACAGTTTAGGTGATGCTGACCCTGTAATTCATGCACCCTTTGACTTTTTTTTTTTTAATTTTTTTTTAAAGATGTGCATCATGTAAGGCAAAGAAAACAAAACAGGTGCGTCCCCCACAACTCTCCCCATATCCTAAAGACTACAAATAAAGTGTGATATCTTTATTGCTGCTGCTGTACCCACAGTCCTAATTAGACACGTGCAAAACTAAAATTTTCGTTTCGTTTTCGTTCATTCAGACGAAAATTTTATTTATTTCGTCCAAAACGAATTTCGTTCATTACTGCATTAGTTTCAGACGAAATTCGTTCATTATTTTCATTTCGTTTTATTCATTCGTACGAATTGACCTATTTTAACCTCTCTTTCGGTTTATAGACTTTCGGTTTATGGAATGCATGTAATGCTATTAGCTTTCTATAAACCGAAATAGAGTCCCCATTCATTCGAATTGACCTATTTCAACTCTATTTCGGTTTATAGAATACCAATAGCATTACATACATTCCATAAACCGAAAGTCGTTCATTATGTCGGTTTATGGAATGTATGTAATGCTATTGGTATTCTATAAACCAACTCTATTTCGATTTATAGAATGCCAATAGCACGAATGGACAAATGATTTTCGTTTATTAACCATTCGTTCATTCGGCTTTCGTTAGTTTAGCATTTTCGTTATTCGTTTTCCAGACGAATGGACGAAAATGCCATTTTCGTCCAAAAATGCATTCGTCTAAAAACGAATGCACATGTCTAGTCCTAATCATCTCTCCAAGCCTCTCCTTATTGGATAGCAGTGAATGTAGAGGCTCCAGTGAAATCACTTTCAATGTCAGACTAAAGGAAACCTGTAAATTATTTTATACTCAAAATAATAACCTCTCATTAAATATATATATTATATATGTCTAACATACAGAACATAAGCTAGGTATGTCTGTACCTGTAATGATTTGTTGCAGATACAGTTTTTAAAACAAATTTATAAGAGCAGTTTTCAAATTGTCAAGTTCACAAAATAGTTAATTGTCCAAAACACAAAGTTTCAAACTTTATAAAATGAAAACCATAAGAATATTGTAGCTGTTCCTGACAAGGAAATAAAAAAAAAAAAAAAAGAAAGGAGGAGCAATGGTGCCATCTGCTGGTTAGTTGATATATTACCACAGGTAAATCAAACAGGTCAACTATTTAGGTGCAAGGAGATGACTCTTTTTAAATGAGCTCTCTGACCCGACAATGACCTACATTTTTCATGCAAGGTCAAGTTCAATAATGTAAAAAAAAAAAAAAAGGAATATATAATTATATATATATATATATATATTTATTTATTTATTTAGATTTGAATAGCCATGTTCTGAAAATGTTTCGATTAAATCAGACATCAGGTTTGTAGCTTCTACCGACCCTGCCACCCAACCCCCCTACCTCCCCAAAAGTATGGGATATGATTTGGGCTGAAAAAATCATTAAGCAGCACCAAGGGAAAGGGCCACCATAAACAAACAAAAACCCCAAACAAACCACATATACAACAACATTACAACACTATTAAATTATAAAATCCCTTATTTTAATAACAGGTCAGTTAGTCAGTGGAAGGGTGTATCGCTGGCCTCAAACGGACAATATCACTTAAACCCCTTTTTTAATTGTAAATGTAGAGAAAAAATAAAATAAATAAATAATGAAAATAATCTATACATTCTATTAGCAAAACTGCCAGCAAATGCCTAAATTAGGAGAGAAAAATGTGTTTTAAATGCGACTGTGGTGTCTCTTGTGCCACCTGTGCCTTAATATGCAAATTAACTGCTTTTCAATGAAAATTTTGTAATTTGCATACCAGGCTGCAGGTGATGTCATAATCAGGAGACTCCACAGTCACACTGTAACCAAATTTTCTCAAATTTAGGAATTTCCTTGCAATTCTGCTAACACAATGTATACATCATTTTCTTTCTCCTCTAAACACACAGGAAAAACAATGGTTAGGTGACAGACCCTTTAGTCTGGGCCCTGGATATGACAACTATATTTGCATGGACTGCATAGGACCTGTACAGAGCATATATATGCACCCCTCCCCTGCAAGATGATGAATGCAAGTGTCCAGGTAGAACCAATTAAGCAGGGGGGGGGGGAAATCCCATAGGCATTACCTTGATGAACTGGTTTCCCTTTGAACACATTCTGCAGGGCAGTGTACAGTGGCGTACCTACCACTGGTGCAGGGGTCTCAGCTGTGACCAGGCCAGGCCACCCTGCGACCCCTGCACAAAAATAAAAAAAAAATTAAATGTGCGGGCAAACGGGGCAGCTGCCCAGGGCCCATTCATTCTTGGGGCCCAAGGCAGCTGCCCCCGTGGGCCCCCGCTACCCGTGAGACACGGAGACAGTAACAGTCGGGCAGCAGCCGTGAGATCCGCATTCCATCAGTCACCGGAAACATCACGGAAACATTGTGGAGGAGACGGGTGCGACGAGCAGCATACAGGTAAGGGGGGGGGGGGGGCACATAACACTGGAAAATAACTGGCAAATGGTCAAAATTGGCTGTGACGTATTGGCAATTGTGGTATAATGGGCAAATAGGCTGTGGCCAAATTGATACTGCGGCATGTTCTGTGGGGCAAAATAACGTGTACTATGGGGGAAAGTGACACTGGCGGGCAAATTTATACTGTAGCATGCCATCGTGTGGGTGCAATATGAGTACAAGCCAAGTGCTGTGGGTACTGTATAGTGCTTTTTTCAAATAACATTTCCATTACATATGAAAATAGTTAAATAGAATATTAAAATGTTCATATAAGTATACATGCAGCTAGTTATATACATATATTTGGGGTCCACCTCAAGCTTTTGATAAGGCTGGAAATATTTTAACTTTTTTTTTTGTGTCCAGAAAAGTAATATTACTTTACTGAGAGGGTAGTGGATGTATGGAATAGTCTTCCAGCAGAAGTGGTAGAGGTTAATACAGTGAAGGAGTTTAAGCATGCATGGGATTGGTATAAAACTATCCTAGATATAAGGTAAGGCCAGGGACTAATGAAAGTATTACATTACTGAGAGGGTAGTGGATGTATGGAATAGTCTTCCAGTAGAAGTGGTAGAGGTTAATACAGTGAAGGAGTTTAAGCATGCATGGGATAGGCACAAGGCTATCCTAGATATAATATAAGGCCAGAGACTAATGAAAGTATTACATTACTGGGAGGGTAGTGGATGTATGGAATAGTCTTCCAGTAGAAGTGGTAGAGGTTAATACAGTGAAGGAGTTTATGCATGCGCGGGATAAGCATAAGACTATCCTTGATATAAGATAAGGCCAGGGACTAATGAAAATATTACTTTACCGAGACGGTAGAGGATTTATGGGAAAGCCTTTCAGCAGAAGTGGTAGAGGTTGATACAGTGGAGGTCAGAAAATTTGTATTTTACTGAGAGGGTAGTGGATACATGGAATAGTTTGCCAGCAGAAGTGGTAGAGGTTAATACAGTGAAGGAGTTTAAGCATGCATGGACCACCGGTATTTGTCTTTCACTTCATAAAAATGTTTTGTGGGGTTTGTATATTAAAATATTTTTTCTGTGTCAATGGCGGTAAAAGTCACTTATTTATTTCTTCATAATCTATTCACTTTTGTACAATTTAGGCTGTGTAAAAAGTTCACTTTTTATGTCTTCTATTTTATTTTGTACATACTTCTATATAGTTTGCAGATACTAAATTAAAAAATATATATTTATCTATTTATTTTATATTATAAGAATTATATATTAATGTATTTTATAAAACACTTTACTTTTACCATATATACAAAAACAGGACTTTTTAGTAATGCATGTATACTTATAAATACATATACAGAATAGGACATCTATAGCACTTAAATGTATTAAAATTGTTAGATATAAATGTTAATTAAAAAAAAAAACTTTAAACATTTAAACAAAAAAATTATTTTTTTATATATATATATATATATATATATATATATATATATATATATATATATATATATATATATATATATTAATAATAATAAATAATTCAAAAGGAGTTGTATGGTCGATTTTAATTTCAGCAAAATAAAGTCTTGATAACTCCAGATAGAAGATAGACTTGTACATAAACCAATTCACCCAACATACATTGTCAAAAAGGCTGAATTAGATGAAAATCTGCCCTATTTTTATATTAATATAATGGAACATTCCAATAAATGCATGAAGGGAAACATTGTACCCTTGTCATCAGGTGGGATCACAGCCAAACACATTATCACTCTGGATGGTTTTGAAATATTCCCCTTTATACATTGGACTTAAATTCCCAATACATATTCTGATGATTACACAACCAAAGCAAAGTCCTACCAGACTGCAGCACACTCTATCCGATGATAAAATGCTGGGCGGCCGGTAACCGGACCTCAGACTCTCTGCAGAATATTTGTGACCTAATACATTTACACGTCTGAAGAAAGAAAAAAAAAATCCATTAACACCTGATCGCTTTAAAAAGTACCATCATTTAAAATTAATTTAAAATGCATGAGCAGAACGATCTTTTACCATTCTAGAAGTCAAATGATAAAGACCCCGTGAATTATTTCGAACACAATAGTGCAATTCATTTATTATTATAATAAATGTATTTTTCATAATACATTAGGAAGTTTCCCAGTGACGTCACAATACCCCAACATTCTATTCATGGAACGCTCTGTTACCAGATTGTTTCCGAACGTTCCATCCCGGGATCAGGAGTTGAGGACACCTAATCCACACCCAGCAAGCCACACAAACCTCTCCAGGGCAACCTGAAACACGCTCTGATCGGCTAGTTACATAGAGAGCGTCACACAGGGATGAAATAACCTGCGCTAACTAAAGGCGAACCAATCAATCATAATTGGTAATGAATGAGAAGTGAAAGTGGGTGTGGGCTTTACGCTAAAGGAAGGTTACAAATCCGATCTACTAATCTGTTACTTGAGGGGGGAGATGATATTATTTATAAAAGATTCTGGAGCAAAGTAAAGTGGTCTTAACATAACATCACACTAGATTCCATTCTCCAAATATTTTACACCCAAAGCTCTTCTATATACTGACTAGGGACTCAAATTCCAACCCTCGGGCATTTAAGAGGTTAAATGATATTCGCCCTTGGCAAAGAGAATAGAAATTTGGTAAAAGTTAGATTGTGTTTGATTTCCTGTGGATCCTGTTTTACTGCATTTTAAAAACTAAAATTAAAGGGACTGTATCACCTAAACATTGTTTGTGCTGTGATTGTAGAGAATAAAAAATGACTGTCAATGATCTATACATTGTGTTAGCAAAACTGCAAGCAAAGGCCTAAATTAGGAGAAACGTGTCTTTACTGTGTCTGGTTATGACATTGGTTATGTCACTTATATGCAAATGAACTGGTTTATCATGGGACATGTGTAATTTGCATACCGGGCCACAGGTGATGTCATTAACAGGAGACTCCACATTTAAAACACATATTTCTCCTAATTTAGGCATTTGCTTGAAATGTACACAATGTATAGATCATTTTCAATCATTACGTAGTGAATAAAAACATGTCTGAATATGATCTACACATTGTGTTAGCAGAACTGCCAGCAAATGCCTAAATTAGGAGGAAAAAAAAGTGTTTTAAATGTGACTGTGGAGTCTCCCGATTATGACATCACCTGTGGCTTGATATGCAAATTACACTTTTCCCATTGAAAAGCAGGTTATTTGCATACTGTGCTACAGGAAATGCCATAAGCATTAGACACATTTAATAAATATCTCTATATATAATGTATAGATCACTTTCAATCATTTTTTATTATCTGCGGTCACAGTGAGAACACTGTTTAGGTGATACATTCCTTTTCACCTTTGCATAATATCAAGCCAGTTTATCAATCCACAATGACCACGAGCAGGTGTGACACGGCTAGACAACCCACAATTGCTCACTCTGTAAACAGAAATGATGGAACTGTTTTTAGCGTTGTGTGATGTTGCCGGTGTTTGCTCTTACACATTAGAAGCACACGTGTGTTAACCCCTTAACGACAGATGACGTGCCAGGCACGTCACGGCAAATCGAGGACTTGCCGACAGCTGACGTGCCTGGCACGTCATGCACTAAACTGAGTAAAGAAAGCGACCAGCGGTCGCTTTCTTTACTCTAACGGTGTTGCTACAATGCCTCTAGGTAGAGGCATTGTGCAACACCCCCCAAAAGTGCAGGGGCGCGCTACGATCACTCCACGGAGTGATCGTAGCAGCCATTTAAAAATGGCTGCGCCGGCTGCACACATGTGCTTAGAAAGCGAACGATCGTTCGCTTTCTAAGCATCTCCGGTGTTGTTAAAGTGCCTCGCCAGCGAGGCACTTAACAACACCGTTCTGCTCCCCAGAGCCGATGGTGGTCGCTCTCCTGAGCGACCCCATCGGCTCAGTAGAAGGGAACGCTGCCTATACAGGCAGCGCTTCCCTTCTAATGGCAAGAGCATCGGAAGTGAAAGTATTTCACTTCCGATGCTCTAGGGGGAGCCAATCGATGCCGGCACAGCAGATCTATGTGATCTGTGTGCAGGCATGTATGGTAAGTGCTCTGATGAGCACTTATCATACTGTCAAAGGCAATATTAGCAAATATTGCCTTTGACAAGTATTGATCTGCCTCCCTCACCTTACTAGTTATAGTAAGGGAGAGAGACAGATCAGATAAAGTAAAAAAATAAAATAAAATAATAAAACAAATATTTAATAAAATTTTAAACACCAAGGGCTTTTATAAAAGCCATTTAACCCCTTCCCTGCCATTGATCGCTGTGTACGCAGTGATCATACACAGCAGCACATTTTTTGCTGTCTGTGCATTTTTTAGGGGTTAATTTTTTTTACTGTAATTCATTACAGTATAAAAAAAAGCTCTTTTAAGAGAGATTAACCCCTTTCTTGCTGTAGATCACTGCCTAAGCAGAGATCTGACGCAAATGCAGCAATCTTGCTGCAGAAGCATTTTTAATTTTTTTAAAACTTTTTTATTACACCCGTCACGTGTTAATTATACCCGCTAGGGGACTACGTTTAACGTAATTTTTTTTTTAAATAAGAGCTATTAACCCCTTCCTTGCCGTATATCACTTCCTAAGCAGCACATATGGTCACTGCCTAAGCAGTGCATATGGTCACTGCCTAAGCAGCGCATATGGAGCAATCTAGTCGCAGAAGGATTTTTTTTTTGCTATCAGCATTTTTTTTGTCAGACTCGCTAGGGGTTAATTATACCCACTAGGGGATTACGTGTATTCCTTTTGAAGCTGTCTGAACACGTGTATAGCGATCAGTAACAGCCGATCAGTGGCAAAGGTGGTTTGGTGATTTCTCAGATGAGCATCACCATTCGTCTGGTTCGATCAATATTGGTAAATATTGTTCTGACCCATATGGATCTGCCTCCCTCTCCTCACTTGAGTTTTAGTGAGGGAAAGAGACAGATCTGTATAACATAATTTTTTAATTGTAATAAATTAAATAAAATGTTAAAAAAATTGTGAGTCCCAAGGGCTTTTATAAAAGCCATACCCTTTGTATAGTGTAGTGTATTAACCCCTTCCCTGCCACTGATCACTGCACAGCAGAAATTTTTTTCTTGTCTGTGCATTTTTAGGGGTTAATTTTTTTGTACAGTACTACAAAGGCTCTTATAAGAGCTATTAACCCCTTCCTTGCTCTACATGTTCAAATTCCAAGTTTGAAAATCAAAAAGCGCACCTCTCAAATGTAGCCTTTCAACACCCAACAAAGCTGACAAAGCTATGCATGGGTGGTATCCCTGTGCTCGGGAGATGTTGCTGAACATATATTGTGGTATTGTTTGTCAGTGACACATACCGAAATATGTGAATTTGTGTCTAAAGTACAATGTATGTGGGAAAAAATACACAATAAAATGACTACCACAAACTTTGACAAAGGCTGGTGGTAGAATTGGTGCATGGAAAGTGTTAAAATAACACCATTTAAAATAGCCTAGGGTGTCTACTTTTACAAAATATATACTTTTTGGGGTAAAATACACTGTCCTACTTTAAAAAAAGTCCCAAATGAAAGATGGGCTCAGGCTGGCTACACGTCAATATTCCAAGTTGAAAATGCGCACCTTCACAATGTGGCCCTTTTAGCCCCCAAACAACCCAACAAACCTATGCATGGGTGGTATCCCTGTACTCAAGAGATGTTGCTGAACACTTATTGGGGTGTTATTTGGCAGTGACACATACCAAAATCTGTAAATTCATGTCTGAAGTACAAGGTTTGTGAAAAAAAAACACAAAAAAATGACTACCACAAACTTTGACAAAGGCTGGTGGTAGAATTAGTGCATGGAAAGTGTAAAAATACCACCATTTGAGATAGCCTAGGGTGTCTACTTTAAAAAAATATATGGGTTGATGTGGTAAAATACACTGGCTGGTTTCAAATATGTCCCAAATGGGACATGGGTGCAGGCTGTCTGCATGTCAAAATTTCAAATTGGAAAACCAAAAACTTCACCTCCCAAATTTGGCCTTTTACCCCCCAAACAATCCAACAAACCTATGCATGGGGGGTATCCCTGTACTCAAGAGATGTTTCTGAACACTTATTGGGGTGTTATTTGGCAGTGACACATACCAAAATCTGTAAATTTATGTCTGAAGTACAAGGTTTGTGAAAAAAAAACACAAAAAAATTACTACCACAAACTTTGACAAAGGCTGGTGGTAGAAATAGTGCATGGAAAGTGTTAAAATACCACCATTTGAGATAGCCTAGGGTGTCTACTTTTAAAAAATATATGGGTTGATGGGGTAAAATACACTGGCTGGTTTCAAATATGTCCCAAATGGGACATGGGTGCAGGCTGTCTGCATGTAAAAATTTCAAGTTGGAAAACAAAAAACTGCACCTCACAAATTTGGCATTTTAGCCCCCAAACAACCCAACAAACCTATGCATGGGTGGTATCCCTGTACTCAGGAGAAATAGTAGAATCTATTTAGCATGTTTTTTCGTTCGCTATTGTCGATGAGGAGAAGTTGTTTCAAATAAAAACAAAGAAATTTGTGTATTTTTTTTTTTTTTACCATATTTTATTATTTTTTTTTAATAATATGATAAGATATGATCAAAAATATGGCATCCATAGAAAGCCCTTTTTGTCCCGATAAAAACAATATATAATATGTGTGGGTACAGCAAATGACGAAGAAGAAAATTACTGCTAAACACAAACAGCACAGAAATGTTAAAATAGCCATTGTCCAGAAAGGACAAAAATGTTTCAAAGGCTCTGTCCTTAAGGGGTTAAAGATTGTCCTACTTATTTACCAATTAATGCTACTTTGTTGTAAAATGATAAAACACAATTTAAAGGTACAGTAACCCCCCCCCCTCCCCCTTCTAATATAGGAGAACAAGTTATCTGTTCAGTGTGTCTAGAATGATAATGTCATTTTAGTTTGTAACTGTCGGCCTCCATAATTCCCTAGACACAGGTCTTGTTTCTTCCCCTCTACAAATCTCCCTGAATGTCTGTGGGAGACTGGACCCTATTGTTTGATGGGATACCTTGCAAGCTGAGATGCGCAGGGGATAAGGATCTTCAAAGAAAACATTTAAAATGAGTACAGTTTAACCCCTTCCTGTCTGTAGCACGTTATATGCTACATTTGCCCTGCCAAAAAGCTTGTAGGACGGCATGGAACAGCATGTCAAGGCTCCCTGCGATGAACTGTGTGTGGATCCCAGTTTTGAGTGGCCTTAGTCTGACATAGAACAGTGGTCTCTAACTGTGTCCTCAAGGCCCACCCAGCAGTCCAGGATTTCGGTATTACCCAGTTGGGTCTTAGTTTTTTTTTTTTTTTTTTCGACCCAACTGGGTAATATACCTCCTGGACTGTTGGGTGGGCCTTGATGATACACATGACATTGCGGAATTTCGGCAAGGTCTGTAAAGGGGTCTAGGACACTTCTTCGCCGCATCTTCATCGCTGACAGTTCAGCGCGGCAGTTAGAACGCTGAACTGTCAGCAATGAAGTATAACGCGGACGTTTCACCGCGGCTGCAGCTATGTAAGAGCTGACAGTTCAGCGCTGAACTGTCAGCTCCTACAAATCTAAAAGTAAAACTAAAATAACCCCCCTAATAAATGATTCCACCCCCCAATAGTAACACTAAACCCCAATACTAACACTAAAATGAACCCCAATACTAAAATGAACCCCCTAAACCCTAATACTAACCCCCGACCCCTAATACTAACCCTAATACTAACCCCCGACCCCTAATACTAAAGTTAACCCCCTAAACCCCAATACTAACCCTAATACTAACCCCCGACCCCTAATACTAAAGTTAACCCCCTAAACCCTAATACTAACCCTAATACTAACCCCCGACCCCTAATACTAATATTAACCCCCTAAACCCTACTACTAACCCTAATATTAACCCCCGACCCCTCATAGTAAAATTAACCCCTAACACTAAACACTAAACCTAATTCTAACCCCCTAAACCCTAATTCTAAACAAACTAAAATCGGTAAAATACTTACCTTAAGCGATGAAATGTCCCGCGATGAAATCTCCAGCGGCGATCTGTCTTGTGCTGTAGAGTCGGCGGTGAAGCGGCTGCGCGGAAGCAGCTGCGATCAAGTGTCCCATCCCCCAGTAAAGACCCTTATTGGGTCTCTGCCTTATGTCATTGACTCCCGATCACCCTGTGATTGGGGTCAGGAGCACAAAGACGCTGGTTTGGGGCTTTGGCAGGACCAAAGCACCATCCACATAGTTGCCAATATCGGCCATGTTTCCAGGGACACATATTTGTTCCACATGCTGCAGAAAGAGCATGCAAAGTGCAGCCCGGCAGTATGTAGGATGTATATACACACAGACACAATTAATTAATCATGGAAGGTCCTATGAGATCTCCAACCTGATTAATTAATTGGATTGTGTCAGTGTGTATATCCATCCTACATACTGCCGGGCTGCACTTTGCATGCTCTTTCTGCAGCATGTGGAACAAATATGTGTCCCTGGAAACATGGCCAATGTTGGCAACTATGCATCCAGTGAGTAGAGTTTAAAGGGATTTTGCCAAGTATTTACTCTGTGAATGTAGAGTCTAATACAAATAAGGAACAATTATTTAGATATATTTGTAGCAGAATTGCATGAAAATGCCAAAAATAGGAGAAACTTATGTCTGTGATGTCACCTGTTTATGACATCACCTGTTTCTTGAGATGCGCAGACAACATTTAAAACATACATATCGACGAGTTTCGGATCCAATCAAATCACTTCGGTGATCCCAGAAGCCAAACTGGGGCTACTCAAAGTGAACTGACTTCCGGGGTGTGGCTATGGGGAGGACCTCGGCTGTTACGGAAATAGACAAAGCCCTCCCATAGAAATCCATGGCCCCAAAATAAAACATAAAAATAATAAAACAAAATAAATAAAAATAACATAAAATAATCTAAAATAAGATTTTTTTAAAAAATGTAAAAATTATTTTATTAATGTAAACATACTATGATTATGTATAACGATTAATATATTTTCATAGTATGTCAATATTTTGGTGATTGAGACATGTTTATTATTAATTCTTCTACACGTTTCTGTCCAATTCTTTAGCTAAAATCTGGGGGTGGGTTGGGCCAAATCGGGGCATACTGATCCTTTAATCTATACATTTGCATGCAATTCTGCTAACACAACATATACATGCATTTTCATTCTCTACGTTCACTAGTTGACAAGTTTAGGTCGAGTCCCTTTAAGTGGCTTGATGCAAATACTGGGCAGCTAGAAACCTTTCACTGCTGTTAAAGGGAATCCGTCTTGTAAACATTTTTTTTTTTTGTATTGTAAAATGTTGTATAGCAATGTATTGTGTGAGCAGACATGCAAGCACATGCACAGATCAAATGAAAAATAGGTTTTAAATGGATCTCTGCTGCTCCTCACTTTAAAATTCAGGTCCTTCCCGGCTTCCCACTGATTTATTATATAATGGTGCATTATATTTAAAGCGATATTACGATTCACGAAATTTGGAGGTCCCCATTGTAACAGGATACCTCTCCAATCCTCGGGGGTTTATTAGCATCGTCAACTGAGTATTAACAGTAGAGCAATCACCGTGGAAACCAATGGAATGTGGCTGCGGATTGCTCCATTTTTCGAACTTGTTTCGCTCTTTGTATAGTCCTGTGTTTATGTGTGTGCGCTGTGCCTGGGTGGAATTGGACTGTTATTTTTCTTTCCTTTTTGTACAAACGATTTATTCTTCGCATTCTTTGGGATTTGGAGCATGTGTTAAGTGTTGCAGCAGCCAGAATGTCCTTGCTTGCTGTCATGCATGGATTGTGTTCTGTCCTTTGTAACTGGAATGTCAGTGCTGTAATCTATCTCTGTCTAACCTTCCAAAGCTTCTTCCCTATTCATTTCACGAGCAGTGAAATGACTTGCCTCTTATTTTCATCTCAGTTTCTTTATCGCGCCACCATTTTTCTTTCACTGGTGCTTCGAGTATAGATGTGCAGTGGGTATGAGGATAAAGTGGAAGGTACTTTTTAAGGTACAAGCCAATTTATTCTCTGTCCGGCAGCCGCCATGCTTGACTTTGGAGACATGGAGGCCCGACACTATCAATGACCTTTAAATTGATCCCGCTGCTGGTGGAATGTAAAAACGAGGGTCTCCTTCTGCTCAATAGACGTGAGTGGCAAGCCGACTTTGATTGGCAGGCATCAACGTCCAGATCAGCTTTGTCTTAGCTGAGAGGCAGAGCTCAGCGTGAGGCTTTCAAGGTAAGTGACTAGGTGGCACTGGCCAAATGGCACAGATAAAAAAACACTGCTCCAATATTATTATTTTTTTAAAGGTGAGTGGTTTTAAGTTACCCCCACCTGGCAAGTGCCACCATAAGGCAGTGCACAGACACCATTCTGTCTGCCACTAGACACCTGGGAGCTGTGGGTGCTGGCTGGGGTAAGTCCTGGGACTGCAATATGGGTGCTGGGGAAAGTATTTGAAGTGGAAGCGATCATGGCATGCATTGCGTAGGGGCTGATTGCACAGCATACTGACTGAATAAGCAGATGCACTATCTACCTGGCCACGTGGCCCAGATAAGTACATTTTTAAAAATAGATCTATAAAACATAGAGATGATATGAAGAATATATTAAAATTTGAGTTTGTCATGTTATACATCACAGAGTCCCTTTCAAATTACTTTTCTGCGATACAAAGGATTAATTATGGTTAATTTGATCTATTATTATGATTAAAACTGGGTTAATACAGGGGATTATAATACTTTAAATGGGGCTTTTGTAAACATTCCCTGCTTTCCTTCTAGATACGCTATCCAATCACGTTAATAATAGAAAACAGACACTTTCTGGGGAATATTTGTATACAGCTGTAACAAAAAATTAACGTATGTTTAATCTTTAAATTGAAACATTGTTCATATGTAGATGATTAAGGGAAATTAAACTTTGTTTAACCCTCGCTTCCTTAAAGGAAGCACGGGTTAAATAATACATTTCCCGGTAGAATGAAGTAAACCCGACGTGTATCTTAATAGATACACGCGGGTTTACTTTCTGCAGTGTCTCACATGCGAGACATGCGGTTATCGCATGCACAGCCAATTGGGGATTATTCTAGCCTTGGTGAAGAAATAAATCTTAATTTTATTAAAGACAGGAGGCGAATATTTGCATAATCCTTCTTTACTGAAACCTCCAGCAGCAAAAGAGTTAACAGAGTTGTAAAGATTCAACCAATAGAAACAAACACAGGATGCATATATAAACCCCCTCAGGACCCTTCCTCTTTCTTTGAACAGCCGAACAGGGCACGAACAACTTAATTCTCAAAAATAACCGATCACCACAAAAAGTCGGAGCACTGGAACCGGACAGATGCCAACTCAGAACACCATGCTGGAAGGCAAAGAGAAAATTGTGAAAGTAAACTGGTCTACTAAACAGATTCATAATAAGACAGCAAACAATAAACAGAGAGACAGTCGTAATATATAATACAAAGTCTTAATAAGACTTCAAACAATAAAAGTCAGATACACAATCATAATATATAATAATACCCACAGATGTAATAAGGGTTGGGGGAAAATAAATAAACTGGGGGGGAAATATTCGCCTCCTGTCTTTAATAAAATTAAGATTATTTCTTCACCAAGGCTAGAATAATCCCCAATTTTATGGCAAGACAGGAGGCTTCATATTTGCATTTTTAACGCTCATTAAGAGAAAAGGATCCCATGCACCAAATGAGCAAGATAAAGAACTCCATCTATCAACTGTAGGAAAACAGGTTTAAACAATCAGATTGATGTAAGAGATCAGAAGCGGCCTGTTAGGCACTGCACGAAAAATGGACTTGGCTGACAAATACCTATGGACACAGCTAGTCAAGAAAAACACCCCTTTTTTTCCGGGTAGAAGGAAAAATAATCCATAGAAAAGTCAGAAATCATAAAACCGGCACAATTACACCAAATAGAGCAAAAGCGAAGGAGGAGAGCAACGTTATCAGGCCATTCCTCAACACAATGAAGGACCCTAGACACATCCGAAATGAATTGTGCCCTGACATTGAAGGTCAAGCCAAGTGGATGCCACATAAAAGGCAAAAGAACCGATGGATCATAGCTGAAAAACATTGCTAGAAGGGAAAAATGTACCGCCGAGAAAGTGAACCTCAGGATGTTCATAATACTAAAGTACAGAATAGACAGTATAGGGCCAGACAGGGAGAGAGCCAAAGTGTCAGCACATTATAGTACAAGGAGAGATACCCATAGATGTGATCTCCACAGCAGGGTGATTAATAAGCCCATTACTCACTGGGGAGTGATTAGATAGGGAGACCGGAGAACTGTGGGAAGGCATAGGCTCCCTGGAGAGGCCATGACTGGACAAACACGTCCACTGCCATAGAGAGAGGTCCGGCATCCAGCTGAAGAGGGCTGGTGTCTGACAGTTTGCCCTAAATACAAACATTTCAAGGTTGAAGGTACCCTTGAGATTCAGGGCAAGAATGACCAATGGGGACACATGCCAATGTGTGGGGCCAATGAAAAGTGAGTTCTGTCTTAGAGGAAACTGGGAATCACAAAGGGACACCTGATGATATCCAGTAAGTTGATATGGAATCCGCGTTCTTCAGGGGTCCACAGGCCTCCACATGAGATACACCCCATCTGAGGGAGCTGGCGTCAGAATCTACGATGCATCATTCCAGAGTGGAGACAATCAAGTCAAAGGAACCTAAAGATGAGCCTTGAGACATTGCATTACGAGATAGTGCAAGGGCCCTGGAAAAAATGGCCTGTATAGAGGCAGAGAGCAGACGATCATGCTACTCAAGAGCAACCGAGAAGGCGGTGGAGATCTTGGAGTATCATGAAACCCAGGAATTGTATGGATTGAATGGATTTTAATTTCAATTTGCCTTTTTGATCATAAAGCCAAGATTCTATAAGAGATGGCCGATCTTGCACCATCAGCAAGATGTTGTCCAGATAAATGATAGTGGATTCAGCGAGCATGAAGGCACTCCATAACCAGCTTGGGCGGTTTTGTGAAGCACCAAGGAGCAGAGCCCGAATGGCCACAGGTGATCTTGTCAGAAAAACCGGGGTATGTGTGGGAGAACGCGACGTACCCCTTACTAGATATTAATCTGGCCTGGAAGGAGGATGATGCATCCTAATAGGACAGTGAACGGTAGAAGAATGTGCAGTTTTGAAAACTGGTAGGACGTCAGATTCTGAGCAGAGGGGCCTGATTCTGTAAAAGGCGTTCTGCTGGTGGCACGGCCCTCTGCCGACCAGCCCTGAATTAAAACTATCCCCATGGAAGACCTGCTTCATTGATGTCTGAGCTTTGTTTAGCTAGGTAAATATGTTGACCTGTTGATTTATTAAGTTGAGGCCCCCCAGGATATGTCACGCAAGATATGTCCTGCCCCTGGGCCAAGATCCTTGGGGGCCAGTTCATGTCAGCTTGACATCCAATTTGTAAAGGGTGGCTTTGTGCTGTTCTGCTAACATAGCCACGTAAGCATTGCCTAGGAGACACATGGCTTGTTGCGCCCATTCCCGGGACAGCCGTGTATCTAGTGGGGTGCCCTCTGTCAAAGCTTTATCTGTGATGAGGAACAATTGTGATGGTGGCCAAGACATCAAGCAGTTTGTCTTTCTAGATGCTAAGGCCCTGTTCCAGCTCTTTGCAAGGACTTTGACATTCTTGGGCATGAAAATTACAAAGGTCAGGTCAAACAGAGGTGTTAGCCACTTTGTACTGTATAGTAGGACAAGGACACTCTGCATTGAGCTTCTGGCGTACCTCCTTTTCCAGGGGATGCCGGGTAGGACACCACTCTGAGGACCTGGAATGGCGAAGGATCGAAAAAAGGGAGACCCGTAGCATCCAGAATCTCCAAGGGTGTGCCAGGTTTAGAGGAGCCTGTGAGGGAGTCCTGGAGCAGGGCACCCCTGGGGTGCAAGGGTCCTGATAGATCAGCAAGAAGTGGAATCCTAGGGCATTCTGGTCTATAGATCCCTGCTTAGTACTCCTTTATCACAACTTCTGAACCCCTTGTTGAGGTAGGGTCATGAAGGACCACCAGTGGGCCACTCTTGGCCTTTTTTTTTTTTACAGGCATCCTGCCCTTGGAGTTGGCATTCAGTGAATCTCGGGGTTTAAAGGATCAGTGAGAGCCCTGGATTCAGAAGCATCTCTGCCATCAGAGAGTATGGGGATGAGAATGCCTGGGACTGATGTAGAGCAGCCAGTGCATAGGTGAGGGTGTCAGCCAGAACAGAGCGCAGCCAAGAGTAAAGCCCTGTGGGCACATAAGTCTCTTCTGTCAAACTGTCTCAGTGCCGTGCCATTTCTTCAAGGCACAAGAGAAGTATACGTTGTGGTGCCTGTATATATTGGGGGTTACCCAAGGTGTCAGTGGGGGTCACCCACAGCACAGGTATAAAGGCTGCTAAGCCAATCCCTTTAATCAGAGGGGGAACACCCCTGGCCTTGTTGGGAGAGGCATATGTTGTTGTGCCTGTATATAAATCAGGGGTCACCTGACTTGTCAGTGGGGGTCACCCACATCACTGGGATAAAGGCTGTTAGGCCAATCCCTTTAATCAGAGGGGGAACACCCCTGGCCTTGTTGGGAGAGGCATATGTTGTTGTGCCTGTATATAAATCAGGGGTCACCTGACATGTCAGTGGGGGTCACCCACAGCACTGGGATAAAGACTGTTAGGCCAATCCCTTTATTGATAGGGGTGTCACCCCTGGCCTTGTTGTGAGAGGCATATGTTGTTGTGCCTGTATATAAATCAGGGGTCACCTGACTTGTCAGTGGGGGTCACCCACAGCACTGGGATAAAGGCTGTAAGGCCAATCCCTTTCTTCATAGGGGGGTCACTCCTGGCCTTGTTGTGAGAGGCATGTGTTTTAGTGCCTGTATATAAATTGGGGGTCACCTGAGGTGTCAGTGAGAGTCACCGCACTGGCATAAAGGCTGTTAGGCCAATCCCTTTATTGATAGGGGTGTCACCCATGGCCTTATTGTGAGAGGCACATGTTGTGGTACCTGTACATATCGGGAGTAACCCGAGATATCAGTTGGGGTTACCCACCACACTGGGATAAAGGCTGTTAGGCCAATTACTTTATTCATAGGGGGGGTCACCCCTGGCCTTATTGTGAGAGGCACATGTTGTGGTACCTGTACATATCGGGAGTAACCCGAGATATCAGTGGGGGTCACCCAATACACGGGGTAAAAGGCTGTTAGGCCAATCCCTTTATTGATAGGGGTGTCACCCCTGGCCTTATTGTGAGAGGCACATGTTGTGGTACCTGTACATATCGGGGGTCACCCAATACACGGGGTAAAAGGCTGTTAGGCCAATCCCTTTATTGATAGGGGTGTCACCCCTGGCCTTATTGTGAGAGGCACATGTTGTGGTACCTGTACATATCGGGGGTCACCCAATACACGGGGTAAAAGGCTGTTAGGCCAATCCCTTTAGTCATAGGGACCCCTGGCCTTGTTGGCAAAGGCATTTGTTGTGGTACCTGTATATCCAGGAATGATTCCTGGGTAATTCTGTAGATGGGTGTCTCATAGGAGAGCCCTGCTTAGAGGAACGAGCCAGATATTCATCAAGGGTTTTAAATTTCTCATCCCCAGAAGGCACATCTGCCTGTTCAGATGTAGTATTCAGTGTAACCAAAAGCGGGGAACACTTAACCCTTTTCTTGAGGGGTGTCTTGCCCTTTCCTTGAGGAAGAGTGTCCAACCCGGACCTCTTATTAGAGGGGGTCAGATCATGACAATGGTACGAGTCCTCAGATCTGACCCATGCAAGTGAAGGAGCTTCAGGGGCGTCCTGAGTATATGTTGGGGGTTGGTTTGTTGCAGAATGGCCAGGGCTGCTGGCAAAGATGCAGCCAAGCATGGGTTATCCATATCACTTTCTATGACAAGTGGAAACTCTTTCAGTAATGATATCTGAAAGATGTAATGGGGAGCTATATATAATAAAAGTGAAATTTAACAGGGTTCACCCAATTGCCCAGTGGGGGTTCACCCACAGATTGGGTCAGCAGCTTAGAGAAAAGAAACATGTCGGTGCGCTAAGCTAGTCACAGGCTCAAATAATATAAATGTATAAAATGATGGTTACCAAACAGGTGTGAGCATGCTGCAAATACTGTGTGATGGGTTGTACAATGTATACAAAAAACAAACACTGTCTGCGCTTCTCACCCTAATAAAGTTGGCAGCAATATTATGGCATATAATTTTTATATATTTGATGCCACCTTATAGAGAAGCCTACCTACACACACACATCTGGTGATAGTTATAATGTGTAAAAAATGTTTGGCAAAGTGTTTTGTTTTTTTTGTAAGCTGGTATGAAAACACCATTATCACACACCGACAAGGGGGGGTCACCCTATTGGAAAAAACCTGCACCCAGGCAGGTTAACAGAAACCCCCGGAGGGGGTTATATCACTTTAAACATGGAGGAGTTTAAAATTGTCAGGGGAAACTGCCAAGAATGATATATGGGAGCTAGATCCCTGAAGTAAATATCCCTGTATAACCTGGTTTATCAAATATATGTGGGATGTGGCAGACTCTTAGGTCAGTAGGTGTCAGAAAGAGGGGGTCATCCCCTTGCATGGAACAGTTTTGTGGTATGTTTGCCTTAAACAATAATAATGCAATATATATGTATGTAGGCCAAAAACAGGGCCTAACCTGGCAGTGCAAGCACTAAGAGAGGGGCTGAATAAGCCAACCATTAGAGAGAAACATAAAATGGTGAGGTGTGTGTGTGGAAAGCAGTATTGCCACTAATGGTAGAAAAAGAGAACTTTATTAGAGGTGTAAATCCCTAAAACTAAGCAATAACCTGTGAAGGAAAACACAATAAAGGGAGAAAAACACCCAGTAATAAAGCAATCTGAGTATAGATTAAATAAACTGTAAAGTGAGAAACACTCTAGTGTGGAAGGTGTTCACCTGGAGGCAGCAGCAGAGGAAGAGGAAGGGTCCTGAGGGGGTTCAGAGGCGGCTCTCTAATTAGGCGAGTTAGGCAGCCGCCTAAGGCCTCGCACTCACGGGGGCCTCGCGGCTGCCTAACTCACCTTATTGCCTTGATGTAACATGGAGCTTAACGCTGCCGTTAAGCTCCCTGTTACACTAACCTGGGACGTTTCCTCCGTGCATCTTCTCTCCTGCACGGAGGAAGGAAGCTCCGATCGCGTTTTTTTTTTTAAACTTTATTGAACCCGCACATCTTCAATAAAGTTTAAAAAAAAAACGCGACCGGAGCTTCCTTCCTCCGTGCAGGAGAGAAGATGCACGGAGGAAAGAATGGAGAGCAGCGTGGAGGTAAGTACTAGGGAAGGGGGGAGGAGGGTGGTACAAACGAGCAAAGCCTGGCACAATGAGAGCTAAATATTGGCACAGTGTGGGGCAAAATCCTGGCATAATGAGGTGAGGGGCAAAATCCTGGCATAGTGAGGGGCAAAATCCTGGCATAATGAGGTGAGGGGCAAAATCCTGGCATAGTGAGAGGCTAAATCCTGGCATTGTGAGGGGCAATATCCTGGCATTGTGAGGGGCAATATCCTGGCATATTGAGAGGCAAAATTCTGGCATTGTGAGGGGCAAAATTCTGGCATAATGAGGGGCAAAATTCTGGCATTGTGAGGGGCAAAATCCTGGCATTGTGAGGGGCAAAATAGTGGCATTATGAGGGGCAATATCCTGGCATACAGTGGCAAAATCCTGGCATATTGAGAGGCAAAATTCTAGGATTTGTGAGGGGCAAAATTGTGGCATAATGAGGGGCAAAATCCTGTCACAGAGTGGCAAAATCCTGGCATATTAAGGGGCAAAATCCTGGCATAGAGTGGCAAAATTCTGGCATATTGAGGGGCAAAATCCTGGCAGATTGAGTGGCAAAATTCTGGCATATTGAGGGGCAAAATCCTGGCAGATTGAGTGGCACAATCCTGGCATTGTGAGGGGCAAAATCCTGGCATATTAAGGGGCAAAATCCTGGCATTGAGTGGCACAATCCTGGCATATTAAGGGGCAAAATCCTGGCATATTGAATGGCTAAATCACAGTGCATCCGGTGCTGTGAGGAAGAACAAAGTGCCAATCCTCTAGCACAACGTGGTCTGTGAGACCACTTTCAACATTGAGCACCTTTCCTTCTGGCTGAGTGTTTCTGTTAGTGTGTGATTGTGTGCTTTCTGAGTGTGTCTGTGAGTCAGTGTGTGCTTTCTGAGTGTGTCTGTGAGTCAGTGTGTGCTGGCTGAGTGTATCTGTGAGTGTGTGCTGGCTGAGTGTGATTGTGTGCTGACTGAGTGTGTCTGTGAGTCAGTGTGTGCTCACTGAGTGTGTCTATGAATGACTGTGTGATATGTGTTAGTGTTCACATTTAGGACACAGCAATAACAATGTGAGTTAGTGGGCCGCACACAATTTTATCTATACCAAATGTTTATAGATGTTTGTAGAATAATTATGAGACAAATAAAATTCTAGGAGCTGTTCATTTCTAAAAGCTGGGATTTGAGTCTGATCTTGAAATATGCTATTTCTACAGTTCATTTTTATTATCACTTGCATATATTTTATTTAATAATGTGTGTCCGTGAGGGCCTCATGTTCGACTTTCGCCTAAGGCCTCACAAAGTCTAGAGCCGCCTCTGAGGGGGTTTATATATATGCATCCTGTGTTTGTTTCTATTGGTTGAATCTTTACAACTCTGTTAACTCTTTTGCTGCTGGAGGTTTCAGTAAAGAAGGATTATGCAAATATGAAGCCTCCTGTCTTGCCATAAAATCAGAGTGGGGGCTCGCCCCGCTCTGACAGCTGATTGCGAGGGTCTCTCGCTGCTACCACAGCGAGAGACCCTTGTTTTTGCATGGGATCAGCAGGGGGGACTTAGTTAAGGTTCCCCCTGCTGATCCCATCCAAAAACGAGGGTCACAGTCGCCGACCAGACGGCTGCCTGCTTCCTATGGATGCATGGCAGCTGTCGGTCAGGGCATAAACTGGCGTGTACTATCAAAAGTACTATCAAAAGTACACGCCAGTTCATCCTCATACTAGGGACAACTAAACTTTCACTTGTGCTTCTATATTAGAAGCATAACTGAAAAATAACATGTAGCGTCCCTTTAATGAAAGAATACAAATAAAGTGCCTTACTGACCTTACTTTACTATATACACTGAATAAAATTATAAACGCAACACTTTTGTGTTTTCCCCCATATTTCATGATCTGAACTCAAAGATCTAAGACTTTTTCTATGTACACAAAAGGCCTATTTCTCTCAAATATCGTTCACAAATCTGACTAAATCTGTGTCAGTGAGCACTTCTCCCTTGCCGAGATAATCTCCATCCACCTCACAGGTGTGGCATATCAAGATGCTGATTGGACAGCATGATTATTGCAAAGGCGTGCCTTAGGCTGGCCACAATAAAAGGCCACTTTATAATGTGTAGTTTTATCACACCGCACAATGCCACGGATGTCGCAAGCTTTGAGGGAGCGTGCAGTTGGCATGCCGACTGAAGAAATGTCCAGAGCTGTTGCTCGTGAATGTTCATTTCTCCACCATTAGCCGTCTCCAAAGTCGTTTCAGAGAATCTGACAGAACATCCAACTGACCTCACAACCGCAGGCCAGGGAGAATTACGGAACAGATATTGGTGTTACTTGCAAAGTCTCACCATAAACAGCCATCCAATATGTTAGGTGTGGACAAAATGGAAGCACATAATTATATATCAATATCGAGAGACCCAATGATGTGACGTCTATTGTTGGTCTTCAGAAGAGCTTCCATCCTTCTCAAATAAGGGATGAACTGTGTGTAGTGAGATATTGCACAGCTGTCCTAGTTATTAGATAAGGCAAAGGGACTAATGAAAGTAGTCTGCATTTTTTTATTGGCAATGAAGTCTGTGTTACTATTTATAAAGCTTTACAAGAGGTTGCCCAAAGTGTGGGAACTGCATCAAACTCAGCCTATGACTTTTTGTATAAAAAGTTTTTTCTCTATAACATGGAGAAAAAAAACGTAGTTGGTATAGCAGGATACAAAAATCATCACAGACATCTATTAAGAATGTCTGTCATCTTGAGCAACTCCTCTGGGGCTCTGTTTTTATCCTCTTCTCAATGTCCACCTGCTTCCTCCATCATTCTTACTAACTGCTCACATTCAGATTAGGATTATTTTTTGCATTATCCTTAGTTTTCGCATTCCCAGACACTTTCATATTATCTGAATGACACATAAGTACTAGAGTTGAGCGGACACCTGGATGTTTGGATTTGGCCGAACTTCGGAAAAAAGTCCAGGTTCGGGCTCGAACTTGGCCCCGAACCCCATTGAAGTCAATGGGGACACAAATTTTTGGCTACTTAAAGGCCTCTAAAAAAGTCCTGGAAAGGGCTAGAGGGCTGCAAAAGGAAGTAAAATGGGGGTAAGAGTAGGACAAGTGCCCTGCAAGCAAATATGGATAGTGAAATAACTTCAAATAACATAAAATCCATACAAATTAAAAATACAGCTGAGCCATAAAATAGCACTAGATGGAATCTTTGATTTTAGTTTTGGAACATAAATCTAAATCTAAAGAATGGCTGCCAGGAGGATCAACAAAATTATCCATTTGAGAGAGGGTTGGAGTGCAGGGTATTCTCTTTCAGTTTATACTAAGTGACCCATAGGTTGAGGAGGCGGTGACCGTGGCGGTGTAGGTGGAAGCGGCGGTGGAGGAGGAGGAGGTAGCCAGAATTTTTCAAAATGCGCTGTAAGCACAGTATTTGACGGTTCTATTTGACTCTCAGATATGATGTGCACCGGTAGACGCAAATGTACTATTTACCACCCAAAACTATTAGAATTTTTCAAAGTGCGCTGTAAGCACAGTATTTGATAATTCGATATGACTCTCAGATGTAATACATGTAATGCTATTGCTATTCTATAAACCGAAATAGAGTCCCCATTCATACGAATAGGTCAATTGACCTATTCGTATGAATGGGGACTCTATTTCGGTTTATAGAATAGCAATAACATTACATGTATTCCATAAACCGAATGTCTATAAACCGAAAGACATTCAGTTTATAGAATACATGTAATGCTATTGCTATTCTATAAACCGAAAGTCTATAAACCGAATGTCTTTTGGTTTATAGACTTTCGGTTTATAGCCGAACCCCGACACATAGTGTAATGTCCGTGTTCGGGGTCCAAAAACCGTAATGTTCGGTACAAACCCGAACAGTGCGGTTTGTGTTCGCTCAACACTAATAAGTACCTCTAGTGGTACATTTTGGGTCTGGTCCCTCTATAAAAGTATACTGTGAATGTAAAGAATAAAAAAATGCTCTATACATTGTGCTCGCAAAAGTGCATAAGCGATGCATATCAAAATTGTGTGTTGAACTTTCTGTTGGAAGTTCATTTGCACATCATGACCAGTAGTGTATCTTCCACAAGGCACTCGCCTAGGGCAGCACTTTGCCAGAGGGTGTTAAAGCACACTTCTCGTGCGTCAAACATTTTCGTTCCCTCCCCCACCGTTCAGCAAGCTTTAGCTCCTTCCAATTAATCAGAGTAATGGGGGCATGTAATGGACGTGGTGGGGGTATGTAATGAGGGTGATGGTGGCATGTAATGGGGGTGATGAGGCATTTAGTGTGTATGCAATGTGGGTGATGAGGCATGTAATGGGGTGATGGGGCATGTCGTGGGTGTGCAATGTGGGTGATGGAGCATATCATAGGTGTCAACGTGGGGGGGGGGGCACAAAATTTGTCTGCCTAGGGGAGCACAAAACCAAGATACACCACTGATCATGACACAAGATTGTGTCATAACAGGACACCCCACAGTCACATTTAAAACTTTTTTTTTTAACTTGACTTATACATCTGCTTGCAACTTTGTTAAGACAAGGTATAGATCGTTGTATCAGCTCACAGTACAGGTGAGGGTGCTCCTTTTACCGCGTCACGCCTAATGGTCCATTGGCCGCGACGAAAGGACTAAATCACCAAAACGGGGACTTTGTGTTCCTTGCCCCAATCACAGAGTGATGGAGAGCCAGGGACATGGAGGCAGAGTCCCCGATATCAGTCGTGGAGGGGGGATTAAAAAAAAATGTAACTTTAAGCGTCGGTTATGTTTAGCTTGTCAAACTGAGGCTACTCCAAGTGGCCTCATCTAACAGGTGGGATACCACTGCAGAGGAATCTACAGCATAGCTTATTGTGGGGTGGGCCACGATGACCTGTTAAGTTCAGTGCATTATATGGCGTCCTACGGACATCTGACCCCAGTATTTTATGGCTGCATAGACAGTCCTACCGGAGCGGCTATATTAGACACTGCGATTTTTCTATATATAACAGTGGATACTATGTATAAAGAAAGCGCAAATAGTACAACGCTAACTCTCAAGACAACACGGCCGTTAAATGTACGTGAGCCTCTCTCTCTGGCTTTGCGGCAACAAACTTGGTGCCGTCACAGCCCGTGTATTAAATGAAAGAGAGATGCATTGGAAAAATGTCAGTCAGCCTGTGCATAGTTGCCAACAGTCCCGAGTTTGCCGAGACAGTCCCGTTCTTTGGGCTTTCCTGCTGCCAGTGCACAATTTAATGCAATTTCAATTGCCACTTTGCCTGCCTCCACCTGAGAACTACAACCCCTACCACTCTCAGACACTGGCTGAGCATGGTGTCCAATTGCTAGCTCTTTATTTGCAGCCAACCAGACTGTTGCAGTTTCTCGGACCCATAGTAGTCCACAGCAGCAGGACCCCTCCAGCTGTTGTGAACTACATTACCCATGATGCTCCCTGCCAGGCCAGCGCCACAGCTCGCTGCTGCCAACAGTACCTAACGGTGTTTTTTCTAGAACATCTGCCCAACTCCACGTCACCCTCAGAACGCCGCCATGATTGGCTTGTGCAAGGGGCGAGCGCTCATTGGCTGAGCAGAAGGATGCGTCAGGCGCCACGTCCGCAAGCGGCCGCAGAGTCTGAGGTTTGTGAGAGCACAAGCGGAGGGATCTATTGATCTGAATCAGGTACTGCGGCTGACACTGTCCAGCTACCACTGGTGAGTATAGACAGCTAGCGCTACAGAGGGTCTGCATGGGGGGTAATAACCAGGGCTACGGAGGGGCTGCATGGGGGTAATAACTAGGGCTACAGTGGGGATGCATGGGGGGAATAACTAGGGCTACATGGGGGTAATAACCAGGGCTACAGAGGGTCTGGCATGGGGGTAATAACCAGAGCTAGAGATGGTCTGCATGGGGGTAATAACCAGAGCTAGAGAGGGTCTGCATGGGGGTAATAACCAGGGCTACAGAGGGGCTGCATGGGGGTAATAACCAGGGCTACAGAGGGGCTGCATGGGGGTAATAACCAGGGCTACAGAGGGGCTGCATGGGAGTAATAACCGGGGCTGCATGGGGGTAATAACCAGGGCTAAAAAGTGGTAAATAAGTGATGCTGAATGAAACAGTAATCAGGACTGTGTGTGAGGGACCAGTATAGTGTTTATATAGGATGCTATAAGGTCTTATATAGGTGTATTATATAGGGTATATAGCATAAAGGCTTCTATTGGCTGTATAACTGCAAATCTGACATGCTACATGCATAGCATCAAACTGTAAACATACATATTCCACATACGTGTGTGTGTATAAATAATATATATATATATATATATATATATATATATATATATATATATTAATATAATTATGTACATGTATGAATGTGCAGTCCTACATTTTTCTTTTAGTTGCTACACTTCGTAATCTCAAACTTTTGAGTGCAATGCCCCCCCTCTGGCACTCACAGGGTTAACCTGATAAATAACCTCTCTCTTTTTACCCCTTTGCAATGTTTACACGATAACCTGATGTAATGGGGTCTTGCACTGCTCACAGCCCTCGGGAGTTATATACCCTTTTTTAGGTGCACTGAGTGCCTTTTAATACCCCAGGCTGGGGCTGTTTTATTTGGGGGGGGGGGGGGAGCTGGGATGCAGTAACATTACTCCTTTCTTGGATTTTGTTGAAAATGGGCCCATTTTTTAAATTTTTTTTTTTTTGGGGGTGGGGGGGCTGCTTTCCTAGTGCCCTTTATTTTCTCTCCTCCAACTGGCACTGGAATTGGCTCCTCTGCGGCAGCTCAGGGGTTAATCCGGAGTCTTCCTCCATTCCTCACCTGGATGAGTTGGATTGATGATGCCATAGTGTATTCTTGCATCTGGAGGAGGTGTGCTCTATCTATTGCGTCATGGCTCAGATCTATATTTGGATTTAGGTGCAATTTTGGATCCATCCCCCAGGGATGAGTTTTATAGCATTGGGTTAAAGTGTGGCCGAAATTGGGAGAAGAGGATCAGGTTTAGGCTATGTGCCACGTCACTGGCTTGAAGAAAGCCTCCCTGTGTTTGTGCCTAGAGTCAGACCTCCTCCCTGCAAACACTCCTTTTGTTCAGCCCATAATTCTTCAGCAGACTCCAAACTATATCTAATCCTAGTGCACAAGATTAAACATATTGCAAACGTTGCTTTCTTTATCATCTGTTGGCTGAATTATTAAAAGTGATTTGCAGAAACACTTTTAGACACTTCTTCATAGATATATTTTGTTTTTGTTGTTTCATCCACCTTTTACATGTAAGTACATGTCTGGAAATACGATGTAAGTGAATTAGAAGTGAGAGATGCTCCTTCTTGAAGACTAAACATGATCTTAATTGTGCAGATTGGTGAGGAGATGTAATTATTTGGGTTGTAATATTATTAAGCAAGCTCTTTTTTGCACATTTTCATGTTACTGGTAAATTTCAAGACTTTTTAAAAAAAAAATCTGTATGATCACTTTAAAAATAAATAAATAAAAAAGAAATAGTGTATGAATGTAACTTATTTAGATGCTGAATGCCAATGGTGGCTAACCTTGGCACTGCAGATGTTTGGGAAAGACGTATTCCACGATTCCCATAGCCTTGGTGCTGTTGGAGAAGCATGGGACATGTAGTTCCTGAACATATGCAGCACACCATACTTTTGGAATAAGGGACATGCTTTTTTTTTTTTTTTTTTTTTTCCTTCCTGTGTGTAAAGGTTTTGACATTGACCCCTTCAGTGCCAGCATTGTCAGGTGCCCTATTGTACCCTCCTCAGGAGACATTGATTTCCCTCAATACATACCTTTTCTTTTATGGCCTTTGTGAATTATTTTGATACCTATCTCTTCATACTTAATACATGTGGCAGGATTAATTAATTTTGTATTTGATGAAGACACCCCTTTTACACTCCGGTTGTCAATTCTTAAAAATAACACCTGCATGTTAGACTTCTAAAACAAATAAAATAAGAAGATGGCTTCTCACGGTGTACACCTTTTGCCTGAAGGCTGCAAACTGCGCTGATCAGCAAATAAGGTGACAAGAGGAATACCTATAACTAGTTTATAGAACTGTTTGTGTGTAACCTATGCCAAAAATAAGATTTTGGCCCTGTAAAAACTTTTTTTTAATGTTTTTTTTTTTTTCTGCTCAAAGAGAATATCACCTAAACATTTATTTATTTATTTCTATTATGAATGTAAAAGCTTTGGGTCTATACTCTCCACTTTAGGACATCAACTTGGGTCCTCGTGCAAATGCAAAATGTGTCATTTGCATGCTAAGCCACAAGGTGATGTCATAAGCATGAGACGGGGAAGATGCATTGAAAGCACATATTTCACTTGATCGGTGCATTTGCTTGCATTTCTACTAACACAGCCTATAGATCATTTAGTATCTTCTACATTTCGCAGTTCAAGCAATGCTTGGGTGACCATCTTTTTAAGAAACTTTGCCCTAGCAGATGGGTGCACTTATACTGAGGTATTGCTGTCAATTAAGGAGATTGCAAACCTCTCACAAATGCCCTTTTACTACTGTAGCAAAAGGTCCCTTGCGTTGCCCAGTGAGCTTGCTACAAAGTATTGTAAACGGGGGAGTTTACATCATGGCAGAGGCAGACTATGATGATGGCTAATTGGTGGTGGTGGAAAAATTACCCAGTAATTGTATATTTCCCTTTAATTGAGCAGCTTCCTTATATTGTCTGCAAATATATCTTTAGTACTGTATCAGGCCCTCCCCATCTCTCCCAATCTCCTAAACACTGCAAATAAAATTAGAATTATTGCTGTTGCAAAATCCTTTCTCCTCAAGATCTCCTTATTATAGCCCTCTGTGAATTTCACATTTATTAAAGGTATCACCTGAACTGTGTTTTTACTGTGGAGTCTCCTACTTATGACATCACCTGTGGCACGGTATGCAAATGAACTGCTTTTCAACGGGAAATATGGCCACAGGTGATGTCATAAGTAGGAGACTCCACAGACACATTTTCAAGCATCTGCTTGCAGTTTTGCTAATACAATGTATAGATAATTTTCAATCAATTGTTATGCTCTACATGCACAGTAAACACAAATGTTCAGATGAGACAGTCCCTTTAAACACATGTACAAAGCACAATAAATAAACTAGGAGGAACAGTCCCTTTTAATGGGGGCAACGGTTTAAAAGCCTGTCTTTAAGACAGTTTTTGAATTTGAGACACTGAGCTCCTATCCCTTAACCATGGCAAAATGTGGCTGGTAGATTAAAGAAGATAATCTGGCCTGCAACACAATGTGCCATGTAAAGTATATGATTCTGATCAATTATTGCCGGTGCGATGCTGATGGACGGGTTTAGCTGAATAATCCATTGATTGCTGCGTAATCATTGACTTGCTGTAACCCTGTCTTATATCCTATTGCTAAACCAGTTTTTTTTTTAGTAAAGTTGTTTTTTGGGATCCAGGGATTGTTTGCTGATGACTAAGAGCTAGTATTTCTATCTATATATAAATGGTCCTTCAATAGAGTTCTATGTAAAACAATTATGAAAAGCTAGGAGCCAGCAGTACAGCTTTTATAGGATTTGCCACTCTATGACGTGCGTGTCCATTAATGTGCAGGGCCCATGGATACAAATAATTATCATCTTCCCAAATTGGATCAAACAATTTTTTTTTTCTCTAAACATGTGCTTTTGTGTGTACATAAATGGGCAGTAAAAAAAAAACCTGAACACTTTAATTCAGGTGGGACAAAGGCGGCCCTACTGATTTTAAAAGGACTGTCACCCAAACATTGTATGTGCTGTGACTGTAGAGCGTAAAAATTATCTGTACATTATGGGAATTGGACTCAAATGCTTAGATTAAGAGATTAAAAAAAATAAAATTGTGGCTGGTGGCTTGACACAGGGGCGGATCTCGGGAGGGGCCATGTCCGTCTGCCTTTTCCTCTCCCTTCCCATGTCCGTCTGTCTCTCTCTTCACCCTTCCCATGTCCGTCTGTCTCTCTCTTCGCCCTTCCCATGTCAGTCTGTCTCTCTCTTCGCCCTTCCCATGTCAGTCTGTCTCTCTCTTCGCCCTTCCCATGTCAGTCTGTCTCTCTCTTCGCCCTTCCCATGTCAGTCTGTCTCTCTCTTCGCCCTTCCCATGTCAGTCTGTCTCTCTCTTCGCCCTTCCCATGTCAGTCTGTCTCTCTCTTCGCCCTTCCCATGTCAGTCTGTCTCTCTCTTCGCCCTTCCCATGTCAGTCTGTCTCTCTCTTCGCCCTTCCCATGTCAGTCTGTCTCTCTCTTCGCCCTTCCCATGTCAGTCTGTCTCTCTCTTCGCCCTTCCCATGTCAGTCTGTCTCTCTCTTCGCCCTTCCCATGTCAGTCTGTCTCTCTCTTCGCCCTTCCCATGTCAGTCTGTCTCTCTCTTCGCCCTTCCCATGTCAGTCTGTCTCTCTCTTCGCCCTTCCCATGTCAGTCTGTCTCTCTCTTCGCCCTTCCCATGTCAGTCTGTCTCTCTCTTCGCCCTTCCCATGTCAGTCTGTCTCTCTCTTCGCCCTTCCCATGTCAGTCTGTCTCTCTCTTCGCCCTTTCCATGTCAGTCTGTCTCTCTCTTCGCCCTTTCCATGTCAGTCTGTCTCTCTCTTCGCCCTTTCCATGTCAGTCTGTCTCTCTCTTCGCCCTTTCCATGTCAGTCTGTCTCTCTCTTCGCCCTTCCCATGTCCTTCTCCTCTTCCCAATAGCTGTCTTTTTTCCTCCTTTCCCCCGTCTGTGTTCTCTCCTTGCGATATCAAATCTTGATTCTATTTTTAAAATTGTAATATGTACAATACACACATGCTTTTCTGCTCATGTAGCCCACTTCATTAAAAGCCCAGTGCCCCCGCTTTCAAGACCTGTGTGCTGCGCTTTTTAAAAAAAAATAGCCCTTGATGTTACTTTTTTTGTATTGTCTACACTGCAGTTGATGATTGGATGTGTTATTTGTCTCCCAAGGGGCTGTGCCTCCTGTATCTCCCTGTAATTACATCTCCCAGTCATGGGTCTTGAAGTCTACATCACACGCATTTTCCTCCCCTCGATCTAGCCTGTGCCAATTCATTTCATGTAAAATTGTCACTAACATGTGTGTATTGTGTTCTAGGCATCATGAATCAGACTGACAAACCTGAAGAGGAGATCCCTTCATACCTACGAGATGAGGCACCAGAAGGTACTTGCATTTTTCAGCCTTTGAAATTTTTCGTTTATTTTACTTTTAAAGACCTGCCATTTGCAAACCTCAGTTCTCGAGCAGTTGGCTGAAACGCGTTGGTTTCCACGACGATCGCTGCACTTAGAACTTAGAACGTTGTAATTTTCAACACATTTTTCAAAGGTTTGTTCTAAGTCTGTTTTGCAGTATTCTCCAGATATTTACTAAGCCACGGTGGAATATTTTAAAATATGTAACACAGCTGGCCGTACTGCCATCAAATTGCTAGTTTTTTTGTTTTTTTTTAGCTGAGGCAGATGCACCTTAAAAATTTGTTTGCTTGCTCAATAACTGATATTCAAGCTAACAGGGATCTGTGTCTGGGGTTGCACAGACCTCTCCCTGTCTATACTAATTGTGAGAATGAGGCTGCCTTCTGTTTTGCACCTCTCATGACCTCCTCAGCGGAGGTCTGTGCTTGTGTTGGTACAGTACTGATGCAAGGTCACCTCTCTATTCCTGTACGATCTTCTTTACTGTGTTTACGTCTAAGGGTCTTTAGGGGGCTGCATGATCAGGTGTTGGCTGGCAGGAGGCCAATTTCCTCTCTCTAATCTCTACCAATGGGCTGGGGCTGTACCACTTTTAAATGCCCCAGTCCATAATACTTTTTATCTTTTTCTATCCAACTTTCTTGTCTGCCAACAATCTCTGTACATCATGTCTGCAGATCTGTCTTGCGTTCTTCAGATCTGTCTTCCAATCAGAGTGGGGGCTCGCCCTGCTCTGACTGCCCAATGCAAGGGACCCTCGTTTCTCCATGGAATCAGCAGGGGGACATAGTTAAGGTCTGATCCCATGCAAAAAAAGAGGGTTTCTATCTGCGTTAGCAGATAGAGCCAGTCGCCGACCAGACGGCTGCCTGCTTCCTATGAAGCATGTCAGCTGTCTGTCAGAGAATAAACTGGCGTGTACTATCAAAAGTACTATCAAAAGCACACGCCAGTTCATCCTGATGCTAGGGACAATGGACATTTCATTTGTGCTTCTATATTAGCATAAGTGAAAAATAATGTTTACTGTCCCTTTAAGATGCACGACTGAAGAAGTTTAAAATTGTTGCTGAATAAATTCCTTCCTGCAGAGCGAAGTAATATTGGGAACTGGACGTTTATACAAAGCATGACATCCAGCCGATCATTCTGTGAACAATTAATAGTTTCAGCTATATATATATATATATATATATATATATATATATATATATATATATATATATATATATATTTTTTTTTTTTTTTTTGTAAATCATATTTTATTATTTTCAAGAACACATAACAATACACAATACAGATATTAATATGACATTTAGTGGGGGAAAGAAAAAAAAATAGTGATAAAATAAAGAGAAAAAAAAAGGGGGTGGAGGGGGGGGAGAGGTGGCCACCCTAGGGTTACATAAGATATAACAGTGAATGTTAGGGGTGAACCTGGGGGGGGGGGAGAAGCAATATCAGGACTGGAAAAAACACTGGGATCCAATTGTTCAAATAACACAAATCCATTTACATAAAAAAATCATAAGTTTCTCCATAGTTCTTATTTCCTCCAGTTTCAGCTCTATTTCTATCCCGTGTGCAGTGGGCTGGGACTCTTAAAGGGCCACTTCAGGCAAAAATCAGTTTTCTCAGTTGGTTGTGCGTATTGTATTAAGGTTACTGTATACATTTTTTAAAATATATATGCCCAGTTTTTGTTTGAGTGCATAACTGATTTTTCTTTGGTCACCCCCCCCCCCCCCAAAAGCAAACAAACACGGTGGTCTCGATATGATGCTTTTATTTGCATTCTTTCATTAAAGCATTTCTCTTTAAAACACTCCTCCACTTCATACTGACAGTCGTCCTTTTTAAAAACACAGCCACCAAATCAAAATCTATTTATATATTTTTAATCTCCTGTGGAATGTGTATTTTCATATTGAGCCCACCCCTGAACTCACACATCCTCCTTGCAGTCTGCGGTATAATGTACACATTCCATGGGTCCCAGGGCATGCGATCACTCGGCAGTCTGTCTCCCTGTCTTATCAGCTGATATTAGGATTAGGGTTTTCTATTTTGAGTTTCAGCCCATTGGGGTTAGATTGGCTGTATCGCTGGGTGTGTCTGCTATTAAAGCTTGCATATCCTGCATATTTTGTTTATTGGATGTATTTGCACATTCAAATCTCACCTTCTTCAGGTTTCAGAGGTAAACATGCTGTAATCCTATGCCCCTGGATGTAATCGGGATCTATTTATAGCCCACGTCTCTCTGATGTTTCTATATTCCCATAGCAGGGAGATAATGATTGGATCCGTAGACTCCTTTCGGCTGCTTAAAGACACTCTGTCACTTAAACGTTGAAACATACAATTCACAGTATAAACCATGTGTTGGCCTTGTCTCCTGCTTATGACCTTGTGGCTTCAATGTACTATTTTCGATTTGAAAGGTCTCATTTGCATACCAAGCCTCAAGGTGGAATCTGTGCATTTGCCTGCCTGTCTGTGGCAAAGCCAACTGGCTTCTTCTCATGAGGCATTTGATCACTGTTCCAGTGGCGGGTGAGAGTCGGCAAGGACTTTTTTTTTTTCTGGATGTACTATGTGTAAAGTCCTATTGCAGGACTTGCCCCTGGTGGAAAAGGGTCCGTCTTAGCCTGAAATAGCAGAGCTGTGGTGTGGTGACCGTATGTCTGGCAAAACTCGGGTCAAAAATAGCACAGTTTTAAAAATGGCCTAATTTAGAGTATTTTTAAACCCAGACTATTTTGGCCAAAAGTCCTGGGATTGTTAACTCTCCACTGCTCACTCTTCAGTGTATAACTTCTCCACCCAAAAAAACAAACAAAAATCGGCCTCCATTTTTAAATTGTTTCCTGAAGAAGATGCCCCCTGAAGAAACCCAAACTTACCCTGGGCATCTGCTTGAAACTTCTGTGAGAACCTCTCTGTGAAAATGTTTCTTTTCAATATAGTCAACTATAGTTACTTTAGTGCAAGTTGAAGATTACTGCTTATATAACGCACAGGATTTTTTTCCAGTGTGATTTGATGCTGGCGTTCTGCAAAAATCACCTTTTTAATATTTTACTCAAGCCGGCAGCACTGAGCATATAAGGTTTCATTTAATCACTTCCTGTGCTGCTGCAATAGAATACATTGTGTGGATGCTAAGTGGCCTTGCTCTTGTACACAGTAGGATCTCTTAACAGTGCAGCACTCTCACGGTACCTGTCACAAAGTGAATCATGACAACCTGCATGACTGTGGTTCTTGGAGGGCCCTGAGAGCCAAACACCTCCCTCCGGACTATGGACCTTGATAGAGTAAAGGAAGATGCCCCAAGAGCCTGTCACTACCCAGGACCTTTACCCTGTACACACTTTTTGGTAGGCACCTGAAGCACCCATTCAGTGCAGCAAGGAATTCAACACAAGGTGCCCAGGCAAAGCTATTCCAAGTAGTGTATGCCATCTATTGTCCCTTGTAGTCTGGATGTCTGTATCTCAATGTGTCGTGAATAATAAGTTATACTGTGTTTATTTACCTGGTTTTTAGATTAGGTTTTCTATTGTTTGAGGCTTACCATACTATAATTAATTAGTTACCCTGTGCCCCGCCCCCCCCCCCCCCCCCCCCCCAGTTGATGTAACATTTGTGTGTGTGTGTATAACGCTGTGCTGTTTCGCAAATATAGATTGTTCATTCTTGCTGTACCTAACTGCTAGTGGTCCTGTCTGCTCTTCCAGGTTTCTGGGAAAGACTTGCTGGGGGAATGCTGAGCTTTAATCGGGGGCTAAGGAGGGGATTTTCCACAATGGCCAGAGGTGTTACCCGCTTTGGGTAGCTGTGCCTTTTACAAGCACATTGCCTGATGACCTCACTAGAGAAACACGATATTCCATTCATTTGAATTAAATTATTCTCATTGGTTCCTGCAGCAAAAGGAAACAAAAAAGGAAATTACTTTTACTCAGCTAGTGTGGGCAGTCCTGGTTTCTTACAAACTGATGTTAATTTCACAAATTGACTGTACATTTTTATATTTTAAGCAATGCAAAATGTAAAACATGCTTTTTAAAATTAATTTGAAAGCACATTAATGTTTGGAAGAAGTATTTTGGGCACCAGACAGTCCCTTTAGTAAAAATATGCTGTATTTTGAAATATCTAGTGTAGTGTGTAGGAGGTAAGGCCGAGCTTGACAAATGGGTTTTAAAATCTTAAAGCCAGCTTGGAGACACCAGCATTTACCAGGTAATCCAAGTGGTTTTCAGGTGTATAAGCTTTTACACCGGGCAGGGAAGAGATGGACATAATCTTGTGTTGTGATTTCATGGTAGACCTCTGAGAGCTGGTTAGGTCTGACTGGACAAGACACCATCTTGAACATTGTGTGCTGTGGCCATTTTATTTGTTATTAGAACCTATTTACGGGTCTTATATGTGACCAGATGGAGTAAGACAATTGGTAGAGCTACAAAAACAGAGCAGTGGCCCAGCTCAAACCAATAATCTAGCCCCCACCATCGAATGGTGTCCACCACTCGTATACAATAAGATTTGCCTTGTAGATCTCCCTGGAGCTAGCTATTTTTTTCATTCGTGTAAAGAGCTCCACACCTAGTGACTGTGTGCAACGTAGTATTTTGCTTGTTTCTTATACAGGCCAATTGATGAATATTCCATTTATATAGAGCTATTGTACTGGTAGTAGACTTTGGCACATTGTGATCTATAATTCACATTGATGTTCAGTCAGCCATTTAGTTGAAGGGACTAAAAGTTTGTTTTGTACTGTAATTGTGGAGAATGAAAAATGATCTGTACATTTGTCTTAGAAGAATTACAGGCAAATTCATAAATTAAAGAACTGTTGGGGAAAAAAACAAGTTCGGTTTAATTGAAAGGTTGCACTAAATGTAGATATTGTTTAAATAGAAACTGCTTTAAAAAAAAAAAAAATTATATTGAGAATCTTTTATTATATATGTCAATATATTTATATATATATTGATATCTTTTGTTTGTATCGCTCTATCAAGCGGCAGGCATGTTTTGGATCAGATAAAGATCTGGTCCAAGATTCTAAACACCGGATGGATCTATACAGTGCAAAGAAGGATCGATAAGGTACGTCGTGTTCCTTCATTAAAGCATTTTCTATTTAAAATGCTGTGTACAAAGGAAAAAAAGGAATGGCATATGGATATCTATTTTACCCATTAAGAAAGAGAATAATTTTTATTTACGGTATGCAATATGACTTCACCATGGACAGACAAAACACAGGACCAGGGAGGTCTGGCTCCTAAAACCCCCAAAGCTGTAACTTTTTTTATTTTTATGGACATGTCATTTCCCTGGCAGAATTGGTACACTTGGCGTCTGCAGCCTAGAAATATTTGTCAAGCCCTAGACTACACATGTCTGCACAATGCTACTTTTCATTAACAGTGGTTTTTGTTTGGTTTTTATTATAGTTCCAGTAATCATTCATAGACGTTAATCTTTGCACTGCAGTGATTAAAACCATTGTGATGGTTGAATTAACAGACACTTCCTCAAATGATGTACCCAACATCTTTCCCTGTCACAGTTCAATGAAGGGTGCACCAGAATTTGTTATTGAAGGTGGCAGATGCAGAGATGGGACGGGTCTTTTTTAAAAATTGTATTTATCTTTTAATTATGTGCGTGCGTGCGTGTGTATATATTGGAGATGAAAGTTATTCAATATATATATTAGACTAAATATATTGTCAGGGCTGGGAATGGAAGAGCAAGTGCCGAGTTGACACAAATTGCTTTGATCCTAATTTTTTTAATTTAGAAAGAGACCCAGTTACAGTGTCAGAATTCTAGTGTGCAAGATAATCATCATTACTGCAAATTAAAAAAATAACTTTATGCAGCCCAATACATATATTAAACTTGGATACCCTTGCTAGAAATCAAACATCCTGACTAATTAACCATTGTCCTGGATAGACGGGTAAAGGGTGGGTTTGGGGCTTTAAGTGCTCTGTGCTCTAGTGTCTGATAACCTTTTATCCAAAATTCGGGTAACGTTGTCTCCTAGCAACCAAAATTAGGTTTCTACGTTTGTTTTTGTGGTTTGGAATTGGATCAAATGTACAAGTCGGGCACCAAAAGATATTATCTCATCACATCGCCCTTTGTGCAGCATTGCGAAATGCGTCAGCACCTTTTCAACAAAAGAACACAGATAGCAGGTTACTGTTTAATGAGGGAAGGGTGGTAGGCTTGTGTGCGAATTTAGAAGCTGTGGAAGGATAGTTACAACTGCTAACCATCATTATTAGAAGTGAGACACAAAAAGGCTTTCAAGGCTTTGGTAACAGAAGAAGTAGTATGATGGTTGGAGAATCCGTTGCAAAAGCAGGTACACTCCTTTTGGTTATGAATGTAATTTTAATATATCTGTACGGTTTATACCCTTATATCCATAGGTGCTCTTATATTGTCACCTGACAATATTAATACCTTGCACGCCCGCCCCCAAACTTGTGTCTCATGTTCTATACGTTAGATATTTGAAATGCTAAAGATCCATAAAAATAGAAGCATGTGGGTATTAAGATACCGTATTTGCTCGAATATAAGACGACCCTGATCATAAGACGACCCCCCAAACTTTGGATATTCCTTTAGGGAAAAAAACTTAATGCCTGAATATACCCTACTACCCTATAGGAAAAAGGTTTAACTTGTATATATTCACATGTAAATTGCTTTTTAATATGTAATAAAAATTGATATTAAACAAATGAATTTCTTGTTTTTATTTCCTTTTATGTGCCAATCATCATAGAAGTCCCGGCAGCGACCGGCTGTTAGAGAGGGGGATCCAGGTCCCCTGCAGCTCTGCGGGGGACCTGGATGCATGTCTTATAGTCTGACCTCGATTTGAGGTCAGATTATAAGACGACCTCGAATATAAGACGAGGGGTCTTTTTCAGAGCATTTGCTCTGAAAAAAACCTAGTCTTATATTTGAGCAAATACGGTATATAATATTTTTGCAGACCACAAGCATTCTGCTTTTTGTGGTACAATAACCTGTTTGTGGCAGTATCCTTCACTACATCCGGAAACGTGTTGTTTGATTCTCATAAAGTGTACCGTTTGGCTTGGTGCCCCATAATTCTGCCTGATAGTGTGGGCATCCTGCCATATTTCTGAACTCATACTGTATGTGCCAGTGTTAGTCCTTGTATTTCATTTAACATCTCCAAAGGAACAGTCCTTTCCCCTCCACTTGCTTTAGAACAACAAACTGTTATTTTGTTATTGTTTTATACTGCTGTGATGTTAATTTATCACATTTTCTCTCTTTTGTACTAGGAATTGCCTTTACCAAGTAGGACGTTTAGTTTCTAAATAATTTTGAGTGGATTCATTTTCAGAAACACTCCAGAAATGTTGCCACCCCAGTTGCTTCATCTGCAACCTCTTGTCTAAATGACAACCTCAGACAGAAAAGAAATATAAAAACAATATAAAATAACACCACAATACTATAAAATTCACCAGCACTGTGGATTATAGTTAAACTTGACAAATAATTGTTTCTCTCTCGCTAGATCACGTCAAAGACCACCCGCAACAGCAACCCGGCATGATCTCTCGTGTAACGGGTGGCATTTTCAGCATCACCAAGGGAGCAGTTGGCGCCACTATAGGGGGCGTGGCCTGGATTGGAGGAAAAAGTTACGAAGTGACCAAAACAGCAGTCACCTCCGTGCCTAGTATAGGAGTCGGCATTGTCAAAGGTGGCGTGTCTGCTGTAACTGGCAGTGTGGCGGCGGTGGGGTCGGCCGTCTCCAGTAAGGTATCTGGCAAAAAGAAAGACAAGTCTGATTGAACTGTGGGCTTCCACTTTTTGGGAGAGAGCAAAGAACTCATCGCAGCTGTGATATGAACTCCGGCGGAGAAAGGTTTAACAGACGTCCCACACTATGTCAGACATTTAATTTTTTTTTTTTTTTTGAATAGTGCTGGTGTGGCTGTTTTTGAGTAAGCACAAGGAATCCCAGCAAACAAGCAATGATCTGAGACTATGTAACATTTCACTCGCAGTTTGGATGAACCTCATTGTAATACTCCAAACCAAATCATGTGTATTAAGTTCTAGAAAAGGAAAATGGATTTTCAATTTTTGTTGCTTGACATCCTAAAATGGCAAAAAAAAAAAAAAAAAAAAGACGAAGTGTGTTTGTTAGAACTGATATATGCATTTCATGTGTGTATGTGTGTTTATATATATATATATATATATTTTTTTTTTTCCCTTTGTTATGATTTTTGTAGGCCATCTTCCCCTAATGTAGGCCTGTGGTTCACATGGGCTCTCCTCAACGTAATTTTTCGGTTCAAATGTTTTAAAAAATAGGTCAGAATAGCACATACAAAAAACGTAAAAAAAAAATAAATTAAATCTATATAATAAAATCCTTTAACACCAATGCAATTCATAGATGAATACATAAAATAAAGGAAAAAATAGCTGCATTTTTAAGTGTCACTTTAAATGTATATATTTTTTTTTTTTTTTTATATAGCTGTCCAAAAATTTCAACCTTATGACCCACCCTTCCTTTCCCCCAAGAAAAGTTTATTTATGTTTTGGAATACAATAAAATTTTGGTTAGTTCTTGCAATAGATTAAATATTGTTAATAGATCTATGTAATTTTTAGGAGGTGGTTTAGGTACCTACCTCCTTCTGCTTGCTTCTGTTTTTAAGTCCATCTGAAAACACCAATTCTGGCTGCAATTTATTATATGACCAAAATTTTTTTTTTTTTTAAACCAAACATGTTTCGTGCCTTAAAGAAAAATGGCTTGCAATCCTCAGGAACACTACAAACATTTAGTTCTATTATGTTTTTTTGTTTTGTTTTGTTTGAGCTCAATGCCAACTGCCCAGTGATATATAATTATTGATTATTTTGCTAAAATTAAATTAACAAACGGTCAACACTCCTACTGCATATCAGTATCACGCAAGCCATTTTTATAATATATGCTAAGTTAAGTTGTTGGTTTTTTTCCCTGTTTCCCAAACAAATCCCCAGTGATAGTTTACACGTTTTTATACTTTTGAAATGTTCTTGCTATAAAAATAGTATAATTTTGTCTTTTTAACATACGCTTTACTACAGTGCTCGCTTGGTCTGCATTGCTATGCGAACAGCTGACAGTTAACCTTGAATATTTTTTTTTTTTTTTTTTTAAATATATATTACTCCTTTCAAATTTGTCTGGAGATGTTTCTGCCACTTGAACTGTGAATTGTGGTGAGATTTAAAAAAATAAACTTTGTGCCTGAATAGATTAGGAAATGTGTGATGGTCTTTTAAAGTTACTGGCTTTTCGTAACCTTGTAGGGTTTTGCGGTTCTAGGTTCGTCTTCGCGTTCCGTCCTTGTACTCTGGAAAAGTTCGGTATCGTAATGTGCTGATGTGTATGCTGTAGAACGGCAAAAGAAAATAGAATTTTTGTTTTTAACAGTTAGAAAAAGCCGCCTCGCAGTTGACTATCAATAGAATATTCGACAGCTACGTTTTTAAACTAGGCCTCAGTTGAAGAGTTGGGGGTGGGAGGGAAGTTTCTAACCCTTTGGTCAAAGTTTTTCTTATCAAATCACTCTTTCAACAAACCTTGGAGTAGTCCTAAAACATCTTTGCCATTACACAATGTCCCACATATTTATTAGCAGCATCATCTATTCCCAACCATGTTAAAGGGAATTTTAATAGGGCTGCCAGTGTCTAATCTAAGATCAGTTTATTATGACGACTGTCATTGGACTGTAAGGGAATAAGAAGGTACATTTTTGACTTGGAATGTTGATGTTTATAGACTTTGTATGAAAGGTTAAAAATCCTCAACAGTTTAATGCATATTAAAGTACTTTCAGAGTATGTTAAAATGCAGGTCTTATATTTTGCATTACTTAAAAAATGAAGATATTACACTTAGATGAAAATGCACATTTGCAGAGGTTCAGGACGGCCCAAGCTTCTAAGGCAGTTTATTTTCCCAGCAGCAGCCAATAATATTTGAAATATGATTTCCTGTTTAGTGATTTAATCAGGCAATGTGTTACATTAGAGATCCTAGTGTATACAAGAGCATTATAAGGTAGTGCCCTGTCACTGGATAATGTCAGTCATATCATCCAGCACTGCCTATCATGTCAGCTTGGCTGAGCATGATAGGCAGTGCAGTCCCCCCCAAATGCCAGCTTGGCTGAGCATGATAGGCAGTGCAGTCCCCCCATAAATGCCAGCTTGGCTGAGCTTGATAGGCAGTGTAGTCCCCCCCTCCCCATAAATGCCAGCTTGGCTGAGCATGATAGGCAGTGCAGTCCCCCCATAAATCGCAGCTGGATTAGAATATTAGGTAATGCAGTCACCCATATAAGTACCACACACATGCTGTGTGTGTGTGTGTGAGCAGTATGTTGGGGAAGGCACACTGAGCCGTCTTCCTGTCAGCTCAGTTTGCGTGTTACCATGGAGACGTGCGTATACGCGCGTCTCCAACACAGGCAGGGAAAGTAGTGCCAGGAAATAGTATTAGATGCGTGTGGTGGTTGGTGGGAAAAATGTTAATTGCGCTTGCTCAAGTCGGTACGTATGTATGTATACATGCAGTACCAAGTGCTGCCACCTGTGGATAACTTCTATAGGTAAGTATAGTTTTAACAAAAATAAAAGAATAAAGTGACAGTCTAGTTCACTCTTTGGTGCCTACAAGTAGCACCAAAGTCATATAGGTGACTAGACTGTCCCTTTTAATACGTGGCCTTATTCCCCATCCACGAAATATACAGTGTTGTATGCTCACTCACGTTTTTAAGAGCAGTGTGGTGCCCTGAATAAATACAGGGCACATGTGAAGAACCAACTACCGATGCATGAGCACGTTTGATATTTACAGGAACCAGCTGGATTTCCAGACTTCTACATCACTCTCTATTTCATAATCCAGTGTACAAGAAACGGGCCAATAAAAAAAGCTTTCAGAATTGATTTTAATAAAACTAACGACTAAGAAGACACGTGTTGTATTTTGAGAATTGATACTGCTGAGACAGTCAGATACGGACCAGATTGAGTGGTTGGTAGACCAGGAAAGATGGGTAAATTGACAAACTTTTCATACTCCTTTTATTTTGGGCTGAAATAGTCTCCCCCTCATTTCCAGTCAGTTCACTGTTTAGTGCTTTGGTGACCCACCTAGTTTTTCTACCATTGGGTGGGCAGTACTATGGAAAGCTACAATTTGATGCCTAGAGTTTTATGAAGAGCCCCGACACTCAATGGGTCCTAACTGGATTTCTCAAATAGACCTGACCGTGCTTGGCTAATATTTGTAGTATTTAAGAGTCAAACAGCCCCGTTCTGGAGCCAGCTAAGGAAACGGTATTGCCATAGAATTAATGTAAAACAATTAAGAAAATTTAGGAGCCAGCAAGACAAATTTAAAACACATTTTTCTCCTAATTTAGGCATTTGCTTACATAATGAATGTGTACACCGTAAAGGAAGAGAGCATATTTAAAAGAAGAAAAACGACCACAACTAGAGGACATAGTCTTAAATTAGAGGGGCAACGATTTAAAAGTAATATCAGGAAGTATTACTTTACTGAGAGGGTAGTGGATGTATGGAATAGCCTTCCAGCTTAAGTGGTAGAGGTAAACACAGTCAAGGAGTTTAAGCATGCGTGGGATAGGCACAAATCATTTTTTTTTATGCTCTACATGCACAGTAAAACCAATGTTTAGATGATACAGTCCCTTTAATATGCCTACATTTGAGGCAACCTTTCGAATACCACATAACTTCATTATTTTTGCAACAGTTGTCATTTTAGCTGTGATAAGGCGACCAGGCAATTACAGGAACGTATTTAAACCAAAAAAACCCTAAAAAAATGCACCCTGCCTTTAAATGGGGTGCTTTAAATTATTTTCCACTTCCACTTTGAACAAGGAGATCGTTTGAACACAAGTGAGGACAGTTTGAATCCCAGTACGTACTTGAAAAGCAGAGAATATCTGAACTCTATACAATATTATATGTGAAACTAGATTTCCTCACGCCAATAAAAAAAGAGCTCTTACACTAAGCAACCAGCAGATGGTGATATGTCTCCTTTTAAAAATGCTTTCCTTGCACAGTGGCTGCAGACTCTTAGCATCTGTTGTTTGTTACAGTCAATATATATGACTGTATTAACATGAAGTATGTGGACTTTAAATGAAGCTGAAATCAGTCATTGGTGACACAGTGTAATGATCTGCACCTTAAAAGTAGCATTATCTTCTATGATCACCGGCCAGTTACTGCATCATGTATTCTCAAATCTGGCTTAATCTGGGCAGCATAGGAAGCCGGATTTATTGCAGCATTCGCTGTGTACTAGGCTGTGTACTAAGTGAAAAACTGAGTGGTCCTAGTATCAGGATAATATGGCCCATAGATGCTGGTCCAGTGACAGACACTTACTTCCAAAGGGGACCATAACCCCTTTGTGACAATGCATGAACTAGGTAGGTGAAGGAGATTTGTTTCTATTTAAAATGTTTAACTGAAAGATTGCATCAAATGTAAACAGAACTTCATTTTTTTTCTGACAGTCGTTCTTTAACATGGTCCCCTCTGTTAAGCCCTTTTCAAAACAATTCTCTCTCTGCACCAGCAGAGAGAGGACACTGGACTCGAAAGACATGCTAGGCAAGCCCCCGCTCTGACCAGCCTCCTGACAGGGCGAGCCCTTTCTCTGACTGACCAGCCTCATAACTTGGTAAACCCATGATCTGATTGACCAGCATCCTGACTGAGCTCCTACTCTGGTTGATGAGCCAAATGACTTGGCAAACCCCTGATCTGATAGACCAACCTCATGACTTGGCAAGCCCCTGATCTGATAGACCAACCTCATGACTTGGCAAGCCCCTGATCTGATTGACCAGCATCCTGACTGAGCTCCTACTCTGGTTGATCAGCCTCATGACTTGGCAAACCCCGGATCTGATAGACCAACCTCATGACTTGGCAAGCCCCTGTTCTGATTGACCAGTATCCTGACTGAGCTCCTACTCTGGTTGATCAGCTTCATGACTTGGCAAGCCCTTGATCTGATTGACCAGCCTCTTGACTTGGCGAGCCCTTGCTCTAATTGACCAGCCTCCTGACTTGGCCAATCCCCCCTCTGACCAGCCTCCTGACTTGGCAAGCCTACTTTGGCCTGAAATAATAATATATTTTGTATTTTGTAGACTAAAAACGAAGGAAAAACTGATCTGTCCTCATCTGTGTATGAAGTTGTTGTTGGTGCTGTAGCAATAGTACTGCAGTAACCACAGTCATAGACGATACCTCAGCTTACATAGGGGAGAAGACACACTCACAGCCACACCCCCTTCTAGGTCTGCCAGCTTGCCCCTCTGGGTCTATCATTGTTCTTACATCTTAGCACTTGCTCAGACCACACACACAAATAAGCCCTGGAGAAAGCAAGTATCCTGTAGCTTGGTGTCTTTCCTACTGGATCAGTGAAGGATCATTTACAAACTCAACAGAACAGGACCAGTGTATTAAGACTTTGAGAATGTTGTCACTTGTCCCTCTTTAAAGACCCTAGCACAAAGATTTCTCCCAATTTACCGTCCGCAGCAACTACAAAACCCGGTTAACTTTATATGATTAGGACATGTACGAAGAGCCTCTCTGTGGACCAGGATATCATGGTATTGGTGGTGATTTGCTCTCTAATGCCATAATTATTTATATCCTGTAACACATTTGATCAATAATAAGAAACACAATTTAATCATGAAATAAAAAGTTTAGATTTTTTTTGTGTAACAATGATTAAACTTAAAAAAAAAAAAAAGTGTGCAATATATTCAGAATCATTAAAAAATGAATTTTCATGAGATGTGCTTAGACTGCTACATCGACCTGTTGTCACTGGCGGTTTCAATCCAGATAAGATTTCAGTCTACTTTCACATTAATCTCTCTTGGCTTCAAATTGTAGCTAACACAGGTAGTTTTATAACACCCCCCCCCCCCCCCCCCCCCACAAATCCAATGCTCCTTTATGTAAACGGTAAGAATGTTCTTGGCTCGACAAGGCTGTAAGAGAGGTTTTTCAGCTGTTGGACAGAGTCTACCATTTTATATCCAAGTAGCGAAAATGTTGCGTTACACATATCTTGCAGTTTTTGTACTATATCAAGGCATAGGTGCAATCTCCAGTTTTCGTATGTCTCCGCCGAGTTCCGACTTGTAGAATATTTGAAGTTTACTGATGGAACCACGCTCCCGTTGGTGTTCTGTTCGATCCATGTTTGGACGTCCTGTCTCCATTCCAGGCCCAAGAAGTCATACATCTCTTTGGCCTTCCTCACGGGATCCGTTGCTATATCTTCATACCTGACAAGCATATATTTTCCCTTCAGCCAAGAAGGCCTACTAAAGCCCGTCTCTACAGACTCACTGAAGTCCTCACACGTTGTCGTAATTTGTGTAAGATCGATATTACGCGGTTGTTTACCTGTGGAGTTCCAGATTTTCCAGGTCCGGTAGAGATCTATAAAAGTGCTAATCCTCGACGCTAAAATTCCTCTTGGATCCCTCACCAAATGAATGATTTTGAAGTTCAACCTCGGATCCTCTACCAGCGTTCTTAGGTCACCGATCTTAGGAATTCTGACGGTTTTGATGGCCATGTGTTTATATGTCTGGCAAGACTTGGATGCTAGTGTCAAATTTACTGTCTTACAATTTTTGGAACATATGTGTTCTTCTTTATGTATGTGGTCACACAGCGGGGGTGAACATAAAGCATTGCTTGCCCCTCTCCTGAAAAACGAGGAGGTTGCATGGTCCTTAGGTGTTGGCCAGATATAGTTTTCAAGGAAGTAAAAATCACAGTCGTATAGGTTGTGGAGAAGGTCTCGGAAGGCCCCGACCAGAGACCTTCTGTCTACTTGCACCCGGGAACTGGAATTGCTGAAGGTCCTCTGCACATGAAAAAGAGGCTCGTACAGGTAGAATATCTCTGGATTCTGATTAAAGAACTGACCGAGAAACGAGGACCCTGTCCTGGTGGTCGCAAAAATAATGATGTGTTTTCTGTTGTGTTGCTGGGATGACGTTCTGAGATAGTTAAGATCTTCACACAGTAATCTTGTAGCATTATCTATAACAGTAGAGATAAGTATTAATGCAGTGTCATGTAGAGATAACGACATGGTTGTGTGGAGTTTTACTGCGTTGGAACAGCGACAATGATACTGATAATGTTAACAAACTCTTTTAAGTGAACCTGTCATCAAAAAGACTTGTAGATGAAAATCCGGGTTAAGGTAGCTATAAGAACTTAATGTATATTTGCTGGTGCAAATACCAGCAAACATATATTTATAAGAAGGATCCTTCCTCCTCCATCACCAACATGGCTGTAGAATCCCCAGATATAGTTTATCTCTATGGGCTGGGCATGAAACAAAATTCCATGTTTTACAATGACGGTATTAGAGACGCGCTCCACCAGTCTACCACTAGGGGCAGCATTAAGAGAAATGTTAGGGCTGAACTGTATGAATAGTTGGTCTTAAGTCATGAAAGGTACTGTTTTTATTGACTCTGTTAAAAAAGTAAATAAATAAAACAAGAAATCAATTTTTACTATTTGTGTAATAAAAAACAAAGTTGATCGGTTTGACAACTCTCCGCATTAGCATCTAGTGATCACTGAAGAACTGAGATGGGGTTCGATCAAATGGGCATGGCAACAGTCACACGATGGTGAGGGAATCACTTCTGGGCGTGGCTGGTGTCACATGATGGTTGGGTGTATGGCCAATCAGCTCAACACCGACCGACTCACCTTTAATGTCTCTCTGTAAACACTGGGCCTGTAATTCCAGATTAGGGCAGGGAGCCTTATAAACCATCCTTAGGGACTTGATCGCAGTATACTGGATTCCCAGGGATGCGAATACTAAGAGTAGGACAGCTTTCCAGGAACACTCCATAATTCGGCTTTCACATTGCTTCTGCGTTATGTCTGCTCTTCCTGTGTAATACAAAAAAAGAGAGAGTTTAACATTTCCTAGAATTAGGCTGATGCCTTCTTATGCATAAAGTAACCCATATTTGTACCAGGTAGGCTGGATCATTGCAGCCTCTCCCCCCAATTTAGGCTCTGGTCCTTTACCTTGCTAAAATGTGTGAAGCATGTTAATGCAGCACTGTCATATACATTTTACACACATGGAAGGCCTTGTATTCTCTTTTACAAAATGCTGACCATTCATTCATGGAATCCTGTATCCTAGGATTGGCTCTCTATATCGGAACAAATCTAGCCTAGATTCCACCTTAGGGCAATGTATTGTGCAGCAAATGTTAATGCCCATCCTAGACTATGGCGATATAGTATACGATTCTGCGCTATGTCCAATGTGCTGTGACGGTTTGTCCTCCTGCGTGGTTACAACGCATCACTGCAAAATGTTAAAAGAGCTAAACTGGCTGACGCTTGCCTCCAGGCGCACTCCCCACCTAGCTTGCTTAATGCAAGCTCCTCCTCTACCTGAGCAGTATGATCACTCTTACTCCCTGCACATCCTCCAGTCTCAGATACTGCAGTAGCCCCTTCCTCACTTCAAAATGGAAGCCGGTCGAGGTGCATTCTCCTTCTGAGGTCCTCATATGTGGAATTAGCCTCTCACATCACGCCAAATCAGCCTCTAGTCTAAAATCCCTGATAATGAGTGTCTACAGACTTCTAAAATCAAAATGTACCTGTTATTAGCTTAAAAACTTTTGTATATACTGGACATATTTTTTGCTTTTTTTTGTATCAATAAATATTTACCTGGATGTTCTCTTTCCAACTTTCCTTTATAAATATATGTATACATATATTAATCTTCTGATAAATGTGTAACTCTGTATAATTTGGTTCTGGACTTGGTCCCCAGGACATACTTGAAAACGAGAGAAATCTCAATTGAAATTACATATCAAATCACTGGTGATGTCATAAACAAAAAAACTCAGAAACATGTAAAACACATTTTTTTCCTCTGATTTATGTAGAGATCATTATCTTTTCTACATTCGCAGTATATATATTGTTCAGGTGACAGAATCCCTTGAACCAGTTCGCGGTACAAGATGTACTAGATACTCGCTCAATTACATAGTTCCGACGGCAAGTTCCGTCAGGTCAGTCGTGTCTGCCAATTGACAGCTTTATTCTCTCCCTTGGAACCATGGGGTAGGGAGAGACTAATTACACTATGGGCAGCTTGCTCTTGTCCACCAAAAAAAAACCAATATATCATTTGTGTGGGTGCAGTAAGAGCTAAAGAGGAAAATTACAGCTAAACACAAACACCACAGAAGTGTTAAAACAGGCCATGTCAGTAACAGTCCTGCCTATCAGTCCTAGTCCCTCTTTATTGGAATGAATTTAGAGGCTCCAGTGAAATCATTTTTAATCTAAAACTAAGAACTGTAAATTCTTTAAAGTCAAAATAATTGCATTTCACATATATCGTATAAAACCTTTAAGGTCACAACCTCTTTGGTATTTTATTTCAGTCTCCCCAAAAAAACATTTGAATTAAATAAATCTCAAGCGCAGTCGCCACCATTTTAATGGTTAGTCGTCTTTTGTGCCCCCTATTCTAAACCATTTAAAACGCCACCAGAAATCTTTAAGCGGCCATCGTAGCGGGTTTTATGAAGTCTTGAGAAACTGCTGAAGCAGGCGCAGTGATTGTATAACGGAATAAAAGACTCTTTATTGTCCGATATTATGTAAAAAAAAAAAAAAAAAGAATTGGGAAACACAAAGAGGCGCTAAGCTAGATTGCCTGACAGAAATATACCCATTGTATGTACAGTGGTTCTGTAGCCTGGTGACATAATTCAGTTCTAAAATAAGCTGTCAAATTGCAAGTGATAAGAGTTTTTTTTTTTTCTCTCCCTTCGTGAACTAAATCCGTTGATAAAATCCATTTGAGGATTTCAGGCCTTTTTTTTTTTTTGTCTCTTGTCACTACAAACGGAATCACGAATGCATTTCCGAAGGTCTATATTCCTGGAGGAATTTAACACCGCAGACTGGGGAGAGAAACTAGCGAAGAGAGGTAATGCAGGTTATTGTGTATCCATATAATTGTAATAAAGTTGTGATTTCTTTCAAAGCACGTTTATGCTGAAAGAATAGAACTTTATATTTAGCATTTACAAAAAAAAAAAAAAAAGTTTCCTAAGAAATGTTCGGCTCTGGTAAATATTTATTTATATGTGTGTCTGTGTTTGTACACTGATCAGCCATAACATTATGACCACTGACAGGTGGCAAGCCGGCGGAGGCCGTGTGATGCTTTGGGCAATGTTCTGCTGGGAAACCTTGGGTCCTGCCATTCATGTGGATGTTACTTTGACACGTACCCCCTACCTAAGCATTGTTACAGACCATGTACACCCTTTCATGGAAACGGTATTCCCTGATGGTATTGGCCTCTTTCAGCAGGATAATGCGCCCTGCCACAAAGCAAAAATGGTTCAGGAATGGTTTGGGGAACAGAATGAGTTGAAGGTGTTGACTTGGCCTCCAAATTCCCCAGATCTCAATCTAGTCTAGCATCTAAAGGATGTGCTGGACAAACATCTCCGATCCATGGAGGCCCCATCTCGCAACAGGACTTAAAGGATCTGCTACCCACAGTTTACCATGATAACCTAACCCATGTCTTCTCGCAAGCACAGCTAGGAAAGAAGAGAGAGAAGTGAAAGATAGGGGACTGACTTGTAAGGGTATTGAATTACCTAATTACCAAATCAAAGGGTAAAGTTTATCCCCCTATAAGAAAGTTATACAGATGACCCCTGGACTCCATATTGGTTTGATAACAGAATGTCACCACAGTGGTCAGTTTTGCTACTGTGAACCAATCTTTCCTCTATATATTCTTCACCGACGAGCTCTTCTTCTCATTGACTTCCTCTCGAAGTCCTCTACTGGTCAACTGTCTTTCCTAGGTCCTGTGGTCTGGAATCCACATCCATCATATTAAATGTTTCGTCTACTTTGTGTCTTGTATTTAAAACCACTTAACACAACGCCAGCTTGAGTGTAAGTGTATCATTGTTATGAGCATAATATTAATTGCAAAGTAGTAAGATATTATATCGTTTGAAAGTAGGTCCTGGGGAAGTTACCATTGCCAAACATCCAGGGGATGTGGGACTTCATGTGTAGCAAAAACTATACATTTCCCACGAATAACCAAACTTGTTCTGCTAAACTCTTTCTCTGTTAACATTATCCTCTCCCAAACAACCTTGGATTTTAATACATCTCTTTTCCATTAAAAGACTAAGTCATCTTTTCTCCACATCCTCGTTCCAGTAATATCAGCTCTTTCATTACAAGTTTTCACTTTTTTTTAAATTCATTTTCTCCGGCTAGCCTTAACAAGGCAAGTTTTTACTATTTTAATTAACTTGCTCCAGGTAAACATAACTATTAAAGGTGGAATTATACACCTGATTATATTATCTCAATGTCTTATTTCATTTGGTTTGTGAAAAACCAATTACACTTTGGTTCCAGTACTGCTCTGGACTTCCAGCTTGCGCAGTCGTTTCGATACCTCTGGTGATTTGTTCTCGGTTAAATATTTACTTGCCTCTTATTTCTTAGATCATTTATCCAAATTACATTCATAACCAAGGGACTGCCTTGGATTTGTGCCATCTACAAATGCCAATGAGGACATTATTACTACACTACCATCTGCTTTCTCTCTTAAAATGAAGAAGAAGAAAAGAATGATGTAATAGTCTTGGCCACAAAAAAAGATTACTTTTTTTTTTTTACCGAACGAGGAGGATCATTTAATCCTTTCTACGGAGAGAAAAGGTACAAAAAATGTTATACTTTTGCTAAAGAAAGCTGGTTGAATTGGCTGCTGTCATAGCATAGTTTTGTGGGCCTTGTGAATTACTGGGAAGGGAAATGTCACAAGTAGGGAAACTTGATTTTGGTTTAACAATTAGGCTGGAATGCAAATTTATGGGGTTTACCCAAAATCTCTTAACCCCGTCTACTTTAGTATCAGCCCTATCGTGTACATTGAACCCGTCTCAAGATGTTGGCAGGTATGAGTGAGAATCCATATCAACCATGTTCTGACCATTTTGTACTCTGGACAGTACGCCACATGCCTCTATCTGGCAATGGCTCGACAACATCTAAACAGAAAACAAATTAATTAACCTCTGCTCAGTCCCCCCAACAATTTCCTTCCTGACTGTGCCATCATCCTATGGGTATCCAATTCTGGGCCCAATGGCCAACAATCGTCGGAAGCAATGGGACTTTCCGGACCACAAAACTATGCGTTTGGGGGGGTGCTCATTTGCAGGTCTTGTATGGACATGTAATCATGCTATTTTCTCAGAGACTGCAGAGAAAGATATTTTTCTGTATATCCTTCCCTAACTCATAAACTGCAGCAAACAAAAATCAATAGAGTAAACAATATAGTGGAGAAGAAAACATTGCGCATAATAATAAAAACTCTACGTGGGTCTAATGCAGAAAATAAACAAGTTTTATCTCCCATTGTGCGTCCTGGTTACCAGGAAACGGTATCTCCATGTATGAAACCAAATAATCGGATAGACATTATAAATATTTATAAACAGGCCTCAAAATTATATTCTCCTATCACACTTATTTAATTTGGTAGCCCGGAAACAAGAAATAGGTCAGCAACCAACGTGGGAAAGCGATTTATATGTGAATGAAAGATATAAATGAAAACAAGTTGTTTTCTTTAAAGAAAGTGGTAAAACTCAGCATGATTCATTGCAAATACAGATAATGGAAAGTATATATATATATATATATATATATATATATATATATATATATATATATGTTTAGTAGCTACAAATATCATTTCTCTCAAATGTGGTGCTTGTGGAGCGCGTTAGAAGGTAATTTCTACAAACAATGGAAGATTGAGTGGAAGGGGATACAATATTTGGGGGAAGGAGGGGGAGAGGAGGGGATACAATGTCTGGGGGAAGGGGGGGGGGGAGAGGAGAGGATGCTTTGTCTGGGGGCAAGGAGAGGTTGCTGTCTGGGAAGGAGGGGATGCATTGGCTGGGGGCAGGTGGCTATCTAAGGGGAAAATAGGGGAAGCATTGGCTGGGGGTAGGTGGCTGTCTGGGGGCTACATTGGCTAAGTCTAGGGTGCAGGTGGCTGTGTATGGGAGCATTGCTAAGTCTGGGGGGGGGGGGGGTAGATTGGCAAATAAAATCAAGAAATGCAATTTTTTTCATCAACATTTTTATTAAATATGAAAAACATGTCAATTAATATTTATACTTGAAAGCTTTTATTCCTATAGTGTAGTCTTATATTCAGAGTTTTTTTTTTTCTCACTGAATATTCAAAAGTTGGGGGGGGGTCGTCTTATTATCAGGGTCGTCTTATATTCGAGCAAACGCGGTATCTATTTGATGCGATTGGCAAGAATGGACCTTTTACAATCTTTCGCGTCAGCTCCTCGCATAGCAGGCGGCCTGTGCAGGATTTTCAGACACACAAGCCAATATCTTTAAATAAACCCCCCACAAGCTTTACCTAAGTGGAGTATATTTCCTAAATTATCTGCTTAAATCATGGCTTACACAGACCTACATAAGTTCTCCACAATCTCTGAAATAAGGTATATTGACAGCTTAATTGATGGTGGCCGAGTGATATCTCTATAGCGCTAAGATTATAGGAAATATACAAATTAGCTATGTACTTACTCACTGGAAGTGGTTCGAAGACTGCTAAAATAATGGACGTAACCCCCCAAAAAGCCTTTTGAAAGATGCTTTGATTTTGCACTGTCCAGACTTTATTCACTCCAAGTTTTTGCCCTGGGGGGCTGCCATTTGACATAAAATTGCTCCATGGCAGTTGGGGGGCTCTCACAGTCATTGGTGAAGATGACACATTATAACTCTATAAGAGTATTTGGAAGTGTGCAATGGCTACCCCAGAATTCATATTACGAGGACAATACCTTGGACAGCTCTATGCCTAGATCCACCAACCAACTTATTGCAGTCCTATTAACGTTCAACACTTATATTTTTTATTTATTCCTATATTTGCTCAAATATAAAGAGACCCCCGACCTTTGAGGAATGGGATAGTAAATTATATCATCCACCAACATTTTTTTCCTTTTCCCCTCTTACCTAACCCTTAATTTGTATTGAAGATCCAATCTATTTATTTTCCAATTAATATAGCCATTCACTACATATATATAGAAAAATAAGTAAATAGATCAATAAGTTTTTTCTGTATTCACTGTCATTTTAATATCTTGGTTGGACTGTTTATGTAACAGGATTATGTTTTTATGTATGTATTTCTCTTTTGTAAAGGTAAAAAAAAGAATGTTTTTGTACAGACCACCCAATAGAGTTAATATATAGCTACATAAATCGAAATCACATTTACATGCAGACAATCTTGGAAAGATGCATTCTCTTTGCTAATTAAAACAAATGAGATTTGCTACTGACGGATACTGAAGCATAGTATCATAGATAGAAATATAATACATCTAGGCTATATGCAGATTCCTGTACAATTTAATACAGCAAGATCTATCTTTGATGGTGGTCTACTTATGAGAAAACCATCTTATATTAGAAATGCAAAACTAAAAACATTAATAATCTTGTCCTCAATTGTATTGTGTGTGGCAGATTATTAAACCAACGTTTTTTTAAAAAATAGATTATTCATTTCTTCTTCGTTTTTTCTCTCTCTTTTTTTTTTTTTTTAGAGTAATGCATATTTCTAAAGCACAACTCAATTTCCTGTTTTTTAAAAATAGACTATTCTTTTTTTTTTTTTTTTTTACCGTAATGCATATTTCTAAAGCGCAACTCAATTTCCTGTTTTTTAAAAATAGATTATTCTTTTCTCTCCACTTTATTGTCTATCACAAGGCATATATTTTTAAATTCAACTTTATTTTCCTCGAGTATTTAAAATACCTTGAAGTCTGGTTAATAGAAAATTATTTATAAATGTTTCAATTTTTGTTTTCTGTCTTTCTCATGTTTGAAAAATAAATTGAACTGCCCAAATTTTTTTTTAAAAAGAGAACAAATATCGCAATAGTGTGTTCAAACTGATCAGACATAGTGAAATGTATTGATTATCACCTGATTTATTCCCATCTGGAAGGTAATGCCATTAACGGTAATGGGTGATTTTGTGTTAAAAAAGGCATTCTAATGAGATTTATTTTGTAATGCAAACTTCAAACTATCTATGATGTCTTCTTTAATGCTTTTACACTATCAGTTGTTTATTTTTTTTTCTCTTGTGGCTGACTGCCTCAGGGCTAAAAATTGATTTAAAAAAATTAATGATTTGAGTCTATTGCTATTTACTGCTCAATTCTGTTACAGGGATAATAAGTTATATATTTGTGGGTTAATTAAGAACAACATTTAGCAACTTAATATTTACAAATTATGGTTTCTAAGTTTATCTACACAGATACACATGGAGTTTACGCTAGGCAGGTGGCACCAGGTTTTTAACTTCTGCTTCTATTAATGAAGCGAAAATTTAAAAAACTAAACAAAACAAAATGTTAGTGCCACTTTAAACTTATATAGCTGTGGGAGACACAGATGTTCCTTATTCTTCCTGAATATTCTGTCTTGGTGAAATGAGACCATCCAGTTGGCCTCATAATGAGGTATTATCTCTGACCGGGGGCCTTAAAGACCTCTGGGTATGTCACCTACGCAGTGAAAGTCATCAATTATACACCTATTATATGAACATTTGTAACCTATCGCAGCCACAAAGGACACAATTACGTGGGCTTGCCGTGTAACGTGACATGTTCAGAGTCATATCGCATTTTTTGGGGGAGTCTGTGTGGGACCGCTAATGGGGGAATTATTACGGAGCGTACGCGTTGGTTCATGATTTGGCTCGTCTCCGATTCCCTCTAGGTAATTTCACCCCGCACAGTAGCCCAGGTGTAAAATTAGATGCACTAATAAAAGTAGAAATATTTTATATCACAGAACCATAAACAATGGTCCGGCCGTGATTCAAGTTACCTGAGTGCCCATAAATTGCCGAGGCCATATAAATAACCTGTCTGGACCATTAAATCTGCACCCGAGCAATTATAGATACACAAGATATTATTTACTATCCGATCCCGGCTGAAAAACTCGAATAAGATGAGTAGCAAAGTAAAGAATAACACCGAAGCAGATCTGTCAGCTCAAAAGAACTATACATTAATCAATAGAGCATAAAGTGCTATCTGTATGTTGTGCTAACATCAAAGCAATATTCAGCAGTGTAACATATGTTTAACAGTAAATTCCAGCCAGCCTGCCAGGAATATCATTATATTAGTGCTGCGGAAGCTAACCTTTGGCATTCCTGCTTTTATGGGACAATGATTCATATCATGTTGCGGAGCATCATGGAACCACTCGTCATAGCAGAGAATTCACTGGCTTTATCCCAGAGGCTCTGCACTTGCCGACTTTCTTCTGGTTTATCCCAGAGGCTCTGCACTTGCCGACTTTCTTCTGGTTTATCCCAGAGGCTCTGCACTTGCCGACTTTCTTCTGGTTTATCCCAGAGGCTCTGCACTTGCCGACTTTCTTCTGGTTTATCCCAGAGGCTCTGCACTTGCCGACTTTCTTCTGGTTTATCCCAGAGGCTCTGCACTTGCCGACTTTCTTCTGGGCCTCTGGGTGAAACCCTTACCCTATAAATCTGTCCACTTTGGGCTTGCACTGCTTACAAGGGGCCAGTATCACTTTCCTGGAGGAACTGAACCTTTTTGGGTCTCACTGGAAATGCCCACTCATGTCTCCATAGGAAGAGGAAAGGGGAGATCTCCAGGACATCGGGCCACCAATGTTCACAGTTATGTCTGTAGTCTGAAAAGGGTTCACAATTGTGGAAAGATATCCTGATGTAATAATTGTTATTTAAAAGTCCTGCAACCAGTATACTAGCGGAGGCTCAGTATAACAATCCAGTCACCTACAGATTTTAGGTAACGGAGTATTTAATAGAAATGTTGCAAATGTAATGTCCTTTAATAATACACTGTAGTCTTTAAATGAAACAGTCACAAAAAGATGCGCACATCCAATACGAGCAACAATCTGCAACACTGTATTGAGACACACCACTTCCTGTGCTAAAAACATAGCTTTAATGGTGCGTTTGAAGTCTAATATTTACCTTCTTCCTGGGGAATCCTGGAGTCTTTTACAGGACTGGATCAGAACGCTGGCGCCATAGCACAGGGAGTGGTGTCTTCCTACAGTGTTGCAGCTTGTTGCTCATATTGGATGTCTATGTACTTTTGTGGTTGTCTCATTTAAATAGGTAGTCTAGTCCCAAAACTCACTTTGGTGCAAGATAGTGCACAGGTTTTTTCCCCAGATTTGATTTGATGCAGGCATTCTGTATAAATCACATTTCTAATATCTGACTCAAGCCCTCCCCCAGTGATTACTCTGCATGTTTACTGCAGGTATGGCATCACAGATTATATAGACATTAAATATATGTTTGGTTTCATTTAGTCACTTCCTGTGCTGCTGGAATAGAATACATTGTGTAGGATCTCTTAATAGTGCAACACATTATCCGATGACACTAGAGAGAAAGGAAATTCTATTCATTTTCCTGCAGCAAAATAAAAAAAAAAGTGAATTGACTTTTACTCAGCTAGTCTGGGCAGTCCTTGCTTCTTGCAAACTGCTGTAGTTTCACAATTTCATGTAACTCTAAGTATTTTACATTTTAAGCCATGCAAAATGTAAAACATGCATTGTAAAGTACTTTGAAAGCACATTAATATGCATTAACTTTTGGAAGATGCATTTGGGCACTAGACAGGCCCTTTAATGGCTACAGTATATTATTAGAGGACAGTACATATATATTAAAAGCTCACCGTTATTAGTTACCTAATATTTCGAGTTCTCTCATAGTCTAAAAGGGCCAATGTTTAGACATCACATTTCCTTTCTTCTTCTCCCCTAAGTGCTCCAATAAGGAAGGCTGGGTTAGACAGACAGGAGTATTAGCAACAGAAATACATCTTTTTAAACTTTATGAACAACTTTTCTGAGAAATAGACGAGGGAAAAACTGATCAGTCTCTTTTTGTTTCGTTTATATGGTACAGGACTCATCAAAACATATATTTTTTTCAGAAACTGGCCCTTTAAGTAAAAGAAAAGCCAGCATGAACATGCCTGCTTCACTAGGGGTCAGCTCTCCACCATGGAATATAAAAACATGTCTTGGTGTTGTCACCTTACACACATGGGGCTATTCACTAAAAGGTGAATTGAGGTGAATAGCAGGTGAGTTGAGGTGAACAGCAGATGAGTTGAAGTGAATAGCAGGTGAGTTTAGGTGAGATGAACATTTCATCTCACCAATTCAGCTATACATTGTGCAGGGACAATCTAGGTGAGTTCACTTAGCGGGGGAGCTAACCAGGTTTGTTCCTGTACGATGTATAGCTAAATTGGTGAGATGTTCATTTCATCTCAACTCACCTGCTATTCACTTCAACTCACCTGCTATTCACTTCAACTCACAGAGAAAAGAGCAATGGGGAGGGGGGAGAGAACAGATGAAGGGGGGGAGAGAGAACAGATATGGGGTGGTGGGGGGAGAGAGAGAACAGATATGGGGTGGTGGGGGAGAGAGAGAACAGATATGGGAAGGAGGGGGGAGAGAGAGAACAGATATGGGAAGGAGGGGGGAGAGAGAGAACAGATATGGGAAGGAGGGGGGAGAGAGAGAACAGATATGGGGAGGAGAGGGGAGAGAGAGAACAGATATGGGAAGGAGGGGGGAGAGAGAGAACAGATATGGGGAGGAGAGAGAGAACAGATATGGGGAGGAGGGGGGGGGGGAGAGAGAGAACCTATATGGGGAGGAGGGGGAGAGAGAGAACAGATATGAGGAGGAGGGGGGAGAGAGAGAACAGATATGGGGAGGAGGGGGAGAGAGAGAACAGATATGGGGAGGATGGGGAGAGAGAGAACAGAAATGGGGAGGAGGGGGGATAGAGAGAACAGATATGGGGAGGAGGGGGAGAGAGAGAGCAGATATGGGGAGGAGGGGGGGGAGAGAGAACAGATATGGGGAGGAGAGAGAGAACAGATATGGGGAGGAGGGGGGGGAGAGAGAGAACCTATATGGGGAGGAGGGGGAGAGAGAGAACAGATATGAGGAGGAGGGGGGAGAGAGAGAACAGATATGGGGAGGAGGGGGAGAGAGAGAACAGATATGGGGAGGAGTGGGAGAGAGAGAACAGATATGGGGAGGATGGGGAGAGAGAGAACAGAAATGGGGAGGAGGGGGGATAGAGAGAACAGAAATGGGGAGGAGGGGGATAGAGAACAGATATGGAGGGAGGAGGGGGAGAGACAGAAATGGAGGGAGAGGAAAGAGACAGGCATGAGGAGGGGGTGGGGCACCACTGGGGAGGAAATATGGAACAATCTTTGCCCCCAAAATTCCACATTAATATGTAACCACCAAAGTGTTAAATGAATGAACTACCAGGAGGAGGAGGACAATTGCATTCTGGGTATATTTGACTGAATTCCAACATGTTCATCTGACATATTGAAAATGGTTTTGTATTCTAAGGTCTCTTTAACAAAGTCATTTTCCCCCTAATATATATATATATATTTATTCCAGATTTCATGCACAATCAATATGCTGACACAATTATACTTCTAACATCCATCTGCCACATCAAGCCATTTAACTGTCAGTAACTGTAAAAAATAATGGCAATATAATCACCTGGATCACAATGCCGGAAGCCTTTGTCATCTGGCTTGGAAAAATGATAACAGGATTTAAACAAATAATGCTATTACTTGCAATAAATGATATTACTTTATCCCTTTAACTGTGATCCACAGAATCCAGTCCAGCAGTATCCGGCATTGGTGTGCATAGCTTTGTATTAAGGTTTGCAACTAAAGTGGCATTATGCCTCCAAACAAACCACTTACCGAAGTGCCATTATTCCCACAATCACTTACTATAGTGCCATTATTTCCCCAACCATTTACCCCAGTGCCATTATTCCCAAAATCACTTACTATAGTGTCATTATTTCCCCAACCATTTACCCCAGTGCCATTATTCCCACAATTCCCGCGACCGGAGGGAACACTGCACGGACTGGCACAATATTACTGGCATCTGACTGGCACAATATTACTGGCATCTGACTGGCACAATATTACTGGTATGACTGGCACAATATTACTGGGCTCTGAATGGCACAATATTCCTGGTATCTGACTGGCACAATATTACTGGTATCTGACTGGCACAATATTACTGGGCTCTGAATGGCACAATATTCCTGGTATCTGACTGGCACAATATTACTGGCATCTGATTGGCACAATTTTACTGGTATCTGACTGGCACAATATTACTGGGCTCTGAATGGCACAATATTCCTGGTATCTGACTGGCACAATATTACTGGTATCTGACTGGCACAATATTACTGTGCATCTGAATGGCATAATATTACTGGTATCTGACTGGCACAATATTCCTGGGCTCTGAATGGCACAATATTCCTGGTATCTGACTGGCACAATATTACTGGTATCTGACTGGCACAATATTACTGGCATCTGAATGGCACAATATTACTAGTATCTGACTGGCACAATATTACTGGCATCTGAATGGCACAATATTACTGGTATCTGACTGGCACAATATTATTGGGCTCTGAGTGGCACAATATTACTAGTATCTGACTGGCACAATATTACTGGTATCTGACAGGCACAATATTATTGGGCTCTGAGTGGCACAATATTACTGGGCTCTGAGTGGCACAATATTACTGGGCTCTGAATGGCACAATATTACTGGTATCTGAATGGCACAATATTCCTGGTATCTGACTGGCACAATATTACTGGTATCTGAATGGCACAATATTCCTGGTATCTGACTGGCACAATATTACTGGTATCTGACTGGCACAATATTACTGGGCTCTGAGTGGCACAATATTACTGGGCATCTGAATGGCACAATATTACTGGTATCTGACTGGCACAATATTACAGGCATCTGACTGGCACAATATTACTGGGCTCTGAGTGGCACAATATTACTGGGCTCTGAGTGGCCCAATATTACTGGGCTCTGAGTGGCCCAATATTACTGGTATCTGACTGGCACAATATTACTGGGCTCTGAGTGGCACAATATTACTGGTATCTGACTGCCACAATATTACTGGTAACTGACTGGCACAATATTACTGGTATCTGACTGCCACAATATTACTGGTATCTGACTGCCACAATATTACTGGTATCTGACTGGCACAATATTACTGGGCTCTGAGTGGCACAATATTACTGGGCATCTGAATGGCACAATATTACTGGCATCTGACAAGCACAATATTACAGGCATCTGACTGGCACAATATTATTGGGCTCTGAGTGGCCCAATATTACTGGTATCTGACTGGCACAATATTACTGGTATCTGAATGGCATAATATTACTGGGCTCTGAGTGGCACAATATTACTGGTATCTGAATGGCACAATATTACTGGTATTTGAATGGAACAGTATTACTGGTATCTGAATGGCACAATATTACTGGCATCTGAATGGCATAATATTACTGGGCTCTGAGTGGCACAATATTACTGGTATTTGAATGGCACAGTATTACTAGTATCTGAATGGCACAATATTACTGGCATATGAATGGCACAATAATACTGGCATCTTAATGGCACAATGGTATTGGCATCTGAATGGCACAATAATACTGGCATCTTAATGGCACAATGGTATTGGCATCTGAATGGCACAATAATACTGGCATATTAATGGGCAAATTGGCTGTGGCTTTTTAATGACAAAATTATACTGGCATATAATTGGGCAAATTGGCTGTTATAGAGAGAGAGATGTCTGTATGTATAGATATGTATTGTTTTAGAATTGTACAATTGTCACCTCGTGGGGCTCCTGTGTGTTGCATAATTAATGGCGGTCCCATGTCTGGCATAATTATGGAGCGCTTGTGTGTGGCACATTTATTGGGCTCCATGTGTGGCATAATTAAGGGACTCTTTTGTGTGGCATAATTATGGGGCACCTCTGTGTGTGTGGCATAATTATCGGCACCTGTGTGTGTGTGGCATAAATAATTGGGCAGAGGTGAGGAATAAATAGTGGGGCTCTGGTGTAGCATAATTTATGGGGCTCTGGTGTAGCATAATTTATGGGGCTCTGGTGTGGCATAATTATGGGGCACCTGTGTGTGTGGCATAATTAATTGTGCAGAGGTAAGGCATAAATAGTGGGGCTCTGGTGTGGTATAATTTATGGGGCTCTGGTGTGGCATAATTTATGGGGCTCCTGTGTGTGTCATAGAGAATAGGCCATCTAACTGGCATTACTAACAAATCTGTTTGGAATTGTATTGGAGGAAATTCAGGGGGGTGACACCATGAGTTTCCGCACCGGGTGACACCAACCCTAGTGACGCCTCTGTACTATAGTGTCATTATTTCCCCAATAACTTACTACAGTGCCATTATTCCCACAATCACTTACTATAGTGTCATTATTTCCCCAATAATTTCCCACTGTGCCATTATTCCCACAACCACTTACTATAGTGTTATTATTCCCCCAATCATTTGCCAGAGTACCATTATTCCCAAAACTCACTTGCCACAGTGCCATTATTCCAAAAATAACTTACCATGGTGTCATTATTCCCTCAATCACTTGCCACAGTACCATTATTCCGACAAATCATTTGCCACAATACCATTAATCACCAAATCCCTTGCCACAATACCATTATTCACCTAAATCTCTTGCCCCAGTACCATTATTCTGACAAATCATTTTCCATAGTACCATTATTCACCCAAATCACTTGCCACAGTACCATTATTCCGACAAATCATTTGCCCCAGTACCATTAATCACCCAAATCACTTGCTACTATACCATTATTTAGCCAAATCACTTGCCACAGTACCATTATTCTGACAAATCATTTGCCACAGTGCCATTATCCCGCCCAAATCACTTGCTACGGTGTCATTATCCCCCCATGTAACTTGCCACAGTGACATTACTCATCCAAATCCCTGCCATTATTATCCCATAATTTGCCTCTTCTCTGGGGCACAGCCCTACTAAAAAACTAAAAAATCTGAATTATGTGCAGACAGGTGGCATTTCCAAATGGAATCAATGTAGTGTTAAGTGTTTCAAATGTTTAACAATTGCACATAAATAAATCGAAACTGTCTAAACAGAATTGTTCAGCTGCGCGGCGTGTGGAATTCTTATCTCCCCAGGTTACTAAAATAACTTTTATTGTACCGTGTAAAAAAATGCAATTTTACTGACTCTGATGTTTGAGAGTCAGAGAATAAACACATGCAAATAATTATATGGCAGAGAAGACTTTAAAGGTTCTACTCAATAAGGAGAAAACTGCAGGGAATTGAGAAGTGAATTTCAAACTTTAGACCAATGTAGCCAAGTTGGAAAAATTCTCCAATGCAGCTGAGTTCCTTGCTCTTCTTTCTGCATGGAGTAGACGTGAGTAAGTGTTTTTCAGATAGAGGAGGCTATTTTTGGAGAACAAATAATACATGTAATTTTACAACAAACACCTAATGCAGTATAGGACAATAGATATCTGTTTATTCTCTATATGCATGATATAAAGCAAGGTTAAGGTAACAGCGTTAATCAATTTCACACGCACTGAATGTGCGTTTGAAAAAATTGTCAAAACCCATGCTTGATGGGCTGCTCGACAGACCAACTAAACTCTGGAATATTAATATTTAGTTACTTTCAAGACAGATAGCCTACAATACAGTTTGTTTGAAGAGACTTTAAAGGGTCACCTAAACAAAGTAAATGTACAGAATACAAAAATGACCAAAAGCAATCTTTACTTTGGGTTAGAAATATTACAAGGGTATACATATACCAAAGAGGAAAAAAGTCTCTTTTTTATGACATCACATATGCAAATGATACATTTCAATGATACAACTGAAAAATAGTTTACATATCAAAGCTCAGATGATGCCATGAAACATATTTGTGTCTTAATTTATGCCATTGTTTGCAGATATGCTAACGCAATGTGTGGATCTTTTTTTGCATTATCTACATTCACAGAGCAAACAATGTTTACCATAGTTGCCAACATCGGCCATGTTTTCAGGGACACATATTTTTTCCACATGCTGCAGAAAGAGCATGCAAAGTGCAAAGTACATGCACAGACACAATCCAATTAATTAATCAGGGTGGAAATCTCATAGAACGTACCATGATTAATTAATTGGATTGTGTCTGTGCGTATATCCACTCTACATACTGCCGAGCTGCACTTTGCATGCTCTTTCTGCAGCATGTGGAACAAATATGTGTCCCTGGAAACATGGCCGATGTTGACAACTACGGTTTAGGTGACACGGTCCCTTTAAAGTTTGCATCTCACAGGCATCCTACATCACAGATATCCAAGGATAGGATTCAGCCAACAATGGCTTTAATGTAAACTCTAATTTTCTCTAGGCTGTACTGTTGCTTTAAAAATACACAGATATATTTTTTAATTAAGGGATTATGGTTGAGTAAGCTTAATTGAAGATTTACTAACATCAGAGCACTACATTGGCGGGGGAGGAATTCGAAACATACAATATCATCACACTTTATTCTACCAAAAACGGCATTATGATTTAAAATATTATTATTAATAATAATAATAATAATATTAGAAACATAGAAACGCAGAATGTGTCGGCAGATAAGAGCCATTCGGTCCATCTAGTCTGCCCAATGTTCTAAATACTTTTATTAGTCCCCAGTTCCCTATCTTATGTCTAGGATAGCCTTGTGCCTATCCCACGCATGCTTAAACTCCTTCACTGTGTTTACCTCTACCGCTTCCACTGGAAGGCTATGCCATACATCCACTACCCTCTCAGTAAAGTAATACTTTTATTAGTCCCTAGCCTTATCTAATATCTCGGATAGCCTTGTGCCTATCCCACGCATGCTTAAACTCCTTCACTGTGTTTACCTCTACCGCTTCCACTGGAAGGCTATTCCATACATCCACTACCCTCTAAGTAAAGTAATACTTCCTGATATTACTTTTAAATCTTTGCCCCTCTAATTTAAGACTATGCCCTCTAGTTGTGGTCGTTTTTCTTCTTTTGAATATACTCTCTTCCTTTACTGTGTTGATTTAAGACAAATAAATGAACCTGTTAAGTATCACTACAGGCATTAAAATGCTTTGCTTTGAGTGCTAGAGGTTCAGTCTGATAACTCTAAAGCTAAAACTAAGGCATTTCATTTTTATTGAAAAGTTTAACCCCCAACATGCCAAATGCCAAAGTGCTGAAATAGTTGAATATTATGATGAAGTGAAACAGTATCAGTCTGATGTGCTGTGGCAACAAGGACTACAATCCAAATCCTCTCCATAACATTACAAGTTAATACATTAGAGACTGGGTACCTACATAGGAATTATGAAGAAGTATCCAATACCTTGTCCTAGTGCTGGATTCGGTTGGTCATCATCATTGCACAAAAAGTCTATTTTGCAATTTTGTACATTCCTCCTGGTATCTCCTAATAAGGAGGGGGAGGGGGGGGGGATAAGAAGACCCCCCTGGGAAATAGATAGCTCTGCTTTTTAAATAAAATGACAATGCTAGGACTGGTAAATGTGTTACTTTCTATATGTCCCTATGTTGCACACATTTCTATTACACAATATTATACAGCTTTATTCTCTGCTGCTGGGGATTCAGCTATTGTGTCTCCCAAGTGAAATAATGATATATAAACAGAATAAGCAAAACAAATAAATCTATCCCTTACCTTAGTCCATGCATCAGGATAATCCCTGTGAGTTTCCTAAATCCTTCTCCCCATCTCTTGTCACAGGGATGCATCTTGCTGCCTGAGGAATTACTGCTATTTAAATAGTTCTGTGTTCCAGCAAACCCTGAGAATCAGCCAATCACACACTGTCACACTTAAAAATGAGGAGGAGGAGGAGGAGGAGGAGGAGGAGGAGGAGAGAAGCAGATAGTGTCCTTTCTGAATACCTCTTCCAGTCCACAATCTCTAGTCTTCCCAAGGCTCAGCTCTGTGGCACTGGAGCAAAACAGTAACTGGCTTCATAATATGGATGCTGCTTATACTTATACTACTTATATTTATATATATATATATTATATACAGGTCAGAGTGTGCATACACACACATATATATATGGACCTATACAGTACCAGTCACATGTTTGAGTACACCTAGTGCGAAGCTTTTATAAAGCACCCCAGTGTTTAATATTTGCATAGTTCCCAACAGTCCCGGGTTTGCCGTAAAACTCCTGATTTTTTTATTTTGCCGAAAGCCTATGCCACAAGCATCACTGAGTTTAAACCATGCGTGTCTGAAAAGACATACATGGTCTAAACGTGGAACAATTATGGTCCAGACACCTGGTACCTGTCCTGGGGAGTCTGGAGGTCATCCGATCTCCCCGCCAAGAGCCGTAGCAAGCTTTTTTTGCACCGAAGCAAAAAGTAAAAAAAAAAGGTGCCCCCTATAAATGTATATACTTGTTATTTATACTATATATATAAAGAGAGAGACCCACACACATATGCAGTTCACAGTCGTCAACTAACCACAGATCCTATATGTTTTCAAACATACCGTATTTGCTCGATTATAAGACGACCCTGATTATAAGACGACCCCCCAAACTTTGTATATTCCTTTTGGAAAAAAACTAAAAGCCTGAATATAAGACTACCCTATAGGAAAAAAAAAGTTTAACTTGTATATATGTAAATTGCTTTTTAATATGTAATAAAAAATTGATATTATACAAATGTATTTCTTGTTTTTATTTCCTTGCGGCCTCTCTCCCTGCCCCCTCCAGTGTAGTCTCTCTCTCTATCTCCCCCCTCCCTCCCCTAGTCTCTCTCTCTCTATCCCCTCTCTCTCTCTCTATCCCCTCTCTGTCTCTCTCTATCCCCCCTCTCTCTCTCTCCCCATCCCCCCCCTCTCTCCCCATCCCCCCCTCTCTCTCTATCCCCTCTCTCTCTCTCTATCCCCCCCCCTCTCTCTCTCTATCCCCCCCCCCTCTCTATCCCCCCCCCCCCTCTCTCTCTCTCCCTATCTCCCCCCTTTCCCTGGTGGTCCGTCATAATAGACGGAGGTGTCGGGCAGCATGGAGGATATCTGCACGTATAGTGCAGACATCCCCCAGCTGCCCGATTGTCCCTGGTGCCTAGTGGGGCAGCAGAGGAAGTCTGCGCGATGAGCGCAGACCTCCCCTGCTGCCGCCCGGCACGCTCGCCGGGACTTCTGTGACGAAAGCGGAAGTTCCCGGCTTCTTCACAGAAGCCCCGGCGGTCGTGCCGAGCGGAAGCAGGGGAGTCTGCATTTGCTCTGAAAAAAACCTCGTCTTATATTCGAGCAAATACGGTATTCAAGGCAGTTTTAGAACAGTGTCATTCTATGGTTAAGAATATATATATAGATTTTCTTCTTATAAATCTTAGTTAATCCTGCAAAGGGAGTGTGCACATCATAATACACGTTCACAAGGCTTTAATCGTTCAGTAAAGGTCTTTACAATTGTTACAATCAGTGTAGAGCATTGGTTGGGATCGGTGACTGAATATAAAAAGTCAGCTAAGTAAGTATTGAACATGAAACTAATAAAGGGACAGTCTAGACTCACTTTGATGCTAGATGAAGATCACTTCTTGTATCGTGCACAGGGTTTTTTTCCCAGTGTGATTTGATGCAGACATTCTGCATAAATCAAATTTTTTTATATTTGATTCAACCCAGTGATTACTCTGAATGTTTACTGCAGATGCAGCAGCACTGATTATATAGACACTGAGGATATAACGGTTTGTTTCATATGGTCACTTCCTGTGCTCCTGGAATAGAATACATTGTGTAGACTGTGATCAGCTTCCTCTTGTACACAGTAGGATCACTTAACAGTGCAACACATTGTCTGACAACATCACCAGAGAGACAGGTAATTTGGACCCTGAGAGAGCTAGTCGCCATTGTCCAAACGGGTGTGTATTTGAGTGTATAAAAGCCTTTTAAATGATATTCCCATCTGCACTTAGAAGTGAAAGAGTATGGACTATATCAAGCAGGGATAACATGAGGTGTAATAGTGTCTTCTTTTTTACACCTTATGTAAGACCACCACATCTATATACTGCATTTTATATCAAACTGCAGTTTATCTAAGTAAATGCATTGATTATTGTTTGTTTCATGGTATTGGTTACAACTTTTCTCACAGGTTACCCTCTTTTTGTCTGCCTTTCGATTGAGGCAGACCCGCAATGCCCAATACAGGGGCAGCAATTGCTGGGACTGGTTTTACCCAGAAAACGCACATAGGATTTTGAGAAGCCTGGGGGCTTGTCAAAATCCATAGCCATCCGCCCCCAAATTTCTGGGGAATGAATTGGGTGGCTTGATCCTGGTTGCCTTGGGGGTTGGGCAGAGTAGAATCAATCAATATAATCACAGTGATCCCATCCCAGTTCCTCCATCACTCTAAGCTGACACACTAGCTGAGAGATAGAAATACTGAGTCCCTGTGTCCAAAAGTCTAAAAATGTATAAAACCCATTTCTTTTCTGGCCTTTTTTTTTTTGCTTTTATTAATTGTAATCTGCGTAAACAAAGGGTGAATTCTCTAAAATTAGTTTCAAACGGAAGCCCTATCTGTCCTTAAATAAACAAACAATATATAATATGTGGGAATCACAAGGTGATCGGTAGCCAGGAACACTCTGGCAGAGACCCAATCAGGGTCTTAATAGACCCTGTGGGTCCCTGCCAAAAAATCGCGAGACCTCCGGATGTCACGTGTGACGTCACGGAGGCGTGCCCGAACCCGGAAGTTTGGGCACAGCGCGATTTAGCAAAATGTAGCCGGTGCTCGCTTTGAGCACCGGCTACATTTCCCCTGTCAGACTGAGGACACAAAGTGGCCTCATCTGACAGGTGGGATCCCGCTGTAAGTGCCTGCGATGAGCTGTTTAGTACAGGACGTACTATGTCGTCCTAACGACTTTAAGGCACTTAAAGTCAGGACGGCATAGTACGTCCTAACGTCACGAAGGGGTTAATAATAGAATAAGCATTAATAATAGAGCTTATTGATCCAAGGAGAAATCTTGCCCTTTTTGAGTCAAGAAGGAATTTTTCCTCCTAAAAATTCGAAATAGCTTCCTTAGGGTTTTTTGCCTTCTTTTGGATCAAAAAGCTGGAATGATAGGTAGAAGGGTTGAACTTGATGGACTTGTGTCTTTTTTCAACCTAAATTACTATGATACTATGTATGTATAATTGTGTGGATAGGGTTAAAGGACGTCAACCAATCACCAAGGTCTTCACCCCCTGTGTAGCGGGTTTCTTTGCTCCTTTCACCCCGGCACCCTCTCCACTCTAGATTTCAGGAAGCCTGTCCAGGATTATATATATCTCATTTTTTTCTGGACGAGAAGAAGAGCTGGCATTTGCTGGGTGAGCCAGCTGCCCACTGAGCACCAGAGAAAGTAATTAAAAATGCTACCATACAGGAGGAGAGGGATGCCCAGGGTGCAGTTGAGGTTCACCAGTCTAAAGGTCACTGAAGGCTTTCTCGAACTTGCTGACAAAGTCGGCAAATATACCAAAGAAAGTCTCTGTGCTGGAGCCCTTGGGGTCTTCACCAAAGAAGGAGCAGACCTTACAGCACTCCTCCATGGCACTGTGTTGCAGAGTATCCAGACTTTGCATACAAGGGAAGGTATTCTCGAGGAATGTACTCATTTTCCCTATAGTTTCCCTCATGTTTCCCTATTTAGTAGGTACAGTCCCTATTTTTCTCCCAAATCCCTCTGTCCCTCTTTACCCCTCTTGTGTTCCTATTTTCTAGGTGCGCAAGAATTTTCGATATGTGTGAGTGTATCACAGAGCTCTAAAACAATAATACAATACCACTCATCATTTAAAGTGTTTTTAAAATGCAGTAAATGTCTATATTTATTTGTAAATGGTTTAGCAAATGATAGAAATAGCTCTCAATTTGCCATAAAGTCACTTCAAATGTCACGTAAAACCAACTCGTAGCCACACCTTCAGCCACTCAAAAACAAAAGTGTCACACTTTGGCAAGTTAAAATGTCGGGAGGTGTGGATTAATGGGTTTTACTATACTCATAGAACTACACTCATAAAACATTAATAGTCACTAGTTCAAATTAATAATAAAACCTTGCGTGTCACTGGTATTTCTTTAAACGCTTTAACCAATTATACTGTGAATGTAGAGAATACCAAAATTATTTAAAAAATCATCTCACCATTGTGTTAGCAAAAGTGCAAGCAAATGTCTAAAATAAGCAAAATATCTATTTTGAAAGTGTCTGTGGTGTCTCCAGCTTATGACATCACTTAGAAGCTCCAAATGCAAATTACACATTTACCCACTGAACATGTGTTCACTTAAATACACGTTTTGGTGGGAGTAGCCCTTTAAGGTTGCTTTGTAGACATACTGCATTAGTCTTGTCAGCTGTGTAGAAAACATATGCGTGCTTTGTTTATTACAGCTGACACCTTTTCACTATCAGTATTTTCTCTACAGGGGGGCAGACATGTTGTTTACAATCTGATGAAGAACGATCTCCCCCATCTAACCCAGGATTTAAAAAAAAAAAAACATCTAACCCAAGATTCCCCAAAAAAATCTAACCCAAGATTCCAAAAAGACATCTAACTCAAGATTCCAAAAAAAAAAAACATCTACCCCAAGATTCCAAAGACATCTAACCCAAGATTCCAAAAAACCCATCTAACCCAAGATTCAAAAGAACCCATCTAACCCAAGATTCCAAAAAACCCATCTAACCCAAGATTCCAAAAAACCCATCTAACCCAAGATTACAAAAAAACTTGTCTAACCCAAGATTACAAAAAACTCATCTAACCCAAGATTACAAAAAGACTTGTCTAACCCAAGATTCCAAAAAACCTGTCTAACCAATATTCCAAAAAACGAATCTAACCCAAGATTACAACACATCCATCTAACCCAATATTACAAAAAACCCATCTAACCCAATATTCCAAAACCCATCTAACCCAAGATTCCAAAAAACCCATCTAACCCAAGATTCCAAAACACTCATCTAACCCAAGATTACAAAAAATCCATCTAACCCAATATTCCAAAAAACCCATCTAACCCAATATTCCAAAACAAATCTAACCCAAGATTCCAAGAAACCCACCATACCCAAGATTCCAAAAAACCCATCTAACCCAAGATTTAGAAAAAAACATCTATCTCAAAATTCTAAAAAAAAAATTGATGCCCCCGATTAGAGCTATGTGGAATAAAGTGGACTCAATAAGGTACTTAAAATTTAAACTACACGTGATGCAATCTTTCAACTAAACATAAGTATGTTATCCATTATAGTCACTTAAAAATCACAGTCTAATCATCTAGCCGCAAGTGTGTTAAGATACAACATTTTGTTTTCTCATTCTTATCACAAATAAAAAACAGTGTAGCTTTTGGAAAAGGCTAAGTCAGTCCCATAATTAGTTTGGTCATATAGGAGGTGATTCATCAAAGTGGGTTATTTGTTAGAGCTACTGCTCCATCTGTGACAGCCAGTACCGTCCAAGTCAATGAAAGCTGAAATAGACTTATTTCAAATAACACAGTCTGATGAATCATTCCTGCAATGAGTAACAAGCTGCCTAATGAACTAAGTTTTATAAATGTTTTTGGTTTTTTTTGGGTGAAGAAAGAGGCCAGCCCTATAAAATAACCAGAGGTAGCTTAAATATCCATCACAATGTAGGTGGGAACGTATAGAAAATATAAAACTATTTATTTTCTAGCTTGGCAGAAAATGTGGGATATTTAGGGGAAATCTATGATAGATGTCACAGTGTATTTTTGCTCCTGAGATCAGGCAAGTTGTACTTCCTGTCTGTGGAACCTGTGTTTGTCAGACAGTATTGATATGATATGTATGAAGTCCCTTCCTATTTTATAGATAGGAAGTCACATCATTGTGCATAGCTGCCAATATCGGCCATGTTTCCAGGGACACATATTTGTTCCACATGCTGCAGAAAGAGCATGCAAAGTGCAGCCCGGCAGTATGTAGGATGGATGTACACACAGACACAATCCAATTAAGTAATCAGGGTGGAGATCTATTACCATGATTAATTAATTGGATTGTGTCTGTGCGTATATGCATCAGATTGCCGGTCTGCACTTTCTGTAGTATGTGGAACAAATATGTGTCCCTGGAAACATGGCCAATGTTGGCAACTATGGTTGTGACATCATTCATACTTATTTTTAAAACAGACATTTAATCTCAGCCACAGCAAGCATTAGCAATGGGTATTTCTGGGTGTACATACCAGGCAAACAAGTGGCACAAAAGCTACAGCCCTGCCATATTAAAAAAATAATAATAATAATATTAATAATAATAATAATAAATACTTTTTAAAAATCTTTTGGGAGGAGCATAAAGTGAAAAAAGTTATGGGTGGAGCTCCGATAACAGCTTACGGGCTCTTTTCCTGTTGGACCTATACAATATGGCTTAAGCTGGCCCTGCAAAAATATTTAAGCAATAAAAGGTTTGTGGGAGGAGCACACTCATGGTTGGATAATGGGCAAAACATTGTGGGTGGAGCTCTAATCACAACATGCCTGCTTATTGCCTATAATAAACTTGTATTATTCCCTGTCCTTATCTTATATCTAGGATAGCCTCGTGCCTATCCCACGCATGCTTAAACTCATTCACTGTATTAACCTCTACCACATCTGCTGGAAGGCTATTCCATACATCCACTACCCTCTTTCAATAGATCGCAGAGGGGGAACTATAGAACCACTGCTGGCCGATACAAAAAAAAAAAGCAGAGATGGAAACTGACCATTTATTTAAAAAAGCAATGATACATTTAATGACTCGAAAGGTGGACAGATTTGATGATAATGTAAAGTGAGGGAAGCCAGTGGTTGACTACCTTCCCCCATTAGACAAGGAGCTGGCTGACCCCCAGGAAGTATTTTAACAGCAGGTCATTTGTGTGTGTGTGAAGAGAATGGGGAAACGCTAGTTGAGCATGATGGGAAATGTAGTCCGTCCTGTGCCAAAGGCTTATCTGTTATTGGTATAACAGTTCTATACAAATACATATCCATCTTTTGCCCTGAATACAGAAACATGCAAAATACCAGCACTGCTGCTAACATATTCCTCTCGGATGAAAACGAAATAAATGACTCACTGGGGAATCTGACAACTGGCTTTTGCTCTTCTAGTACCCAGTGTAATTGGTTGTGTATGACACGTAATGAGAACATTTACAGTTCCCTTCTAATTGGCATATATATATATAAATATATAAAACGCTAATCGTGTTACACTACGTGGAGAAGTACATTTAAAATGTTTTCAATAAAAAAGCGTTTTGCTAGGCCCGAAAGGCTGATTCATTCTCGTCGTGTCGCAGAAGCCGAACTGAGGGGAGCAGAGATTGGGGGGACAGATGTGTCAGCGCTTCCATTCATGCGTGTTAGCGCAGTCACAGGAGCTGGCAGCGCTCATGCACACGGGTTCAACGCTGCGGATGTGCAGTCGGCATTCTCCCGGGGACTAGACACCGGAGAATGGTATCAGGACTGCAGGATTGCAGTTCGGAATCCCGCTTGTCCTCATAAGCAGGACAAAGGTAGAGGTCGGCGGGATGCCGCCTGAAATCAGGACTGTCCCGCGCAAATCCGGGTCAGTTGGGAAGGATGCTATTTTTTAATACGGGCACACAAATGTGTATCTGATAACCCTGTGCTCCGTTTTGGTTCTGGAATTATTACACACCTTTAGGGGATATCTCCCCATTGTACACCATGAGGTGAGTAAGCTAGTATGGAAACACACTTCTGTCTGAATCAGAAAGACATTTGAACCATTCTTCCAGGGAGCATCCAATTTCGTATGGATGTCTCAAAGAGACTTCCAGGCTGCCATGTCTCTGTTTATTATATAGTAAAAGGTCATGCCAGCAACCAATCAGAATGTGAGATTTACTCAGCTGAGGTGAATGCGCTGAGCATTTCACAATGCAAAAGTGAAACACGATGCAATACACCCACTGTGCTATTTTTTTTTTTACAGAAAATGCAGATGTGTTAGAAACAGTGTTAGTTTGGTCGACTAAACATTTTCGTCATAGTTTTTGTCAACTACATGTTTTCAGAGATGAAAACTAAACAATAAGTTAAAAAAAAAACAACTAAGTTAATCGGAGTAAAACTATGACGAAAATAAATTGCAATTTCTGCCAAAACGTGACTAATAAATTAGTTTACCTATTTGGACTTCTAGGTCCCTTGAATTTCTGCCAAAACCCAGAAATCTCCTTGTGTCTGTAAAAACACCATGCATCCTCCGTCTGATTCGCCTGGTACTGTCAATTAAGTGTGTCCCCTCCCATCTTACTAGAAAGTTAATTTAATACTGTGTAATAGCCTTCTCAGACCTGTTCCCTCCCATCTCCCTAGCAAGTTAACTTAACACTGTGTAACAGCCTCTCAGACCTGTTCCCTCCCATCTCCCTAGCAAGTTAACTTAACACTCTGTAACAGCCTTCTGAGACCTGCTCCCTCCCATCTCCCTAGCAAGATAACTTAAAACTATGTAACAGCCTCTCAGACCTGTTCCCTCCCATCTCCCTAGCAAGTTAACTTAACACTCTGTAACAGCCTTCTGAGGCCTGCTCCCTCCCATCTCCCTAGCAAGTTAACTTAACACTATGTAACAGCCTTCTGAGACCTGTTCCCTCCCATCTCCCTAGCAAGTAAACTTAACACTGTCTAACAGCCTTCTCAGACCTGTTCCCTCCCATCTCCCTAGCAAGTAAACTTAACACTCTGTAACAGCCTTCTCAGACCTGTTCCCTCCCATCTCCCTAGCAAGTAAACTTAACACTCTGTAACAGCCTTCTCAGACCTGTTCCCTCCCATCTCCCTAGCAAGTAAACTTAACACTATGTAACAGCCTTCTCAGACCTGTTCCCTCCCATCTCCCTAGCAAGTTAACTTAACACTATGTAACAGCCTTCTGAGACCTGTTCCCTCCCATCTCCCTAGCAAGTAAACTTAACACTTCTAACAGCCTTCTCAGACCTGTTCCCTCCCATCTCCCTAGCAAGTTAACTTAACACTATGTAACAGCCTTCTCAGACCTGTTCCCTCCCATCTCCCTAGCAAGTTAACTTAACACTATGTAACAAGCTTCTCAGACATGTTCCCTCCCTCACTGCTGGAGATTTAATCGATTAAAGTTAGCCGAAAACTAAAAAAATCAGCTAATTCACTAAACTACGACTAAATGAAAATGGCATTTTAGTCAAAAGACTATGACTAAAACTAAATCAAAATATCAGATTTTGAGAATTTGGTCATAAGTAAAATAAGTACCAAAAATATGACAGGACAAGTGGCTGAGGTGGGGGTTGGAAACTAAATTACTCCTACACATTTCGCTTCCAGTGCCTAAAAATAGGCAAAAATAATCTTTGGAGTTTTAAAATCTACCAAAGTCAATGAAAAATAACCACCCTAGCCCATTTAAAACAAGGAGTATATATCTAGAAGGCAGAAAATAACATTTAAAGAGAATCACTCAATAGCCATAAATCAATGATAGCCAAGGCTTTCTGCCTCGAGAAATCCAGAATTCTACAAACCAACCTATTAAAGAGTCAAAGAAAAAGCAAAAAAAAGAAAAAAAGTTTTGATGCGTAAGAGAATGGATCATTAAAGAATAAAATTGATGCGAAGTAATGACCACACAACCAAGAGAAAAGTCCGATGATAATCTGAGTCCTCTCTCGTTGAACAAGCTTTTCTGTAAAATTGACCAAGTGCATTTGCTTTGCGTGTCGAAATGAAAAATGTTCGGTATTATTAGTTTCAGATTTATAAATAAATGTTTATTACTTAAATGCTAATGCCCAGCAGCGAGAGCTAGTATGGAGTGAATTATTGACCGCCGCTCAGGATTTGCCCCGAGGCACAGGATAATATAGAGGATTGTAATGTGCGTAAGTCATTGAATTTCACACACTCCCGAGAAATTAACAGTGATATAAAAGGGGGTTTCAATTAGCTGAAGAAAATTAGTTTTGTTGCTGGTCGTTGAAAATATTTTGATGGTGTTCCCCCCCCCCCCCCGCCCCCAAGTTAAGATAGCGTTAGATGTCTGTTTGCATTTTCTGAATTAAATAGTGTGTATTAGTGGTGTAGTGCAGGATTAAATCATAAAGCCTATTCAAATTTCAGGTTATTGATCCAATTAAAAGTTTTGGAATCAAGGAATCTGGAAAAAAAAAATAAAAAATTACATCTGCTTTTCGAGATAATTCAGAATCGAAGAACTGCTCTTTTATTTTGGATTCTGTGGATAGATTTATGTGGAGGCGACAGATTAAAACATTTTGGGCAATTGGGCTTCTGGTCAAAAAAATTGGGGGCAATCTACACACATTTTCAATGGAGTTCCTCATGGGGGAGTCTCAGATTGCATGAAGTTTGGCTGCTTTTCTACCATCAATGCTAAACTAACGAAAGCCGAAAGAACAAATGGTTAATAAACGAAAATCATTCGTCCATTCGTCCATTCGTGCTATTGGCATTCTATAAACTGAAATAGAGTCGGTTTATGGAATACCAATAGCATTACATACATTCCATAAACCGACATAATGAACAACTTTCGGTTTATGGAATGCATGTAATGCTATGCTATTGCTATTTTATAAACCGAAATAGAGTCCCCATTCATACGAATAGGTCAATTGACCTATTCGTATGAATGGGGACTCTATTTCGGTTTATAGAAAGCCAATAGTATTACATGTATTCCATAAGCCAAAAATCTATAAACCGAACGAGGTTCGGTTTATAGACATTTGGTTTCGAAAATGTTTGAAGCACCAGAAGTGTGCTTTAACACCCTCTAGCAATGTGCCGCCCTAGGCGAGTGCCTTGTTTGCCTTATGGATGATACACTACTGGGTGACATTACTGTGAGGATTACGAGAAAGAGTCGGAGAATGGAAAGGTTTACAGAGCTAGTTAAAGGGTGTTTCATGGCATTAATAATCCATTTTATGGAGAGCTTTACTCGCCAAGGAAGAAAAACACTTTAGCACATGTGCTCGGAGGTATTCAAATTGGCAGCTTTTTAATTACGTTTTTAATTAACACACTTAGCAATACTCATTCTATCAACCTAAAAAAAAAAGATGAAAAGTCAAGCAACTCCTGCCAGGAATGGAGCTTGCAACCCAAAGGATTGGACAGGCTCTACACATGGTGCATGGCTATCTATATGGACAGTAGTGAGTTTAACCATGGGTGCATAAAACCATAATTTCATTACTACGAGAGAAACAATTAAGGAGTTGGAAATGATAACCACAATATGATTACTACATGCCTTTGAATGTTCAAGAAATAACTGGGACCAATGCTCTAATAATAAGAGGATCCATGGGGCAGAGAGCGAGAAGTGTCTGTGCCTATATAAGAGGCACATACTCCCCACTGAACCCCACTGAACCACCAGAGACCTCCCTTCTGATCACTGGAGAAGAAGACTTTCTTCTTGGTTGCATTAGAATTCTTCTTCACATCCTTGTATATTTCGAAAACCTTATCAACCAGAAAACTTGGTCACAAATATATATTTTCTTTCTTGTATTTTCATTTGTGTTTATTTTTTCCGTATCATAGTTTTTTTTTTCATTCTGTGCAAAAAAAAAAATAATAGTGTTGAAGTTATTGTACAATTCAGAAGCTTATTGCAAAAAATGTTTGCTTTCTTTCCAATGCACTGCTTCTGTATATCAGTCTGATGAACGTATTTATTGAATTGTAAGAACGAGTGAATAGGTAACAGCATGAGTCACAGTCCATCATAAAAATGTCTAAGAACTTCCCTCGGATTTATGAGCACATTATATCACCTCTCCTATAACTATTTTGTCCTTTGGAAAACAAACATATATATATATAAATATTGCAGGGCTTTGGATCCACAGACCAACATCGCGATTTAATGATGTGCATTCCGGAATAATCCCGATACTTCCGCTATAATGCTGACGTTTGTAGTGAGGTCCACTGCCTCGATGGCTCCTCACTGCTCCTCACTGCTCCTCACTGCATTCTAAGTGGATTCAGATTATAGCAGATAAGGGGGTTTACTGTATATATATCTAAGAAATAAAACCTGAAAAACCAGGAACTAGTTTTGTTTAGTTTTGTAGCTAAAGGCTTCTAATGGACCTTGTATAGTTTTTGGAGACCAAGTTTTAGATTGATCTAAGCCCAGTTCTGCAGATTGTCTCTTCAGCAGGACTGTATCCAGGTCTGGGAACCATAGCTGAGTAAACATTTTAAAATAATCAAGTGTACAGCACTGAATAAAACACCCCTGTGATAAATAAAAAATCAAAAAAATCATATCCGTGTCTGGAGGCAATGTGATAATTCAATATTAGCAGCGAATCCTGGGATGTCCCAGGGAAATAATATGGGCTTAATAGATGCCAATAATTAGGGAAAAGAGATGAAGCACAATGTAGGAGCTAAAATAAGAAACAAGGATACATGGAAAATGGACAGTGCTCCGTGCCGGGATGGGACTGTTCTTCACGGCTGCTTGAACTTATCTGCTTGACCGCTACCTCTCATACGATGGCCAGTTCATTGCGGGATCGTGTACAAGGTACTATTAGAATTAGGGGTTAGTGTTAGTATTAGGGGCTTAGTGTTAGTATAAGGGATTATTGTTAGTATTAGGGGTTAGTGTTAGTATTAGGGGCTAGTGTTAGTATTAGGGGCTAGTGTTAGTATTAGGGGTTAGTGTTAGTATTAGGGGCTAGTGTTAGTATTAGGGATTATTATTAGTATTAGGGGTTAGTGTTAGTATTAGGGATTTGTGTTAGTATTAGGGCTTAGTGTTAGTATTAGGGGTTAGTTTTAGTATTAGTATTAGGGGTTAGTGTTAGTATTAGGGGTATTAGTGTTAGTATTAGGGGTTAGTGTTAGTATGAGGGAATTTGTGTTAGTATTAGACTTAGAGTTAGTATTAGGGGTATTAGTGTTAGTATTAGGGGTTAGTGTTAGTATTAGGGATTTGTGTTAGTATTAGGGCTTAGAGTTAGTATTAGGGGTATTAGTGTTAGTATTAGGGGTTAGTGATAGAATTAGGGGCTAGTGTTAGTATTAGGGGTTAGTGTTAGTATTAGGGGTATTAGTGTTAGTATTAGGGGTTAGTGTTAGTATTAGGGCTTAGGGGTTACTTAAGAACTTTAAGAACAGTGAGCATCATGAAAAAACATGAGCAGTGGCTTGTCCAGGGCCCATGAGCAGTGGCTTGTCCAGGGCCCATGAGCAGTGGCTTGTCCAGGGCCCATGAGCAGTGGCTTGCCCAGGGCCCATGAACAGTGGCTTAACCAGGGGCCATGAGCAATGGCTTGTCCTGGGCCTATGAGCAGTGGCTTGCCTAGGGGCCATGAGCAATGGCTTGCCCCGGGCCCATGAGCAGTGGCTTGCTCAGGGCCCATGAGCAGTGGCTTGACCAGGGGCCATGAGCAATGGCTTGTCCCGGGCCCATGAGCAGTGGCTTGCCTAGGAGCCATAAGCAGTGGCTTGTCCAGGGTCTATGAGCAGTGGCTTGCCTAGGGGCCATGAGCAGTGGCTTGTCCGGGGTCTATGAGCAGTGGCTTGCCTAGGGGCCATGAGCAGTGGCTTGTCCGGGGTCTATCAGCAGTGGCTTGCCCAGGGCCCATGAGTAGTGGCTTGCCTAATGGCCATGAGCAGTGGCTTGTCAGGGGTCTATGAGCAGTGGCTTGCCCAGGGCCCCGTCGATATCATAAAACATCTCTCGCCTTGTCTGTTTTGGATTTCTGCCATGCATTCTTTGACATTGCTAACAAAACATCCCAGGAAAGTCTACACCATCCCAATATTTAGACTTTGGAGGGGGAAGTCTTTTGGTTTGTTGTTGCCTTGTTCCCATTCAATTGATCAGTCTTTTATGTCTTTTGTTTTGTTCGCCTTTTTTTTCTCGTTGTCTGATTTATACAATGGTTGATTGTGAAATATCTTGCTTCTCTCGATGCCACCTCTCCGATGCTATCAAATCCATTTTCCTCGTTTGTGAGCAACGCTGTAAATATTAATGTTATTTCCCCCCACATCTTCGCCGTGTAACGCCTTGTATTACATTGTCTTCTCTCTCACGCTGAGCTTCCACAAACAAACAAAACTCCATTTCCGAAATGCAACCAAAATAAAAGTTAACAGATAAACAGAATATTATGCGATAATGAGAGGAGAAAGGAAGCAGCAGGCATTTGATAGAAACGCTCAATGTGTCTATTCACTGTGCGTTGAAGGGAGTTGTACGTATGCTCAGTACAGAAGCGGAAAGCTATATGGGGAGAATTAAACCACTTTGTTTGTATTATGTTTGTATTTGTTTTGTTTGTATTATGTTTGGAAAGAGATTTAGTGGTGGGAGAAACAGAGGTTTGGAAGGGGGAAAAAAAGTAATTTGGAGACTCTGGCATAGAGAATGTAATTATTTATTAAATCGTTAATGTGCCTCCATGAAATTAACCCTTGGAGAGGCAGAGGGGATGTGCAAACATGTTACTCAGTGCATTGTTCAAGCCTGGGGCAGTCTGCGATCGCACCCGCAAGCTGCAAAAGCGGGACAAGAGGTAGAGCTCGACAGGACAGAGACTAAAAAATGGGGACTGTACCTGGCAAAATCGGGAGACATGTGGCTGTGGCACTGGATGCCCTAAAAGGGACGGTGTCAACCTAAACAAAGCTTGTCTTTGGAATGTAGAGAATGAAAACTGATGACATACGATCTACGACCTCCTCCTGCTTATGACATCACCTTGTGGCTTGGTCCGTAAATTACATATTTCCCATCGAAAAATGAGTTCCTTTGACTATCAAGCCACAGGGGATGTCAAAAGCAGGAGACACCCCAGAAACCTTTAAAATATATATTTCTCTTACTTGTAGGCATTGGCTTGCAATTGTACTAATGCAGTGTGTAGATCATATTTAATCATTCAGTATTTGGAATGTTTAGATTGACAGTGGCCCCTTTAATGGGATGGTGCTACAGTCGTCAGTCGGGTGTCCACCAAGCCAGTAATTTACCGACAGGCGGATATAAGAATTAGCATTGGCCGATGTTTTACTGAAGAAAAATGGTCGTGCTGTTTTCCTTTCTTCGGCCCGAAAATAATCAAGTTGCAAAATGTTCTCCCCCATAAGGTCCCCCCACCCCGTTTAGCTATTGCGTTTTGTAAAGCGCTACGCCAGTTAATCCAGTTCTCTGCTTAGTAAATCATAATACATATATTATAAAAACCATCAGACACAATCCCTGGCAAATGCCACTGTGTGTGCGGGTTCAAGCCATGGATGAAGGATCAGGTGCACTTCAGGACTTGATTGGTGTCTCAGAGCCGCCACCAAACCAAAGGTTCCATTGCCACCCACCAAAGTGTCGGGATGGATATTAAAGGCCCAGCTTCCATTATCCGTAACTTGGGTTAAATTTTCCCAAACATTTGCCTGGGAGTGTGTACAATTTAAGAGAACTTTATGTATCCTGGAGGTGGTATCAGCTCGTTACTGTCGCATTAATGAGCATGTGATAAATGGCTATTGTGGTTGACTGAGAAAGATGGATTTTTAGCGCACCCCAGTCTCATTAGTGACTGCTTCTGTTTCTGACCGTTCACACAGCTTATTGACTCTTGTTCCCAGTCAGTGTAATTTGTGATCCTATTAAAAGGACAAAGGCTATTTGCATGTACAGATTAGACGGCTCAGATGGATATTCTCATACATTCTTGCTAATTACTTTTTATCTAAGTTTGTACTTTTACCAACATTACTCACGCGTTTCACATAGACTACTTAACAGGACAGAAAATAACATTTGGGCCTCCCCTATGATATGTGTGTTTTAGATTTGTAGGGTGCAGAGCACTTTCTCAAGGTAAGGGATACAGATGCCTCCCTTTAACCAGAGATGCATTTAGAACATTTCTCCTTTTGCATAATTTGTATTAAAGGGCAACTGTTAGCAAAAAAATAAAATAGAAAATAAACGTATTCATTTTTTTTGATAAACAATAGTATCAAGTTTAGTTAAAGTACAAATCCTTTAATGTAAGTATACACAATAAAATATCTTACTGAGTTGTCTTTGCTCCATATATCTCAGGGGCGACATGTTGTTTAGAATCTTGGGTCAGATCTTCATTCACTATGGATCAGATAAAGGAAGATCTGACCCAACATTCTAAACCCCCACGGGACCCAGATTGCACCTACAGGACTTGCCCAGCAACCAGATTGCATCAGCAGGACTTGTACAGCACCCAGACTGCACCCATAGGACTAACCCAGTGCCCAGATTTCACCCATAGGATTAACACCAACTGCCAGATTGCACACAGAGGACTTGCCCAGCACTCATATTGCAACCACAGGTCTTGCCCAGCACCCAGATTGCACCCCCAGGTCTTGCCAAGCACCCAGATTGCACCAACAGGACTTACCCAGCATCCAGATTGCACCCACAGGACTTACCCAGCACCCGGATTGCACCCACAGTACTTACCCTGCACCCAGATTGCACACAGAAGACTTACCCATCCATCGTGTCTAGTGCTGGGCAGCTAATTGTCTGTGCACTGCCCAGGCACAGAGACATCCTCTCAGGCTGTTTCTCTAAGCTTTTTGTGTGTCTCTGGAGTCAGGGCCGGCCTTAGGGGTGTGCGACCTGTGCGAGCACACAGGGCGCAACACCCCAGGGGGTGCCCGTCCACTTAAAAAAATAAAAAAAAGTAGTTACAAAAAAAAAGCCGGTAGAGGCACTGGATGGGGGAGATCAAAAGATCTCCCCTCACCAGCCCTCTGCTCGGCAAGCTCCGCCCCTCCCTGGATCAACTTTTGCAGGCAAAGGAAGGGTGGGAGAGAGAGGCAGAACAGGAGGATTGGGGGGAAAGAGAGACAGAACAGGGAGATGGGGGAGAGAGAGACAGAACAGGGAGGGAGAGAGACAGAACAGGGGGAAGGGGGAGACAGAACAGGGGAGGGGGAGAGAGACAGAACAGAGGAAGGGGAGGAGAGAGACAGAACAGAGGGAGAGAGAGAAGGGGGAGAGAGAGAGAGAACAGGTATGGGGGAGTTAGAGAGAGACTGACATGGCAAGGAAGAGGAAAGGGACAAACATGGGAAGGGAGAGAGACACATAAATAGGGGTGTAAAAGAGACAGGGGCGCCATTGGGGGGGGGGGCGCCACGGGGGATTACTTAAGGCCGGCCCTGTCTGGAGTCTTAGTGTCCCCCAATGCTCTGTCTTCCACAGACATGTGGGCACCGTGAGAGACTGCCTGAGAATATGTCTGTGCACTTGGAGACAACGCAGACATCGAGATTCCTGCTTCCAGTGTTAAATCTAACCTCCAAGTCCTGGAGGGCTTAATATGGTTTACCGTTTGTTTTCATTAAATAATTCCCATATAAACCATCCACAGTTAAAGCAATCTTTCCATCAAACAGAAGTTATTTCTTGGTTTAAGATGTCTTTTAAAATCCTTATTATGATCTAACAATGTTTTTGTTAAGTGTCCAGGTGCACCAGTTTTCTGATCCCAGAATGCTTTGCACCAAAATGGCTCGCTGATAGCTCCAAATGGCTTGTGGGTTTGTATGGATGTTTGTGCAGTTCCCTCCCTGACCATGATAAAAACGTCAGGTAAAAATATAATTTAATTTAGACGTTTCCTAATAATTTGGTTAACACAACATACAGAGCGAACCTAGTATCTACATCTCTTGTGTGAGCATCTCTGGATCCTAATTTCTTCTTAGCATTTTATATAGAATTCTATATCTGCTCTTCTTCCCTTTACAAATATAAATTACTTTGGTTATTGAACAAGTGTGTCTACCATACCTTCAAGCCCCACGACACTTATTCAGAGTGTTTTTAAAGTTCTAGATCTCTATTGGGAAAACACAATCAAAATGTATCTTCTTTCTGGAATGTTGGCGTAGCGCATTGGGTCAATGGACTGGTATGTGTATCGTCAAGCGGTAGCCTAAAGTTTACACTTGAAAGCCACTGTGTATGAGAAACGTAAAGACTGGAGGTTGATGTCCGTGATAGAGAAACATTTGTGAGTTATACTGGTTAATTTGAAACTGCTGTCATGTACCATCAAATGTTTTTTGTTTTTCTTAATCAAAATGGAACAACCATAATTCTTTATTAATAAATGAGCACATACAATACAAAATAATATGTCAAACGAGTCACTAACACTACTTCCAAACATAAGAAAGAAAAAAAGTAAAAGTGGGAAGGAAAAAAAAGAAAGTGGGAGGTTGGGGACTGAAACCCCGAACTCGAAAAAAATGATATACCAGTAATTCAAGTTGCTAGAAAAGGATTCCAAATGTTGAAAAAGGAGCTTGGATAGTCATGAAGATAAACCATGGGCTTATTATCCATTCTAATGGTACTTTTGTTGAGTCTGTGACTTTAGAGACAGATGGGATCAGTGGAACAACCTTCTTTGACGCAATCTTTCATCTTATAGCTGCATAGGTACAGGAATAGTTATCCCAGAGGGGCCTGAATTACACAGTAAAACGAATGGTTAGTAACATTTGACCAACAGAGAAACTAATTAGAAAAAGGTTCCATCTATGCTTAAGGGACCAATAAACAAGAAAGACAAAAATAGGTAGTAAAACAGATGTGTTCAAGCTACATTTCAGTTCTCTTTCATTTGGGCGACATTACCTAGATGAATTAGGAATGGGGCAAAATGTGCCATGAATAGACAATTATTTCATAATATAATTATCATATATAATTGTAAAAAAAACCAAAAACATGTTTTGTTTGTGCTTTGGTGGCACATATTGAACTAAATGTTTTTCGCCAACATTGAAAAATGTTTCCATTGGAAGATGAATGGCCACTTATGGCCACGCACACGTTTTTTTGTCATGCAGGTCAGAGTTAATGTATATTTAACACATTTTCCTCGCAAAAAAAACTCCATTCTATGTCCCTGAGGAAGAGTAGGGGCCTAATAATCTCGCGGCACAATAACCTTTAAAAACACACATTGAGCGGCTTTCACTGCCAGTCTATCAATTTAACATTTTGCAGATGAATTGGAAGTCAAGTTCAATAAACTTCAAAGCGGCCAGGATCGTTTATTTCGAACGCATAGATTTCCTGTGCGGGAAGAAAAACTTCACATCCAGTAAATTCAAGATGGCCGCCTTTTCCTTTTGATTTGCAACCTCTCTTTCTCTCTCTTTAGTCATACAGCTTATCTGTAATTCTTCTAGGCTTTATGTGCTTTAGGCCATTAAGTAAAAAGAAATTCAAATCCCACTGGAAAGCTGGCAAAACACATGAGAGAGGATGAAGGAATAAAAAAAAAAAAAAACAGAAATTGGCAATTGCTGACACAGGCCTGCTATGGAACTTAAAATAAATATTTTAGTGATGTCGCTAATTTGTAAATTTTTAATGATTTTTCAAAGCAGGCTCAGTCAGATCTATAACACTGCAACGAGATTTGCAAATATTCATGTGTTTACCACCAATAGTGTGATTGGAATTATAAGGTCAAATATACGTTTTATTTATTTTTCAGTTATTTCTAAAATAACGTCTTTATAAACAAATGAATGAATATATTTTCTTTACTATCTCCCAAAAGCAGACATCTCGGGTGAGTGCAGCAAAGTATCTTTCTAGATCTAATGTTATTCCATTATTGAGAATAATTATTGGCCATGCACAGCCGTGATACCATGCGCATGCGCAATATGTGGGGTTTCCTCGTGCGTCGTGTGTTTCCATGCCTCCCCGTAGAGATACTATTACTAGTTCTTTTGGAAGACTCCTTGAAAACCGCAGACTGCCATTTCGCAAAGGATCTGTGATTATAAACACGTCTCTCCAGCAGGAGAGAAGATGCTTACTTCCTCTCCCGCTATTGGCTGTGTCCAGAGTGACTGATCCATCTTTCTGGATCCAACATTCCGCCATTACTCATATCCTTCATTGGCAAATTCTCCTCCATGATTTTTTAATAGTATTCCCGTATATGTTCCAACCATGTTTGCTGCAAATGTTTTCTCCTTTCTTCTAATCCCAGAAGATGGCCTCGTATTCTTTTTCAAAGGTCCACTTGTGCTCATAATACATTCACCTGCAATTATTAAACTTAAAACCTGCACCAATACCTGTGATACATCTCCTGGCATAAAGAATGTAACCTCTTGGTATCCATAGGACATTTGATGCCAGCCAGCGGGATCCTACCTGTCAGATTAAGGCTACTTTGAGTGGCCTCATTGCGACAGGCTAAATGTGACAAATTGAGCACCGGTAACATTCATCCAGATTGCACTGTTCCCATATTACCTGGCATGACTCCTCGACGTCACGAGTGACATCACAAAATCTCGCTACATCTCAGCAGAGACCCACAGGGCCTGTAAAGACCATATTGGTAGCCTTCATCCCTGCAATTTGAAAGAAAGGGGAGAGTGGCATAGGCAGAGCCCCCGTAGGGCCACCAGCATTTAAAAAATATTCAGTGCTGTAGGGGGCAATGTTTGTGTTCCATACAGCATTAAATGCTTTAATGTGCAGATATCTGCTGCGTTGAAGCATCCATTGCACATTTATGTTGTGGTTCTCGTGGCGGAAGGTTAACAGGCAGAAATATATCATATTTTGGCCGTTAATGGTCATTGCTCCTCCTTGAATCCCTGTTTTTGGCGTAATTATCCCACTCTGTTCAGTGTTTTTGTAGCGTTCTTTTTTTTCCCAAGGCTGCGCTAATTACTTTCACCGCACCCGTTAACTGTGTTAGCGGCTGCCGCTGAATCAGAAATGCCCATTCCTTTTCCGCTTAGCGCAGTTTTTAACTTAACGGCCGGCAGTTGATACCATTAATCATCTCTGCGTACCATAATTAGAGCAGACCCAAGACGTACACTAGTGGAAGGAATATAACACCCCAAATTGTATAAATAAAATATTACATATATTAAAATTTTCTGCTGAATATTTTTTGTTTGCAACATGTTCAGCATATTCCTCTTACGCTGCATATAAATAATAAATGATAGAGACAATGGGCTAAGAGCGTGATACAGCTGGAAGCCAATAATATGTGAGAAATCAGAAGGCAGACATGTTGATTAGAATCTTGGGTCAGAGTTTCCTTCATCTTGAGTGTGATGAAGGCAGATGTGACCCATGATTCTAAGAAAAATGTCAGCCCCCTACAAGAATAGAGAATAGTTAGGTTATACTGTCCGCTGTGTATTTTTCACGTAGTCTCCTGTGGATTCCCGAGAAGATTTGGGTCTCACATAAAATGTTCACATGGATTGAATAGATCTCTTTATTCTGGTCAATGATGGAGTTCCCAGGAATTTCCCGGTTAGTCAATACCTGACTTATGCGACAACCCTTCGTCCAGTGGCGAGTCAGGTGGCCGAGGCGCATGTGGTGGGGGAATGTTCAAAGTTTGCAGAAATGCAGGCGGATCTGCCAAGTGTGTGATGGTGCAATTCGCACCATCATTGATCTTGGATGGCGCTATCAATATTTTATTTAATATTCAGTGCCCTGAGATGAGATGTCAGGGGCACCATAGATCGTCAGAATATTTTGTCTCTTATATATTCGTTGACCCTACGACCCTTTTGGACTCCCTCTTGTTTATCGGTTCTCCCCACCCGCCACCCTGCTCTACGCTCCCTACTCTTGAGCCTAACATTGTCCGAAAAAACTAATGTCCAAGTCTAGAAAGGATTCTCTTATTGAGCTCTGTCAGAGGGCGGATATCTTGGGTCAGATGAAATATCTGACCTAAGAATAAAAAAAAAAAAACATGTCCACCCTCTGATCGTGCTCTACGGCTCAATAAGATACTTTATCTGCCTTGTTTGTCTAAACGTCCACACTCTTTCAAAGAAACATAACTTTATTACTTGCCGACAGTTGCCCTTGAAACACAAAGACATGAAGTGAGAGTAAATGGGGGGAAAGGAAAAAAAATAGAGGGGCTGTATAAAAGGATATTCTGCTCCATACAATGAGGTTCCATATTATCTCTACAGTAGCTGTGCTATTTCTACTTGAAGCCCTACAGATGTACCTGTAATATATTGTAATTCTGGTCAGTTAGGCATAGTTAAGTATCCATTATTAATATTAGTCTGCCTCATTACTGGCTGATTATAAATCAAGTCAAAGATAATCATTTTTTAATTTCAAATGAACGAAACATCTATCGGGTTCACTTTCATCTTTTTTTTTTTGTGGATGGGAGAAAAGGAGAGAGATATTGAATAAAATATATTATTTTCTATTCTATCTAGACAGTTTTTGGTATTATAATATATCAATTTAAGATAAATATATAATTGAGGTCTCCGGGCTTTTGCAATGAATGGGTTAAAAAATGATTAATGCCCCAATAGGCTTGGAAAATAATACCAGTAATGACAATAAATGACAGGCACATTATGTATGTTATGTATACACACTCATAGGTATTCTGAGATGTATTTGGAAATTTGGTTCTTAATGACAAAATATGGTTTTGGTAAAAAAAAAAAAAAAAATATTTCCTATGTTTTCAAACAATAATACTCTAGTGATAAATACGTTGCCAGCTGAGAAAGTATTGGAATATGTGCACTGTATTATTTATCACTGTGGGGAAACGAGGCTGCTCTATCTTACTTAAAATGGAGACAGTCGAATTTCTGGTGAAGAAGTAAGACGTGAGATTTTCAGACATGTGAGTGAATGGAGATAAAAAAAAAAAAAAACGAAGCCATGAGTCATTTGATATTCATTCCTGCCAAGGACTCGCTAGCGCTGATGTGACACAACAGGCAGTTGGCGCAATGTTTTCCTCCTCTTCATCATCTGTGTTGGATACAGAGCGAGAAACCATAAAGGACATTTAAACTTTTTTTTTTTTTAAATCTTTGATTCCTCGGAGGAAGCAAGAGTTAAATAACGTGTTCCCCTTGTCCAAAGTAAAAGTTGACTCTCGACGCTGCCTCAGAGCTGAGGCAGAACAGGTCTGGAAGATAGTGCATTTTGACACTATCAGCGTGTGCACAGCAAACAAGAGCAATGGCTCACCTCACTCATCTAATCAGGGGCTGGTTTCTCTCCGCTAGTGCAGGGACACCACTGGTGTAGAGAGACCCTAGTTTTCAAAGTGCAAAGAGGTCCCCTCAGTTGATCCCCACAAAAAAAAGAGGGTCTTTTTCTGCACTAGCAGCCTGCCTCCCAGTCTATCAAAAGTACATTCCAGTTTATCCTCATACTAGGGAAAGTTTAGTTGTCCTTTAAAGGGACATCCTAGTCAGCAAACTATGGTAACATTGGTTCATCTGTTAGTATTTAACCTGTATATTGTACAGGTTTGTTTTTTGCATACAAAATTATTTTGGAATCTCTTGCAAAGTTCTTTTCTCTCGTCCTTCCTCTGCTTTTGCCAACTTGCCAGAGAATCACTGCTGATGCAGGTTCGTAGTTGATAACTGCCTTGCAGTTTTTTTTTTTTTAAAGTGTTTGGAGTTGCAGATACACTTTACCATTCTGCATTTTACCAGTATGAATGTAAAAAAATGTACTTGAGCCCTACGTGGATCCTTTCTGTGATGTTATTGCGCATGAGCAGTGAGCATCCCCATGTACCTCTGAAGGAGACCACTGATGGGTTCCCAGAAGATGCTTGAGCTACCGATGTCATAGTGGGCTAGATCAATCCCCAGAAGAAAGCTTGCAAACATTATGTTTTCAAGTTCAATACTGAAAAAAAAACTGAAAAACAAAAGCTGGAAATCAAATCAATGCATTTCTTTTAAAGTCTTCGCTTTAATATGAATCCATTTGTCCAGATTTTTTTTCAGACTTGAGTGATGCTTTAATGGTTCACGTGTCACTTCACCACAGTTCACCTTTTTTTTTTTTTTTTTAACAGAGCCACCACCTAGGAATGGTATCGAATAGGAATCTTGCTACCTTTTCATCATAAGATCTTCAAGTTTCTTTATATATATATATTTTAAAAGTCCATCTATCAAATGAATCTCGCTACTGTTCCTATTTGTCATTATTTTGTGCTGTAGTAATGATGTCTGCGCTCTTCCAGAGACAAGGGGTCGTAGGAGGCTATGATAGAAACCGTAGACAAAAGGTAAGGATTGTTAGTGTGTTTGAGGGCAAGGAATTCTCCCGAGGAACGAAAGAAACAAACTTTACCAAAGTTTCGATATTGGGAAACTTGTTATAAGAGGTTTATATCCCTTTTAAGGTTATTGTCGAGTCTTCGGGAGAAAGAAAAAGCTTCTTTGTGCAGCGTCTTGGTCTTGTTCCACCGACCAACGTAAGAGAACACATTTTTAATAAAGAAAATGAAAAGCACTGTCAGCACAGTTCTGTCATTGTAGAGATAAAAATCCACTGCTACTGTATGTAATAATATCAAATTACGTTTGTTTAAAGAAGATAGAATGTTCGTAACAGCTAATCGTCTTGCTGGGATAAAATTAAGATTTTAATTTATTTTTTTCGGGGGGGGGGGGGGATGCAGGATCTGGCTTCATGTGTCTTCTTGTTTTTTTTTAATAACTTTGATGTTCTTATAACACAGAGCAAAACTCCACTGTAATCTCTTTTTTAAAAACTTTTACTGATGTTTTAGCACACATTCAACTTTCCTCGTTACATCCAAGCATTTATTTTGTTAATTAATTAATACCTTTGTAAAAGAGAAGATGTGAGGGGTATCACAATGCTGTCATGATGACAATATTAAATTATCTTCCCTGTACATCTACAATGTTTTTTTTATTCCTTGGTGGGGGTGCTACTTATTCTACATAAACAAGTATATACACCAATCAGCCAAAACATTATGACCAACTGCCTAATATTGTGTAGGTTCCCTTTTGACACCAAAACAACCCTGACCCGTCGAGGCACGGACTCCACTAGACCTCTGAAGGTGTGCTGTGGTATCTGGCACCAAGACGTTAGCAGCAGATCCTTTAAGTCCTGTAAGTTTCGAGATGGGGCCTCCATGGATCGGACTTGTTTGTCCAGCACATCCCACAGATGCTCGATTGGATTGAGATCTGGGGAATTTGGAAGCCAAGTCAACACCTTCAACTCATTCTGTTCCCCAAACCATTCCTGAACCATTTTTGCTTTGTGGCAGGGATCATTATCCTGCTGAAAGAGGCCAATGCCATCAGGGAATACCGTTTCCATGAAAGGGTGTACATGGTCTGTAACAATGCTTAGGTAGGTGGTCCGTGTCAAAGTAACATCCACATGAATGGCAGGATCCAAGGTTTCCCAGCAGAACATTGCCCAAAGCATCACACTGCCTCTGCCGGGTTGCCACCTGTCAGTGGTCATAATGTTATGGCTGATCAGTGTATAGTCCCATTAAGAATTTTTATAGGTTCATGCGTTCACTGATAACCCCCACTGAAATAACCCCACTTCCACCTTCCTAAGGAAAAAGAAAAGAAAACGTATGGTACGCTAAGAAGAAAAACAAATAAAAGTGTGGTAAGTGTGGATCTACATCTGTTACATTTAAAATTCTATTTTTCTTTTCCGATATCAAGTATAGGTTGAGAGTAGAGAATTTTCGAAGGAAAACAATCTTTTATGTGTTTTCCAGGTCATCTTCCCAGAGGGAATTAGAATAAGAATATTCCTTCTGGAACAAGACCTCAAGACACATGGAAATGTGTTCCAGATACACTAATGATCCCTGTGTAACAAAGGCCATTCACTGGGGGTCTATCTGTCAAAGTCCTCTGGCAATTAGTAGGTGCTACTCTGTACTAATTGGCCTATTTGGCTGAAAAGCCTATGTTGCATTATCATGTAATTTTATGTCGCAATTAAAGAACATCACTGCTTTTTAGTAAAAAGGTACACTATTGTAATAATGTACCTTTCAGTTCAAGGTTTGGAATTTCTAAATTTGTAAAAATTTTTTTTACACATTTGCTCATAGGCCTCTGTTACGCAGCTGCATTAACCCTTGAAGTGCCGGGTTGTTGTGCTGCACACAAAAAATTTAAAAAAATACCAGCGGTGCAATACCGCCACTTATTTAAAACTGATCTCCAGCCATTTTTTTTTTTTTTTTTTACCAGCCTGCCTATAGGCCATGCTATTGTCTTCATGGACTTAACATTGGCCAAAAGACAATTTTTACCAGCCTGACAGTAAAATAGCATTGGGGCGGCAACGCTACCTGCCGGTAAATTATCGTCCAGGTGGAAAAATCCGTCCATACATTACACATCTGCATGAACCACAAAAAGATGCTTATTATAAGCGTCAATTGTTTATTTATTTTTTTCCCCCAATAAACCTTTTCAGCCCCCAGAAAAGGGAATGGGAGATAAATTTGGGACACCGTCCCTTCTGTTACAAAATGTAAACAGCAGACCACCATTCAGAAGCTGATTTATTCCATAGGCAGTACAAAGCTGCTACAGACACCTGGTGGGGTGAAAGCCTTACATGTCTAGGATGAAGAGTGCGAAACGCGTAAGGCGCTCATCCCGCTTTTTCTGCTGCCTATGGTATAAATAATCTCCTGAATTCTATGGTCTGCCCTTTATTTTTTATTTTTTTTTACACTGGAGAGGACTGTCCAAACTCTGTTTGTTGTGCTTTGTATGCAGTTGCTGTCTGGATAGCGCTGACGGACCCTCCGCTGTGACAGCCTGTCTAGTTAAAACCGTCTAGACAGCGATTCCTATTGTCGTGCTTTTTTTCTTTTTGTGGAAATGTTTTCCGGCCTAGTTTTCGTATACGGTGTATATTTCTATTTATAGACAAAGAAGAAGTTCATTAAAAGCCAAATGCTCGCATTAAACAAACAACAGACATGATCACACCGTGGGCAGAAGTGTAAACTGCAAAATAAAAGGAAGAGACAAACTGCGTACTGCTTACTGGCAAAGTCTATCTAAACAGGCAGAAAACCACTTCAAAAACGGTATCAGGAACTTGCTGCTGCCTGGTTCCTTGTGATCCAGAAACCATAGTCGGAAACAGCCCTGGTTTTCTTTGTTTATCCCCTCCAATTTTGGGTTGTCCACCAGTGCACCATGCATTGTACTGTGACCTCTCCCCTCAGTAACATATTATTTTAGTTTCCTCCTACATCTTACATTCTGGTCACTGGTGTTCCAGTGGGGAGACAGGGATTTGCGTACCCCTGACTTAGCTTATTCCTGCTGCCTTACACCTCAGGTCCCACACCGTTAGTTATACCATGATGTGATATGCAGACTGCCCCGCTGCGGAAATGTATATAGATGTATTTAGATTAACAAAAAAACGTGGAGTCTCCTGTTTATGACATCATCTTTGAGCTTGGTCTGCAAATCTCACATCTATACATCAAGGTGATGTCACAAACAGGATACGCAATGTTTCTCTAAATATATAAATTCGCTCGCACTTATACAGTGCAAAAAACATCTAGGCAGTGGCTGCGGCATTGGCTGCGGCATTGGCTGCGGCAATGGCTGCGGCAATGGCTGCGGCAGTGGCTGCGGCAGTGGCGGGAATTCGGCAGCGGTAGCCCTTTAAAGAAATGGACTTTGGCCTATTTCCTCCTTTATGTCCTCCAAACTTTCCGCTTATGTTTCCTCACAAAAAGACATGAGTTGATAAAACAGGAAAAAAATGGAGCCATATTTCAATCTGTGGTCTGTAACAATATTGACAAGGGGTGATTAAGTGGGAGAAAATTAGATGCAGAATCATTTATTCACACAGGATACAAGCTCATGTTAGATGGATGCCGACATCTTGCAGAATTTATGGCAGTGTCATTACATGTACATTAAAAGGAATTATATGCTTGTAAAATGGCTGCTGCAGAATGAGTGAGCTGGTTTGGATGGTGCCCGGGTGTAAAGCCAGGGCAGTGATATTTTATACAAAAAAAAAACCTTAAGGCTTAAGACACAGTGTATCGAATATTTGTTCTGAAATAATCACTTTTCCATGCATCGATGGAAAGAAAAGAGAAAGAAAAAAAAAAAGACAGAGGGTTTGATTCTGAGGCTATTTTTTTCTTAAATGCTATAATGGAAAATAAGCTAGCTTGGCATCAGTATGAGTCCTGCTGAGACTCCGAAAAAATGTATGCTGATAAATTGCACCGCACTTTATTAAGAATACATGCATAGCTCCCAACTCTCTCGGATTTCCTGGGACAGTCCTGTGTGTCGGAGTTTGTCTTGGTTTGCCTGCTGATTACGCACAGTGCTCCGTGCAAGCAGCGTTGTGTTGAATGTTAGCATATAGTGCAAAATTGAGCTTCAAACATGAGTTAACTGTGCTGGTAACTCTATGTCATGGAAAAGGTCCAAGAGTGTTGGCATGTATGCACATGTAATAATTGGATGACATTATGTGGTGTGTCAGAGATGTGTGGGGTATATACAGTAGTTAGGAGCATAGTTTGCTCCCCCACTCCATTTCTCCTTTTGTTTATTGCCCCCACATCCCTTGCTACAGCACCACCTTGTACACCCAGAACATACCCCAGCATCCACCCTGGACACCCCAGGCTTACCCCAGCCAGCACTGACAGGACATGCCCCATCACCCACATTGCACACCTAGCACATGTTGCATCACCAACATTGCACACCAATGACATGCCCCATCACCCACATTGCACACCTAGGACTTACCTCAGCACCTCAGCACTTGTCCCATAAACCATACTGCACACCCAGGACATGCCCCTGCACCACAGGACATGCCCCATCACCAACATTACTTTACTTTTCAGAGCAATAGACGTGCACATTATCTGCAATTTGCTCCTGAAAAACCTTCTATAAAAATGTATTTTTTTTTTTTTTTTTTTTAGTGATTTCTCTTTAATGAAAAACTGAAATAAAATTACAGGATGTCTTTGAAGCTGATTAATCTTTTAATTTGGTCTACACTTGAGGGCCTTTCGCTGGATGACTTGTCTTTGCCACTGATCATTTTGTTTCCGATATTGAATTACTGGATTTGCTCTTGGTGGTGTGTGATAAATTACTCAAAAAAGTCTCACAATTGGAAAATTAGCTTAGTATCTCAGGTCTATAGTCTGACATTCAACCTGAGGAGGTTTAAACAGGCAGGAGTTAGGAGGAAACTAAGTTATAAGGACAGCGCCAAATTTTTGGACAAGGTGTTTAATATAACATAGATGCCAGATGGATCCCATTTATTCTATGGGTAAAGCTTAAAGGGACACCAAACTTTATTGTTCCCTTGTGCTAGACCCTGTCAGTCCCTGCCTGCATCTCGCCATACTCCGTGGCGTCACTCCTGGAAGTTCTGGCACAAAGGGATGGCGGAAATGTGGCCTCATCTGACACTGGGGATCCCGCTGCAAGTCCCTGCAGCAGGGTCTGCACGCAGCTCATTGCGGGGGGCTGCGATGAGCTGTTTAATGTAGGATGTACCATGCCGTCCTACTAGCCTCTAGGCACTAAAAAGTAGGACAGCATGGAACGTCCTACAAGCGGGAAGGAGTTAACTATGTCCCCTGCAAAAATGGGGGTCTTTCTCCTTAGCAGAGAGACCCCCGCACTTTGCAGACCCCAATCAGATGAGCGCTCTAGACCAGCAGAACATATTTTTTAACCCTTGCTTTCTTCAAAGATGCAAGTTGTCTGCAAGGGACTCACGGAAAAACAGTTCATACTTTGAATGCAGAGAATAAAAAGTAAAAAAGATCTATGCATTGTGTTAAATAAATCTATGCTATTGCATAAATACATTACTTTTAAATGTGTTTGTGGCGTCTTCTGCTTGTTATGTGTAGCTTGAGGCCGTGAAGTGTCAGTCTTACAGCGCACAATCATCATTATGAGGCTCATTCATCTTTCTTTATGAATCAAGGATAATTCTGGATTTTGTTCCTGCTTAGCACTTTTCTTTGAACCATCAAGTAGCTCTTTAAAAAAAAAAAAGGGCCTAGTTATAGGGCCGTTCAACTTGAAGATGAAGCTTTTTGTGCTATTTAAAGTTAAATAATTATTAAAATGTTTGAATTGATATAATTTGGAATATATGTGTTGTAAATATGCTCAAATTACTCACAAATATCCGTTTAGGACCTTCTTCTGATCCCACCACTCAGCTCTCCAGCATTAGGGGGGAAAAAAGCAACAGTTTAAGTATTTCCTATAAATACAACTATTAAAGTATCCTAAATGATAACTATACCCGTGGAGTTTCCCTGACACAATGCGCCTGATTTTTTTTATATAGAAGCTGGCGGGAGGCCCGACACAACCCAAATCTCGATATTCTGCGGAGGTAGCACAGACTCTCGCAATTTATTGAGAGTCTGCTCCTGTGTACATTGCTGTGTTTATTCATGCCCCCCCAAACTCTTGTAGGGGCCATGGTGGTTTAACATTTACATTGTTTTGTCATGTTAAGTTGTTTAAATTAAGTTGTGTTTAATTGAAATATTGCATCAAGTGTAGACATTTGAATAGAAAGGTTTTAGCACCTTATTGAGCCCTCTTTGCTCGGTCAGGGGGCGGACATGTTTAGAATCTTGGGTCAGATGAAGGTAGAGCTTTCAAATGAGCTGACCCAACATGTCTGCCCCCTCATAGTGTTTTTCGACCATTTTTTCATTAAACCTTTTGCACTTAAAATGCCTACACTTAATGCAATCTTTCAATTAAACATAATGTATGCCCTTAAAGGGACTGTATCTAGGGTTGCCACCCAGCCGGTATTTTACCGGCAGGCCGGTAAAAATATGGCTCGCTGCCAATGTTAAGTCTATGGAGGCAGTAGCAAGGCCGGTATTTTTTTGTGGAAAAGGTGGCAACCCTAACTGTATCACCTAAACGTTGTTTTTTATGTGCTTGTAAAGGACAAAGAAAAATGATGAAAAATTATCTATACATTGTGTTAGCAAAATTGCAAGCAAGTGCCGACATTTGGAGAAAAATGTGTTTTCAATGTGTCTGTAGAGTCTCCTGTTGATGACATCACCTGTGGCCTAAAATGCTTTTCAATGGGAAATGTGTAATTTGCATGTTAGGCCACAGATGATGTCATCACAGACACATTAAAAGCACATTTCCTTGCAGTTTTGTTAACACAATGTATAAATCATTTTTCATCATTTTTTAAAATTCTCTACAATTACACTGCAAACAATGTTTAGGTGATACAGTCCCTTTAAGTTGCTTGTGTACTTATTTGGACAGGGTTACAGGCTGGGATATGGAGCATGACAATTATCAGTTAAGTGTAAAGACATATGAACCACTGTCTTCCATGGATCTTTTCACAGTGAATTTGAAGTTGTGCTCCATTTGGATTCCTCCATGGGCTTAGTATGGGTAGGGTTGCCACCTGGCCGGTATTTTACCGGCAGGCCGGTAAAAAATTGGTATCAGGCCAATGTTAAGTCTATGGAGACAGTACCAAGGCCGGTATTTTTCTGAAGAAAAGGTGGCAACCCTAAGTATGGGCCTATCAAGGATCTCACCAACTCCAATGGACTCATTATCAAAGTCATATATAACATATATTAGATTGCCTTCCCAACACTAAGCAATTACTGTAGTGCATAATTCATGATCCAAGGGGGAACAAAAATCGATGACACTGTTGGGACCCAGGTTTCTGAACACAAAAGTCAGAAGTTGTTTTCAACATGTAGGCAGTGCTGGTAAATGCCACTGTGATGCTATATATAATTCAGAGCTTGAGAGATTCTCTGCAGTACATTATTGTATTAAAAACACTTGTGCATAAATCAACATCAAGTCAATATACGCCAAATGGGACACATCTCTTAATTATTGAAGTCAGGTGTTTCAATCAGACCCATTGCCACAGGTGTATAAAATCAAGCCCCTAGCCATGCAGTCTGTATTTACGAACATTTGTGAAACAAAATGGGTCGTTCTGAAGAGCTCCGTGGGTTCAAGCGTGGCACTGTGATAGGATGAAACCTTTGCAATGTCAGTTCATGAAATTTGAACTGGAGTGGAAATGTTTAGGAACAGCAGCAACTCAGCCACGAAGCGGAAGGCCACGTAAAGTCACAGGGCGAGGTCACCGAGTGCTGAGGTGCATGGTGGGTAAAAGTCGCCAATGCTCTGCTGATTCTATCACTGAAGATTCCAAACTCAAACCGACATTAATATCAGCACAAAAACTGTGCGGCGGGAGCTTCATGGAATGGGTTTCCATGGCCGAGCAGCTGCATGCAAGCCTCACATCACCAAGTACAATGCCAAACGGCACATAGAGTGGTGTAAAGCGCGCCACCACTGGACTCTGGAGCAGTGGGAAAGTGTTCTGTGCAGTCTTCACTGTTTGGAAGTTTGGTGTGCAAGTTTGGGTTTGGCGGCTGCTAGAAGAACGTTACATGCCTGACTGTTTTGTGCCAACTTTAAAGTTTGGTGGAGGAGGGGTAATGGGATGAGGCAGTTTTTCATCCATTGGGCTAAGCCTCTTGCTTTCAATCAAGGGAAATCTTAATGCTTCAGCATTCCAAGACATTTTGAACAACAATATGCTTCCAACCTTATGGGAACAGTTTGAGGAAGCCCTTTTCTATTCCAGCATTACTGTGCCCATGACTGTACCCAGTATTTTGCCATTCAATATGCCAGTATTTTGCCACTCAATATTTTGCTCGTTATATAGCACCCTCCTCCCACCTTCCCCAGTACTCACCTCCTTGCTGCTCCGTGTCCCCGGTTGTCTCCTCCGTGCATTCTTGCCTCCAGCACGGACGAGGGAAACACAGCCACCAAATATGACGTAAGGTCATATCCGGTCGCAATGATTTTTTATAAACTTTTTTTCCCCGGCAGTCGGATCTAGCGGATGCGGCTGCCATAAAAAATAAATAAATTATAGTTTAGTAAGTGAGAAGCAATGTTCTTGAATAGCTCCGTAAAAGAGAGTTTTAACAAGCAGTTTTTAGCAGTCGTATCAAATAAACCATTTATTAATAAGCATAAATAACTATATACTTGCAAGAACCCTTGCTCATATTGTATATAACTGACCAAGCTATGATGCACTAACACTGACTATGTATATATTTTATTTATTGACAGATTTTTATATGAGTTCTAATTAAACATTTTTCTGTGTTTAATCAAATATTTTGGAGACTTCCATTCAGTTTTGCTGCAAAATGACTATGCATTTAATGTAATTTAAGCAAAGAGGCTTTATTTTCTTGTTTGTTGTTTAAACTTTACACCTATGACTCTCCTAAATCAAAAGGATTGAGGTTAGGCTAGCCATTGGCACAGTTGTTATGAACTACACTTCCCATGATGCTCTGCCAGCCTTCTGGATAGTACTAACGCATCATCCTGTCACGTTAGTAAGAGGTCACGTGCCATTACTGCACACAGCAAACCTCTTCCTTACTTTGGATAGTGAAACAGAAGTCTAGGATGAATGAGCAAGCTGCTCGGTCGGCCATCTTTGTTGAGGGCACATTTACCAGAAAGGCACATGGTGGTTCAGTTCCATAAAATCTGTAAGTGGTTGTCAGGAGGACACCAGGGTCAAATGAACTAGATGATATCAGGATGAGGCCTGATGGGCTGTGACTGTATATATTACAGCAGTGCTGGCTAATCCATGGGAGACTGGCTATTGAGGACTACCCTTCCTATAATGCTCAGCCAGCCAGGCTGGCGTTTTTAGTACGTGTAGACCACACAGCAGCTAAACTGCCTGTGTTAGCTACCCCTGCTTTCCATGCTGACTCCACACTGCTATAGCAAGAGGGGAAGGTAGGTGTAAGCTGTCACACAGGGGAGGTAAGTAGGTATGAGCTCTTCAGTAAGGGACAGGTTGGTGTTAGCTTTCCAGTAGGGGGCAGGTTGGTGTTAGCTGTCCAGTAGGGGGCAGGTTGGTGTTAGCTGTCCAGTAGGGGGCAGGTTGGTGTTAGCTGTCCTGTAGGGGGCAGGTTAGTGTTAGCTCTTCAGTAAGGGACAGGTTGGTGTTAGCTGTCCTGTAGGGGGCAGGTTGGTGTTAGCTCTCCAGTAGGGGGCAGGTTGGTGTTAGCTCTCCAGTAGGGGGCAGGTTGGCGTTAGCTCTCCAGTAGGGGGCAGAATGGCGTTAACTCTCCAGTAGGGGGCAGGTTGAGTTAGCTCTCCAGTAGGGGGCAGGTTGGCGTTAGCTGTCCTGTAGGGGGCAGGTTGGCGTTAGCTCTCCAGTAGGGGGCAGGTTGGCGTTAGCTCTCCAGTAGGGGGCAGGTTGGTGTTAGCTGTCCTGTAGGGGGCAGGTTGGTGTTAGCTGTCCTGGAGGGGGCAGGTTGGTGTTAGCTGTCCTGGAGGGGGCAGGTTGGTGTTAGCTCTCCAGTAAGGGGCAGGTTGGTGTTAGCTCTCCAGTAAGGGGCAGGTTGGTGTTAGCTCTCCAGTAGGGGCAGGTTGTTTTGACCTCTCCAGTAGGGTGCAGGTATGAGTTCTACAACAGGGGCTTAGTATGAGTGCTACATCATTATAAGTTCTCCAGTAAGGAGCAGGATAGCTCTTCAGTAGATGTGAGCTCTCCAGATCCAATATGGGGTTAGTGGGTGTTATCCCTCTACTATGTGGCAGGTATGACCCCTCCATTAGAAGGTATGCGCTGTCCAGCAGGGGACAGGTTGGTGTTAGCTCGTCCTATTGGAGAATAGGAGGCAGGTTGGTGTTAGCCTATTGGAGAATAGGAGACTATTGGAGAACAGGAGGCAGGTTGGTGTTGGTTCCTCAGTAGGGGGTGGTAGGTATGAGCTCAGGGCATTATTTGTGGAATAAATGTATAAGATATTATTTTACTTGACACATTGCATTGCAGCCTGATGAAATAACTAATATTTAATTTGGCACACATTCTAATCACTGCAATAAAGGGAAAAAAAAAGCTTTTTTTTTTGTATAACTTTTTTACTGTTTTCATTATTTTTGTTTACTAAATTTACTTTGTCTTAAAGTATTTGATTCACTCCCCTTTTAACAATTAATACCCTCTAACAGTTTGATCCATTAAATCATTGTTACTTTTTGGCTCCACAGATCCATTTGTGTCTACATAACGCTAAAGTGAGCATGTCGGAGGATTGGTCAGTTAGTTAAACTATTTCACTGACTACAAAACAACAATGCTGAAAGGGGTCCTTCTGAAAGTGTTAAGATGGCGATGTGGTTCAGGAATGACACATTTCCCTTGCAAACACCTGGTTTTACATTCAAATCCATGGATTTGCAGGACCACAGTCTATTCGGCTACCTACTTAAGCACAGTTAACACTCAAGCCACGGAGAACAAGCAAACCGTAGAAAGTCTTTATAATTTGTCGGTAAATATTACCAAAATCCGGCAATCGAAAGCATGGGTGCTTTCAAAAGAAGTGACCTTCATAGAAGAGACTGTGAGCTTCTTGAAAAGTTTGGGAGCCAATGGGATTACAGTAGCCAATATTCTCGAACGCTGTCCTGAAGCGTTTCTTCAGGACCCCACGGATACCAACTTACAGAGATCCATATGGAATTTGGTTTGTCCAGCCGATCAACAACTGGTTAAAATAATTGAGAAGTTTCCAGACGCTTTCTTTGTTATCAAGTGTCCAGTAAATCAAAGAGCTAATATCATCTGCTTTCAAGATTTGGGTCTGCACAACAGAATTATCCTTCGACTTCTAGCAACTTGTCCACAGATCTTTTGTAATTCAGTTGAGGCTAATAAACACATAATTGGTGCGCTGGAAGAAAGTTACCTAGGTCTGAGCGGTTCGAAAGCAAATTTTAAACCGTGGCTGATGAAATTATTAAGCCAAGACCCATTCATCATGTTAAAGCCTTCTTCGGCCATAAAAAAGAACCTGAATTTTATCCAAAGTTTAGGTTTCTCCGACACAGACGTCTTAAAACTTCTGGCCCAGTTGAAAGGCTTCATATTTGACCTCAGTTCCAGCAACATGGAAAGCAGCATTTTGTTTTCTAAGACCGTATTCGGATGCGACGATCAAGAGATGAGACAGATGATAATAAAATTCCCCGGTATTTTGTATTACTCGGTTCCGGTCTTGGAAGATCGTTTGAAATGCCTCCTAAGGGAAGGGGCTTCTGTGGGTCAAGTGAAGGAATGCCCTAATGTTCTAGAACTCACAAGGCAAATCCTAGAATTCAGGATTAAAAAAATGAGGTCACTGGGCCATCAGATAACGGACCAAAGTTTAGAGGTTCTCAGTGGAACTAAAAAAGATTTTGAAGCTAGCTACGGCAGATTACAAGTGAAAAAAGAACGCCCTTTATTTAACCCCGTTGCACCTCTACATGTTGAGGAAGAATAAGATCAGTAGAGGTCATGTCCGCCAGCATGCCAAGGCCGCGCCCATCTGTATGGAATCCAGCGAGCAACGGCCCGATTGCTTGGTTTCCTTCTCTACTTAGCTAGTGATAGCTTCACGATGAAACAGAATAGGGCGATTGTTTAAAAAGGGACTAAATCAGTGAAACAGATAATTTTTGTGTACTACCTTACATATAAAATATTTTTCCAAACATGAGGACAAACTAATGGGCTAATGAGGGCAAGTTTATGGGCATGGCCTGTTGCTGGTGGAGATTCCCCTTATTGGTTACACTCTAAGTCACTCCACCAGAAGCTGGTGAAGTATCCACCAGACATTAAGCCCACAGGCAGATACGGGAAGAAGCGTCCTAGTGCTTGTCGTCCCCCCCCCAAGTTATTCAGCTATATCTGCTAAACCAAACATGGCAGAAAGGAAATTTTAAAAAATGTTGACACTGACTCCTTTTTCAAATCAAGATCAAAAGACAGAATTCTTCACACTGGCCACGAACACTGCCATTTTCTTCCTCCTGTGCTTGATGACAACGCGTTTCCACCTTTGTCAGATATCCTTTGTGGGACTTGGCTCATCTTTGAGCTCCCTATGCAAGCGTGAGCCTCTGCTAAACTTGGTTTATAATAAATTTTGAGAAATTGGATGATTTTTTCTTTTCTGTTTTCCAGTGGTTTTTTTTTTTTTTTTGGACACACGTGAGTTCTGTAGAGCCAATTATGGACTCTTGATCATGTGTGCTCTCCTCCTATGCTTTGCTGAGTGTGCTCAATGTGATCCTTTATCCTTTAGAAGGAGAGAAATTTCCATATTTCTGTAATAGATGCAGAGAGGACACTTTGTTTAGCGGCAGCTAGTTAGATTTTAGAAACGCATCTGTCTTTGCTGAGTATCTGTCTGCACAGTGAGAACTGCACTGCTAAGGAAACTTTCTCAGTCAGGAAAATCTGTCTTTTCACTCTGCCGAGATACAGGGGTTCTTTTACCAAGCAGTGATGAATTGACAACCACCCTGCAATGCGTGGATCAAAAGAGCCCATCTAGAAAAGTAGCCGCGTTAGAGCATTTTTTCCTACTTGACTTGAGATTTAAATAATGGTTTTCAATTCACCACAGTTCAGCTCAGTACACCACAGTGTGATGATCTGCATTGTGTTCTTTGTTTACCTTAAATTTAATAGAAGGGCTAGCTTAGCCCCTTAACCCCTTCCCGCCTGTAGGACTTTCCATGCCGTCCTAGTTTTTAATGCCAAGATTTTAGTAAGACGGCATGGAACGTACTACATTAAACAGCTCATCCGCCCCCCCCCCCCCCCCCCCACGATGAGCTGTGTGCAGAACCCACTGCAGGGACTTGCAGCGGGGTACCCACTGTCAGGTGAGGCCACTTTGATTGGCCTCACTCTGACACAGAAAATGGAGCGTCTCCATTTTACAGTAAAAGCCTCCAGGACAGCATGAACTGTCCTGCAGGTAGCAGATTGTCGCGGCTCCCTGCGATGAGCTGTACTGGGGATTGCAGCGGGATCCTCAGTGTCAGATGATTCCACATTGAGTGGCCTCAGTCTGACATATGAAATGTTGCGAATGCTCAAACAGAGCGTCCGCTACATTACTGACATTGGTATCGCGTGATGTCGGCAGGGACCGACGGTCTATAGAGACCCTGATCGGGTCCCTGCCTGGATGCTCCTGGCTGCCTATCACAAAGTGATCGGCGCCTAGGAACAAAAAGACGCCGAAGGACCAAACCACCATCGGTCGGGAAGGGGTTAAGGACAGAAGCTGTTTTTACAGTTTGTATTTAGCTGTAATTGTCCTCTTTCTCATTTAATGTACCCACTCATGTTTTAGATTTTATTGTCTTAAGATAAAATAATTTTCAGCATATTATATAACTAATTAAGGAAATCATAAACTATGATGAAAAATGGAAGAAAAAAACTTTTTCTAACTTTTAAATGAATATTTTACACATCTACAAACGCTAATGAAAAACCTGCTAAATAGATTCCAATTTTTCAAATAACCAATGTTTATATGTTTTTCTGTTTTTATTTTTTTTATTTTTAACAATTTATAGGGCAATAACTGAAAATTGTATATTGTTTTTTTCCTAACCTTTTTCTCCTAAAGTGATATTTTAACCCGAATCCTAAACATAACCCTGGCATTAACCCTAAAGCTAGATCTATGGTTAACTAAGGCTGTGTGTTTTTTTTTTTTTTTTAATGTTGCTGATTGCCTCTAGAGGGCAGCGCCATATTAGATCACTCTGTGATTGCATTACTTCCTGAGCCCGATTTTGGTGTTGCTAAATGCCTGGATATTGAGGCATTACAGCAACACAGGCAGAGTGGAGGAAACGATCATTAATCGCAATCTATTAAATGTAACTTATTCTTTGCCAACAGTTGGCCTTTAAATTTGTTAGGGTTATTGGTGGTCATTCCCTGTCCCTCAAAAAGTGCCACTCCATATACGGCTCAGTGGATGGCAGGGAGGCTAATTTCCCTCTATTGGATTAAAATGGCGTCCTTCTAGCTGCACTAGCCATTAAAAACTCCTTAATGTTGCCGCAATTGCCGGCAGACGCAGCTGATTGGCTGCCAGTGGCCCGCTTACAACCTCGGCACTAGCCTTCACCTGATCAATTACGATGGGAGAAATGGCACATACATTCCAAAATGGCGGCTCTGTAGAAATATCTCTAATGAGCATAATGCTCGGCACTTAGACGAAAAGGTTATATGCTTAATCCGCAAGTGACAACGTTTCGACTGTAAGGTCATTCTCAAGCCATGCGGTTTGAGAAAGACCAGTCTTTTTTAAGCCAAATGGATTGAGAAAGAGCTTACGGTGGAAAAATGTATATTTGCTGTCTATGTAGAATGTGCCAGTTTTGGAATGTTCTAATATGATATCCTCTGGCTGTTACAGCATCATTGGAAGGAATTATTCATTGACTATCCGTACCTTTCGTCAATCTTCATGACTCTTTATTAGGTCACTGAGAGCATCATTAGTTGTAATTGATTGGGACACGATGCAGGGAACTGAACCCTAGTGATTCACACTTTTTTAATGTAGAGCAATCCCCGGTATATGATAATGCTGACTGGTGCAATAAATCCATTTTCAGCAAACTGCAAATGTCCTTAAACTTTACCTTCATCACTGTGGCCCCAAAATAAATCTCTAATTATTTTTTCTTCTATAGGGTTCTGACATTTATAGACTCAACACAGTAAGTATATTTAAAAGAAGAAAAACTACCACAACTAGAGGACATAGTCTTAAATTAGAGGGGCAACGATTTAAAAGTAATATCAGGAAGTATTACTTTACTGAGAGGGTAGTGGATGAATGGAATAGCCTTCCAGCAGAAGTGGTAGAGGTAAACACAGTCAAGGATTTTAAGCATGCGTGGGATAGGCACAAGGCTATCCTAGCTATAAGATAGGGAACTGGGGACTAATACAAGTATTTAGAACAACTAGATGGACCGAATGGTTCTTATCTGCCGACACATTCTATGTTTCTAAGTTCCCATGTCTGCGAAATAAAATATTCGGTGTGTGTGTGTTTTTTTTTTAGCAAGTGAAACAATTCCAACTTATGCTTCTTCTCATATTAGTGTCCTGCTCAGTGTGTAATGGATCTGCAGACATTTGAAATATCATTGGTGGGCAAGTGTGTCCGTATCTCCATCCACAACCAATAGAGCAAGGAAGAAGAGCATCCTCTCCCAGCTGCGTGCGTGTCACATGCAGAACACCAATCACCTCTGCAATGTCGATGATCAGAAGATCCATGGCAGCTTGGAAGTCTAGAGCTTAATTCATGAAAGAGAGAATTGCAGGGAACAGAGAAGGGAATTTCAAAAGAATGAAAAAAGTAGCCATTTTTCAGAGACATAAGCAGCAGTCACATTCAAACATCCTCTTTACACAGTTTTAAAAGGCTTTTTAATCAGGCAGGCTGCTCCAAGAACTACGGTCTGTGACACCCACTGACGACTTTTAAATCCAAAGTAGACACCCTCCAAATGAAATGGACTCACTGGAAAAATCAAGCGACAATTACAAACTGGCATATACGGAGTTAAAGATAGAGCTTGCACAAATGAGCCTCCAAATGTTTAGCATGCAAGTTACATCTCTCGAGGTACGGGGGCCCGGGCGACACACATCCGCATTAGTGGGATCCCAGAGGCAGCCGGGACTCACTGCTGGCCCTTCTCAAACCAGAATCAACGTTGCACTCTATTACCGACCACTTCCTGGTGATGAATGGAATAAAATCCCTGATGGAGGCTTCAAACACTGATCCACAAGTGGTAAAATATCTTACTTATCCACTGCGTGTAAAATTAATTTGCTTGCTATGCATGGTCAACCTTTCCTTATCTTGGAAGACTTGCCTCCATCTTTTATCCTCTGGAGAAGATCCCTGGCTGCCCACCTCAGAAACCTGGACATGAAACACAGATGGAGTCGGACTCCATCTTTAATGTTGTCGTAAGATAATGGCCAACTTTCAGTGGATAACCCAGAGGATATACCTGCCTTTTTGAAGACCAAAAACGTCACGATTTGTTCCTGGCCACAAGGTGATCGGTAGCCAGGAACAATCTGACAGAGACCCGATCAGGGTCTTAATATACCCTGTGGGTCTCTGCCAAAAAATCGCGAGACCTCCGGACGTCACGGAGGCGTGCCCGAACCAGGAAGTTCGGGCACAGTGCAATTTAGCAAAATGTAGACTGTGCTCGCTTTGAGTACCGGCTACATTTTCCCTGTCGGACTGAGGCCACTCAAAGTGGCCTCATCTGACAGGTGGGATCCCGCTGGAAGTGCCTGCAGCGGGATCCGAAAACAGCTCATCGCAGGGAGCCGCGATGAGCTGTTTAGTACAGGACGTACTATGCCGTCCTAACGACTTTAAGGGGTTAAATTGTAAACGGAAGAAGGTTATGTTTTGACTATAATAGGTTTAACAAAAGTAATACCAAAATATTAAATTTTAAAAAATTGATTTGAGTTGGGAACACCGTTTTGTACAGGCTGAAGTAGACTTCTGGGTTTATAAAATCTTGGTTGGTAAGGTTTCGTTCCACTTTAATGTTTTGGAATATTAATTCATAGAAAATCATTAAAGACAGGTAAAATATGACTTAATGTTATGGGAAAAAGGATACCTGCCAAGGTGACCATTAATTCTACTTAGGAAGCTCATTATCAGTTATGCCATGATAATTACTGGATATATGCACTTGTCTGCTTAAAACTCAACAATCATTTATAAACAGAACCAATTTGCATTGAAATGACATTCCTAATTTTCCGGTCAAACAAGTGTAATACACAAAGTGTTTGCTGTGCATGGATAAGATATGTCTCCTTGTAATTATCTCCTTCAAATAAATAGATATTTTATGTTGTTTAAATGCTACTGACTTTTAGAAAAAAAAAAATATTCTCCATTCTTAACTAGATTGAATAATTAAAATAAAAAAGGATACATTTAAAAAAGAAAAAAAAAAAAATATATATATATATATATATATATATAAAAATATGATGTAAAATATAAATAATGATTTATCTTAAAGCACTTTAAAGAGTCACAAAAAGTCACAACATCCTACAAAAAAAAGGTAGCAAATTAATATATTAAAAATCTTAAAAGCAGATGAAATTAATAAAATCAGATAGAAGGCAATAAATAATGGGCACCTATTGGATTCATATTCAACAGCAGTTTTAAAATGTACAGTTAAAAAAAAAAAAATTTTAAGTTATAAAAAGTATATTGAAAGGTAAGTATTTAAAAAAAACCATATAGCTGCATTAAGAAAACTTCTATTTTGTAATAAATGCATACATATTTAATAAGAAACCTTAAACCATTAAAACAAACCCCCTAACAAACCAATAGATAAGACTGGATATTAAAAGTCAAATGATATAGTTTTTGAGTTTTCGTCATTACAGATTGTTCATTTCTCCTGGTGGGATTTACTCAGCTTGCCATCCTTCCAATGTTCAGATAAATTGGATAATATTAATATATCAATGTACCAGTAGTTTTCCTGGTTAAATACTTTTATTATTATGTTTGTATGTCTGCGTTGTATAAATCCAATGGGTTTCATGTTGTACCAATTGGTTTTTGATTCAGTGTGGGCTAATACAGAGAAATCTGTCCCATATAGTCCAAGAGTCAACTGGAACAATTTGTTGATCTCATTTGTTAGTTACAAATCCTCACCCTCAAAGAACAATAAGCTTGACCAATATATTGTGCCCCACGTGGACTCTGTAGAAGGTTACGGTCTAAATGAAGCAATGGATGAGGCAATCAATCTCAAATGCTTCTCCCATTCTGTTTTTTTTTTAAATTCAGTTTACATGGAAGAACACTAGGTGCTAACACACACTGACATCATAGTTTTATCTTGATCTATGCATTTCCTAGTATTTCTGCTAATAAAATGTATTTTTTTTTTATTCCATACATTCACAATATAAATTATATTTTTTAGATGACATATTCCCTTTTAGCCTTGAGTATCAATTAAAAACGCGTTGGGTACCACTTATTGATTACAGACAAATTTACCATCAGCCATTTCGCGGCTTACATCATATTTTTCTCTCGATCTATACGTTTCCTAGGATTTTTGCTCACGCAATCTATAGATAATTTTTTTTTTTTATTCTCTACAGTCACAGTAGAAACAATATTTAGATGACAGTCACTTTACCCCCTAACATCACTGTAAAACGCGTTGGCTGACACGGACTTTTATTTGCCATTTAGCTTCTCTCGACAACAAAAAATGTGCAACTGTGAGCATATTAGACGATCAAAGTTAGCTATACTAAGTAATCCGTTTTGAAACTATATCACCCACATCAGAAGTTTTACGATGATTGTTTTTCGATTATGGATGTTTTAATATTCACGGAAAGTAATTTTAATTTATTACCATTTTCGGTGTGATCATTATCAGTGCAAAATAATGTCATTAGAATTATTGAAATTTATTTGAACCCAGGCCGTTAGATCAATTCTCTCTTCCTCTGTATCTCCTTTTTAGTAACTTGGTAATGTTCTAAACATTTTCCATTTTAATGCACCTCAACTTTATTAGCAGCTCTACACATGATAAAGTATCTTATTATAAGTACGTCCCATTCGTGCATCTACATCTGTGCCTCTTATTCATCTTCATTTTTGTCATCTCATCTTGAAGGGGAGTAATTTAATTACGGAACATTGTAAGCAGAACGCAATTTAAGACTCAGACATGTTTATGTTCACATTGTGTTAATATTATTATTTTTGTACAGCAGTTAAAAAAAAAAACGCTTCTGCACAACCAAAAAAATATGATTACATCCGTGGGAATGTATTTTATACTAGTGGAAGCGTCATCTTTATGTTCTTACCTTCATCTGTAAAATAGCTTTAAAAAAAAATAAACTAAATGAGCAGTTCACATGGGTGCATGGCAGACTATTTATTTAAAATAAAAATTCCCCTCTTTGTTGAAATAATGTTTTATGGGCTTGGAAGATACTTTTAAAGTTGACCTAAGTATTGTATAGCATAAACAACCATATATTGTGTAAAGCACATGCATTTAAAAGTCTCATGCTTATGACATCACTTTGTGGCATGACATGCAAATTACACATCTTTCATTGAAGTTGATCATATGACTATGGAACCTAAAGGTGATGTCGTAGACCAAGGACCGCACAGTCATTTAATCCCGTTTTTCTATTAATCTGCTTTCAATTCTGCTATAACAAGAATGAGATAGAAACATAGAATGTGTCGGGAGATAAGAGCCATTCGGTCCATCTAGTCTGCCCAATTTTTTTTTTGAGTACTTTTAGTTGTTCTAAATACTTGTATTAGTCCCCCGTTCCCGGTCTTATATCTAGGATAGCCTTGTGTCTATCCCCCGCATGCTTAAAATTCTTGACTGTGTTTACCTCTACCACTTCTGCTGGAAGGCTATTCCATACATCCACTACCCTCTCAGTAAAGTAATACTTCCTGATATTACTTTTAAATCGTTGCCCCTCTAATTTAAGACTATGTCCTCTAGTTGTGGTAGTTTTTCTTCTTTTAAATATACTCTCTTCCTTTACTATGTTGATTCCCTTTATGATTAGATTTTAATCTGTAAATTGACATTGGTTTGGTCATGTGTGCCTAGGGTTGCCACCTTTTCTTAAAAAAAATACCGGCCTTGGTACTGTCTCCATAGACTTAACATTGGCCTTTTGCCAATTTTTTTACCGGCCTGCCGGTAAAATACCGGCCAGGTGGCAACCCTATGTGTGCCTTAAGGGGCCAAGATGTGCTCAAATTTGAGTCTGGTGTAATAAACAAATACATTACAAAATCAGCGTTAAAGGGACTGGATCAGCTAGGCATTGGTATTTCCTGTGAATGTAAAGAATAAAAAAAAAATGATTGTAAATTATCTAAAAATTTGTTTTAAATGTGTCTATGGAGTCTCATGTTTATGACATCACCTGTGACCTGATATGCAAATTACACATTTCCTATTGAAAAGCAGCTCATTTGCATATCAAGCCACAGGTGATATCAGAGGCAGGACACTCCACAGACACCTCTTTTCCATAATTTAGTCATTTGCTTGCAATTTTGCGAACACAATGTATAGATTTTTCAATTTTCTTTTCTTTTCTACATTCACAGTAAAAACAATTCGTCCGTTTAGGTGAACTCTGTCACCTCAGTTGTATTTGCAGTGAGTTTTCAATTTGTGTCTCCTAAAAATGGGTCGTAACCTGTATACTCAGATAGGGTGCTCTGCAACACAATGCATACTTTTTAAAAGATCCATATTCGTGAGACCAAGAATCTATAGGTGATGGAGTCCCTTTAAATGTGCTAACTGAAGAGGAGGTGAGGACCCTGCTCAGCATTTGTATACAGGTGCCCCAACACTTGACTTAAGTCCTAAGCAAGAATAGGAATATATTTGACACAACATGGTCCAGAGTGGCCAAGATGATATTCAGGAGTCACATATGCAGATGGGGAGTAACAGGCCCTTATAGAGGTGTGATCGCTCTTTCCCAGGGGCCTGGGATACAGGGTACAGTGTTACAGGACAGCCCAGGGACTAAGACATGGGGAGGACAGGTAAACGATAGAAACAAAGACATGATTAACAGTACAAAGGAGAAATAAAACCAGACATTAAAACAGGACTAACCTAGGAGGCTGATGCAACTGAGGGTTTCGTTGCATCCGATGGCCATGAGATGGAAAGCTTGCCACCAGCATCTAACAATAGCAAGTCCTAGCGCTATCCCAGCCTACATAATAAAAAAATACAAAACTAAAACAAGAAAACATAAACACAAAGACAAACCTGTACCTGGCCGAGCCTGCATACAGTAAACAAAACAATATGATGGTATGATAAAAGTAATATGCAGAATGGCTGAGGTAAAACGTGAAGATAATAACAGGGCAAGCTTTTGAAACTTTAAGGACGTTATAATGTATCATATAACAAAAGTAATATATTATGAGATGCAAATGTACCGCAAGCTCAAGTTGTGAATTTTGACACATTCAGAAGTCACAGGGAGAGCAACACTGCTGACGGCCAGATTCTCTCCACAATACAGCTGTCAGATCTGTCACACAAGAATCTCTAAGTTGAGGAAAATGATATCGTCAAATTTTAATAAACCAGGAAAGGTAAGTCAAGGATAATTTTACTCATTTTAGAAAAAAGCTAAATTTTGCCTTTATAACAGTTTTGCCTATACTTTGCACCATACAAGCATATTTTTTTTTATCATAACCTTCACTGTTGTATGCTTAAAAAAATATACAAACAATGACTTTAATGACAGAACCCGCCAGCCTAGAGAGATCGCAAAATAATAATATTGCTTTAATTGTGGAGGGATTAAGGCTAAAAACACATTAACCAGACTCTTTTATTCTATTTATCATGCAAAATATGAATATGAGTAATGGCTAAATCTAATTAATTTGACACAAAAATTACAATTCTTTTTTTCTTTTGAAGCCCCCTCTGTGGATTCAGTAAAATAAAATAAAAAACCCTAACGCTCTATCATTTTTTAAAATTGCTTAAGGTAACTTTGTCTTTTGAACATTTCCCCAACCCCCCCTCCCCCCCCCCAAATTTTTTTTTTTAAATGTATGCTATTTTTTCAGTAGGGCTAGTCAACATTATTCAAAATCTTCCCGAACGCTGACTTGGGAGTATATAGCTTTTATTTAATATGGCTGTTTCAGCAGAAGGATCTGAAAGCTGTAGACCCAATCAAAATATATAGGGTCGACACACATTTATTATTAATGCAGACAAACAGGATTTGTAGCAACATGATTACAAGCTGACATACAGTGGGAAATAAAAGGCCGTTAGTGGTTGCACATAATAACTTTTATTCTGTCTAATGCACTTCTTACAGAGTGTCTGTACTAAGCTACACTACATGTCACAAAATGGCGGCGCCCTGTCACACTTGTTTAGTTATATATTTTATTAACCCCTTTGTGACGCTAGGACGTACTATACCGTCCTGATTTTTAGTGCCTAAAAGACGCTAGGACGGCATAGTACGTCCGGCGTTAAACAGCTCATTACGGCTCCCCGTTATGAGCTGTGCTCGGATCCCGCTCCATGGACTTGCAGCGCGATCCCGCCTGTCACATGAGGTCAATTTGAGTGGCCTCAGTCTGATAGGAAAAATGCACTGGCTACATTTCTCTAAATCGGGCCGTGCCCAAACTTCCGAGATCACGATTTTTTGGCAGGGACCCACAGAGTCTATTAAGACCCTGATTGAGTCTCTGTCATAGTGTCCCTGGCCACCGATCACCTTGGGACGTTTTGGTGCTTGTGTCGTCTGGGACACAAGCACCATCCCTTACGAAGGGGTTAAATACAGTCACATAACAAAAACAAAAGACATATCTGAAATCAACAATACAAAATAGAAAAAAATAAACCATTTTCATTTTTTGCTGGGAGTGTCCCTTTAAGTTACAGTAAGGGAGTCAGTTAAAGCCCCCATAGACCGGCCAATATGAAGAGAATCTGTATGATTTGTGTATGATATTGGACCTCACATCCTAAACTAGCAACCTCAGCCAGACCCTCATCTAAGCAGGATATCGGCCTAGACTATGCCCCTTTAGCATAGAGCATTTAGAAGTGAAAAGTCTTGTAATGGTAAAACTTGGTAAAAAGTGAGAACAGACAGTATTCTACTATGCTGCCAACGCTATGACAAGGGAACATCGGGCATTTCTATCAGGGAGTATCTGCTATGCCATTACTGAGTTACATTGACACCTAAAATAAATCCAGTGCTTTTGTGATAGCAGTGTCTGTTACATTGTGCTTGAATATTTCTTATCCTTAAAGGGACAGTATCACCTGATATTGTTATTACTGTGCATGTAGAGCATAAAAAAATGATCTATACACTGTGTTAGCAAAACTGCAAGCAAGTGCCTACAGTAGTGGTGTCTCCTGTTTATGACATCACTTGTGTCACCGTATGCCAATGAACTGCTTTTCAAAGGGAAATGTGAAATTTGCATACCATGCCACAGGTAGGGTTGCCACCTGGCCGGTATTTTACCGGCAGGCCGGTAAAGAATTGGCATCAGGCCAATGTTAAGTCTATGGAGACAGTACCAAGGCCGGTATTTTTTTTTGAAGAAAAGGTGGCAACCCTAGCCACAGGTGATGTCATAAGCAGGAGACTTCCCAGAACCCTTTTAAAACACATTTCTCTCCTAATTTAGGCATTTGCTTGCAGTTTTGCTAATACAATGTATAGATCATTCTCAATCATTTTTCATTCTCTTTGTGCACAGTAAAAACATTGTTCAGATGAAACAGTCCTTTTAATAAAGTCCCTCTACATCTAAGGTAATTACCCAAAACTTGATGGGTGACCTTAATTATGCTTTGGCCAGTTCATGTAACCCAAACCTCTCATTTATAATATGTTTATATATTTGTTGCCAACTTTATTAGGGTGAGAAGCGCAGACAGTTTTTGTTCGTTTGTATACCTTGTACAGGTATATTTGCAGCATTCTCACACCTGTTTGGGAGGCTTCATTGTATACATTTATATTATTTGATCCTGTGGCTCGCTTAGCGCACCAACATTTTTCTTTTCCCTGCTTGCACACAGCTGAGGTTGTTGGCTCCTCATTCTCTGGTTGCAGCTTGGTGTCAAGGGGTTAATTGGGAGGAGGTTTAATTGCACCTCCTCCAACAAATTAAAAATGGTAGCAGTATAGACCTCTTTGCGTGCCAGTAGATAGGAGGTGAGGCTAGGTTCTCACCCTATTGAGAGTGTGTCTTGACGTGGCGGGTGAGTTTAATGATGCTTTGGTTTAACTAAAACCTCTCATCTATAATATATCTGTTGCCAACTTTATTAGGGTGAGAAGCGCAGACAGTTTTTTGGAGACAAGACACGTGGGTAGAAATAAAAAGTGCTACACATTTAAATGTGGAAAGTGGTACAACCTATTGAATCAGGTAAGAGAGGAGCCCAGGGGGCAATTGTCCCCCGCCATCCCTTGTCAGCCCTCCCCTAATTTAGTAGCTCAGAGACAACGGAAGAACCGATGGCTGAACATTTTGTGGATCTCTACCTGTGCTACGTACGCAAAACAGAACAGCTCAGCAGGGAAAAGACGTGGAAAGGCTTATCCGAGCCTCTCTCTGATAGTTAACAAGCCCCTTGGAGAGGAAATGTAAAAAAAAAATGCTATATATCAGCCTCCGACAGATAGATACGCGATTCCCACGGAGGGCTCCGAGCTCACAGACAACTGGGATTTCAAAAAAAAAAAGAGAAAGAAATGGACAACCAGGAAATGGGTGAAATAAAGAGCAAAAAAAAAAGATTAAATAAACCATGAGACCGTCTCCATGATTAATGTTTTGAAATCTTGACCCAGAAAGTCTTCGTTGCATTGTCAAAAAAAATATGAATCTTTCTTTATAGTTTGCAGCCATTTTCAAAGCTTTGCTAGTGCATCTCTGTCACAGTGATACCTTTCTGTCCCTGAAATTTAGCTGTAGGCATTGTTTGTAAGTTCTATACATACAATCTTGATGCCTGCGTGCTAAAATCTTTATTGTGTTAGTTAATGCTTGCCGTATAATTAGCTGTAACATAGGCCCAACATGGGATCCGGGGGGGGGGGGGGGGTCGTAGTCTGAGAGGGAGAATTGAGCATGTGCAGTATTCATTCTCCAGTGTCCCGAACACCAGGCATGTATTTCTACCTTGGCCCGGAGATTCGCTCTCTACAACAAATTATTTAAACTGACAGCACACAAATTCTCAACTCCCAAACAGCCTGTCTATACTATCTTTGCCACCAAACCTGCTTTTCAGTACCCCCAAACAGCCTGCCAGTGCCATATTTGTACCAAACTCCTTACCAGTGCCATCCTTGTGCCCCAACTGCTTGCCAGTGCCATCCTTGTGCCCCAACTTACTTGCCAGTGACATTCTTGTCATCCTTGTCCCCAAACAGCTTACCAATGCCACTTGTCCTCCAAACAGCTTGCCAGTGACATTCTTGTCCTGCAGTCAGCATGCCAAGAAAAGAGTGCAAAGAAAATAGCACATTTTGTTCATATGGGGAGCCGCTCCGACAAATGATTTAAATGGACAGCTCACAAATTTGAATCACTGAATATATTTGACTTTTCAGTGCCTATAAGCACATTAAAAATAGGCCCTGCACTCAATGTTCTGGTGTAGGAGCTGAAGTATGGCCCTCATGTGACATCACAGAGTATGCATTGGGTAGAGATGTCTATTAAATGATGGAAAAGCTCTGGTGAAACAGATAATTACAATAATATTTCTACATACAGTATAATATAAAAAAAAAAAGCACACCAATTATTTAATTATAAAAAAAAAAATGTTATAATAAAATAAAATTAGACTGATGGTCATCCTTCAAGTGTTCCAGCTAGCTACTAAGCCCATTAATAAAATATATTAAGATTATACAATTCATCTTTTATAATTGCAGTTTTTACTCTTTTTCTCCCCCACTTTGCTAATTAGCGGCAAAAGCAAATAAACTCTGAACTTCTTAGAACGTATAATTGACTTCCCGAGCTGGCTCGTTGGAATGCTCAGGGTCTGACGAACTGCTACTAATAGATTTTCTGTTGCACGCTTAGACTGGGATGACATCTTCTCTGAGAGGCTCGCGACAGCAAACCTTAGCTCCCTTTGCATTAATCATCTGCTTCAGGTGCCCTGCGCTTCCTCTCCGACAAAAAAAATAATGGCATCCGTAAGCCCCAGAAGAACCAAAGTGGAAAAGTGTAAAGAAAAACAAGAAATCATAGGTAAAGTTTAGCAAACCAGAAGGGACTTTCGGGGGAACTCAAAGAAACGATGTTCATTTATTTAACCTGACAAAAAAAAAAATGACTAAAACAGAGAGTAAAAAAAAATATATAAGATTAATGAAGCACAATTTCTTTCTTTTTTTTTTGCATCTGTTCCCTGGAAAGGTGTGTGTTTTATTAAACTTAATTATTTAGTTGCTAATTAGAGCCTAAATAAAAATCAATTTAGGCAGGAGGAGATGTTGCCTGACTAGCTAATTTTTTTTTTTTTTTTTACTGGCCACGCATTATTTGCCCATGCTGTAGAGCGACACTTGTGAAAATTCTGCCCTTCCCAATAATGGCTGCTTTCGGATGGGTAAAGTAAAATGTGTCATTGGCCACGAGGGACTTCCGCATGCTGGTGAGTCACCCATGGAAGGCTCCGCCCTATGGCGTTTTCGAAATCAGTTCTCTGGTGCATACAAAAAAAATATATATAATATACTGTGGCTGTATGTGGTGGAGTGTGCAGCACCTAGACACAGCCGGTGTTTCACTCCCAAACAAACAGGTGTATACAAAAAGAAAAAACGTGACTGGTGCGCTACAACCAACACTTATCCACACTATATATATTTACCCTTTTCGGTACGTGTAAATCTTACAGTATTGTGCAAAGGGAAACAAAAACAACATAAAATACAATATGGTGAGGTATGTCAAATAAACTGGTGGTAAAGATATACGGAAAAGTGCCAAATGACCACTCACATTTGCCTGAGGAGTAATCTGCTCAGGGACAACAGCACCGGGGAGCCCGAAACGGGTAAAGGATGGCACATCACCTCCTGCAGCTCCCAGCTCCCAAGGTTTACACATGAGGAAAGAAAGCAGGGATATAAGTATAAACTGTTTAATACAAAATTTAAAAACACATAAAAGTCTTACACTTAAAAACAGAAGAATCTTCACAGGCAGGGGCGGGCTGGGCCGGGGGGCAGGGTGGCAATTGCCCCCCAGGCCGCCCTAAACTATGTAAAACACGGCCGCTGGGCCAGTGTTTTAAAAAAAAAAAAAAACGCGCTTGCAGGCAGAGACTGAGGTGAGAAGGGATCGGAAGATCCCCTCTCACCTCCGCTCTGCCTGCAAAGCTGCACGGGGAGCCGAACAGGCAGCACAGAGAAACCTCCGTGCTGCCTGTTCGGCTCCCCGTGCATTGTGCCGACACGGAAGTGCCGACAGTCACGTGATCGGCGCTCTGACGTCAGACGCGCGCCGATCACGTGACCTGTCGGTACAACCGCCGGGAGGCCGAACAGGCAGCATGGAGGGACCATGCTGCCTGCCACCAGGTAAGTCCTCCTGCCACTAGCCACCAGGGAAGTCCTGCCACTAGCCACCAGGGAAAAAGGTAAGGGGGGGGGGGGCAAAAAACACTGGCATATTATTGGGCAAATTGGCTGGGGAATATTACATGGCAAATAAGACTGGCATATTATTGGGCAAATTGGCTGGGGAATATAACATGGCAAATAAGACTGGCATATTATTGGGCAAATTGGCTGGGGAATATAACATGGCAAATAAGACTGGCATATTATTGGGCAAATTGGCTGGGGAATATTACATGGCAAATAACACTGGCATATTATTGGGCAAATTGGCTGGGGCATATTACATGGCAAATAAGACTGGCATATTATTGGGCAAATTGGCTGGGGCATATTACATGGCAAATAAGACTGGCATATTGGGCAAATTGGCTGGGGCATATTACATGGCAAATAAGACTGGCATATTATTGGGCAAATTGGCTGGGGCATATTACATGGCAAATAAGACTGGCATATTATTAGGCAAATTGGCTGGGGCATATTACATGGCAAATAAGACTGGCATATTATTGGGCAAATTGGCTGGGGCATATTACATGGCAAATAAGACTAGAATATTATTGGGCAAATTGGCTGGGGCATATTACATGGCAAATAAGACTGGCATATTATTGGGCAAATTGGCTGGGGAATATTACATGGCAAATAAGACTGGCATATTATTGGGCAAATTGGCTGGGGCATATTACATGGCAAATAAGACTGGCATATTATTAGGCAAATTGGCTGGGGCATATTACATGGCAAATAAGACTGGCATATTATTGGGCAAATTGGCTGGGGCATATTACATGGCACATAAGACTAGAATATTATTGGGCAAATTGGCTGGGGCATATTACATGGCAAATAAGACTGGCATATTATTGGGCAAATTGGCTGGGGAATATTACATGGCAAATAAGACTGGCATATTATTGGGCAAATTGGCTGGGGAATATTAAATGGCAGAATAACACTGGCATATTATTGGACAAATCGTCTGGGGAATATTAAATGGCAGAATAAGACTGGCATATTATTGGGCAAAATGGCTGGGGAATATTAAATGGCAATTAACACTGGCATATTGGGCAAATTAGCAGGGGCATATTAAATTGCAGATAACCTTGGAATATTATTGGGCAAATTTACTGAGTTATATTAAATTGCAGAATAACACTGGCATATTATGGGACAAATTGGCTGGGGAATATTAATGGCAAATAATATTGGAAATGTGTATGTAATGGGGTGATGGAGGCATGTAAATGTGGTGATGGGGCATGTCCTGGTGTGCAACGTGGGTTATGGGTCATGTCGTAGGTGTGCAACGTGGGTAGGGGGGGGGGTGCCCAAATTTTGGGATATTGGGTGTCTAAATCCTGGCATGTTGAGGGGCATAATCCTGGCATATTGAGGGGAAAATCCTGGCATATTGAGGGGGCATCATCTTGGCATATTGAAGGGAAAATCCTGGCATATTGGGTGTCTAAATCCTGGCATATTGAGGGGCATAATCCTGGCATATTGAGGGGCATAATCCTGGCATTTTGAGGGGCATAATCCTGGCATATTTAGGTGAAAATCCTGGCATATTGAGGGGGCATCATCTTGGAATATTGAGGAGAAAATCCTGGCATATTGGGTGTCTAAATCCTGGCATATTGAGGGGCATAATCCTGGCATACTGAGGGGCATAATCCTGGCATTTTGTAAGGGAAAATTCTAGCATATTAAATGGCAAATCCTGGCATATTGTGGGGGAAAATCCTGGCAATATTCGTTATAAAACAAGGAAAAGATGGCCGTGGATGGGGAGGCGATTCGATGGTGCAATGGGCCACTTGACTGGATTTGCCCCCCAGGCCTAAGGCTGCCAGCCCTCCCCTGTTCACAGGTAATAAAATCAGTGCAGCTTCTTTAAAAAAGTGTCCAGTGCTTAAATCCCTTCCTTCTTACAGCACAACGCGTTTCACCTCTATATGAGGCTTTTTCAAGTGTCCCCATGTGTCCACATAAGTCCTTTTAAATCCTGTCGCATCCTTTGTTCGTCCTCTCTTGCACGTCAGCTGAACACTCCCCTCCGTCTCCCTCATGTGTGTTAACAGGAACCAATCAGATGCGGGAGAGGCGGTAGAGAACAGAATGCGTCATGAGGGGACGGAGTCTGGGGAGGCCGGTGTCAGGGACACCGGAGAATGCGAACAGGACTGCGGGATTGCGGTCCTGAGTCCCTCTGTCCCTCTGAGCTCTACCTCTGTCCCGAAAAGCATGACAGAGTTAGAGCACGGCTGGACAGCGTCCCATGCAAAGCAGGACAGTTGGGAGGTATGCAATAGGGTGTTTTTATTTATATTCTTCCATTAAAGCATTTCTATTTAAAATGCCTCCACACGATGCAATCTTACAATTCAACAGAATTTATTTTCTGCTGACAGTTGCCCTGTGTGTTCAGTTTGTCAGTGGTGTCTCCTGTTTATGTCATCACCATTTCCCATTTGAAGTAGTTGCTTTTCCTATCCATACACGGTTAGGATTGCCACCCACAGACTGAACACTGGTGCCAAGCCTAGACACAATAATAAACAATACACAGCAAGGCTTCTGATCATTTAAAAGTCCTGGCACAGTGCAAGCTACCTGAATCCAATTAATCGCCTCTTAGTTAGAGACCTGGCTTAATCATGGCTTTTTAATTGTATGAGGATTGTTTAAATGTTTGCAGAGGTAACAGGATAATGGCTTTCTATATGGGCCACTGGTCAGCATAGTGTGCTCAGCAGAGTTTGACATTGGTGGCATAGATGCTCACTAGAGCAGTAAATACTAGCCAAGAGGAATGGAGCTACAATATGGTGTTTGCCGATTTATACACTTGCTTTGGAGAAGTAAGCGGTGGTTTTGTGCAAAGCAGTGGTTTACAAATTCTTTAGATGGTCGTCCCATCCCCCTTTCATGTCTGTCAATATTTTTGTTGGGTTCCATAAAAAAAACTTGCATGGGTCTATTCAATAAACAGGGAAATATGGTGAATAGGTAACCTATAGATAACCAATAGACATGTGCATTCGTTTTCGGTTATAAAGTTATGAATGGAGACTCTGTCTCTGTGTAGTGAAAGCCAATAGTACTATTACATTCATTACAAATGCCGAAAGTCTATAAACCGAACGTTCAGTTTATAGAATAGCAATAGCATTACATGTATTCCATAAGCCGAAAGTCTATAAACCGAACGACCTTCGGTTTATAGACTTTCGGCTTATAGAAAACATGTAGTACTATTGCCTTTCTATGAACCGAACGAGAGCCCCATTCATAAGAATTTCTTATGAATGGGGCTCTCGTTCGGTTTATAGAAAGCCAATAGTATTACACGTATTCTATAAAACGAACGAATAAAACGAAACGAAACGAAAATAATGAACGAATTTCGTCTGAAATGAATGCAGTAATGAACGAAATTCGTTTTAGACGAAATAAATAAAATTTTCGTCCGAATGGACGAAAACGAAACGAAAATTTTAGTTTTGCACATGTCTAATAACCAAAATGCAGAAAACAGGCCTCAATAGTTAGAAAAGGCCTATCAGCTGTCATGTCAGATATTTGCCATCCGGCTGTCAGTGCCCCCCAGATCACTGTATAATGAATAAACGTTTTTGAATTGTTTTATTTTACAGAATAATCCTCCAGTTAGGTTGGGATTTACATTCTCAATATTTATAGGCATAAACTATACCCCCCAAAACCTGAAATGTTTTTTGTTTTGTTCTTTTAAATCAAATTTGAAAGGCTTTGTATGCTGGTCCAGTTTAAAAATCCCCAGAGGATGTATCAAAAATGGGAAGGGAATGAAAAATATGAGTGGTGGCATAGTAAAAAGGGTCGAGTTTGACAAAAGTCGACATAGACCCAAACTGAAACTTACACCCTGATCTAGTCCCCGCATTGTTTGACACCCTGTTTTAGTCTCGGTCAATACAAGAGATGTCAACTACTTCCCCTCTATTGATTTGACCTGAAAATGTGGGATCTCTCACTGAAGGAGCCGGGAGAGAAAGTCTCTTGATGTTGGGCTGTCAGTGGTTTGACTTATCAGCGGGAGTGGGTGCGGTGTGCGAAGCTGTGTACCTCATAAAGTACACTCTGAGCTACTCTCGATAGAACCCACGTAAAGATATACCTTACCCCTAAAAGAATCAAAAGTTATTCTTAAAGTTTAGCGGCACTTTGAGGACAAATTCTTATATCTCTGAGTTTCCTTTATCACGTTTCACTGCCGATTGTAAGGCATCGTCGATAAATCCTGTGGCATTAGTTCATCTCTTCCACTAAGCCTTGTATTACGCTTAACTTAGTGTGTTTAATACTCGCTAATGTGTTAGGTCTTTTACAAAAAAAAAGCTGATTAAAAGGAGCTCTTATCGGTTGAATCCTTGTGCAATCTTCAGTAGAAGAACAAATGTGCTTAACCAGGAAAGCTATGGTCAGGTTTCCTCTGGTTTTCAAGTATTTCCTGTGGATAATGCTATTATGAACTTTAAGGCACTCATTCTATCTACCTTGAAAGGATGAATGGCGGAGCCACCTCTGCCTGGATTGAATCTGCAACTCTGAGAGCTAACCAGTTTCTGCAGATGGTGCTATGCCTTGAGTGTTGTGGTGGTAGGGCTTGCATTGAACCCAGTTGACCCTCAAACTTTGGACAATCCAGTACTCTTCGTTATCCATCAAGTATGTTATGGTAAAATTCCCATTTTTAGAGACTAAGCTCTGATTGGCTGTTAGCGTCAGTAACAGAGCTGTTATCTCTCAATTATATTTATGTAGTTTTATGTACTTTCCGGAGAACTTTTTTATTTTTTTTTATTTTTTGCTTAATCCCAAATTTTAATGCTTTCCTCTGATATTAGTTTCTCATTGAAGCAAATCTCATTTGGTTACATTAATATTTTAAAACGTGAGCTAAATGTCGCAAGCTAGCCTAGGGTAGAGAACGAAAAAAAAAAATAGAGAGAGGAAAAAAAAAGCAAAGCTTGAAAACTATTATCTGCTTCATTGAAGTCTCCAGTGTTGGTTAATCTGAGCTCAGTTCTGCAGACCCCCCCCCCCCCGACTCCCCCCCCCTCCAACTCCAAGTCATTCTACACTGTTCACTGCTATTCCCTGGACATTGCTGGAATTTAAGTGATTTTTGTTCCGAACCTTCAGTTCGCGTTACTTCGCCTGGACTGTGAAGAGAGAGGCCATGTGCATAATAATATGCAGGATCCTGGCTTAGACCACAGGGGTAGAACCATTTAAAGCACAGGCAACACAAGGAATTTCAGCTTGAATTTCTCAGCCGACTTGTGGCTTACTGATACTGGGCATCCATACAGCTGGAGTAGGACACTTGCCCTGAGTGAACTACATGTCCCATGATGCTCAACCAACTTAGGGCAAGCTGAGCATCATGCTAAACATAATCTAGCCAGCCAGAAGCCCTACACTAGTAATATCCATCTATGGCATTGCTGCTATGTGGGCAGTGTTTCCCATAATGCCTAGTTAGTTGTGCTGCTTGAACTACATGTCCGAATGATGCTCAACCAACTTAGGGCAAGCTGAGTAGCCAGCCAGAAGCCCTACACTAGTAATATCCATCTATGGCATTGCTGCTATGTGGGCAGTGTTTCCCATAATGCCTAGTTAGTTGTGCTGCTTGAACTACATGTCCCATGATGCTCAACCAGCTTAGGGCAAGCTTAGCACCATACTAAACATAATCTAACCAGCCAGAAGCCATACACTCGTAGTATCCACCTATGGCATTGCTGCTATGTGGGCAGTGTTTCCCATAATGCTTAGTCAGTTGTACTGCATGAACTACATGTCCCATGATGCTCAACCAGCTTAGGGCAAGCTTAGCATCATGCTAAATATATTTTAGCCAGCCAGAAGCCCTACACTCGTAGTATCCACCTATGGCATTGCTGCTATGTGGGCAGTATTTCCCATAATGCCTAGTTAGTTGTGCTGCTTGAACTCCATGTCCCATGATGCTCAACCAACTTAGGGCAAGCTGAGCATCATGCTAAACATAATCTAGCCAGTCAGAAGCCCTACACTAGTAATATCCATCTATGGCATTGCTGCTATGTGGGCAGTGTTTCCCATAATGCCTAGTCAGTTGTACTGTGTGAACTACATGTCCCATGATGCTCAACCAGCTTAGGGCAAGCTTAGCACCATGCTAAATATAATTTAGCCAGCCAGAGTCCGTACACTCATAATAGCTATCTAGGGCATTTCTGCTATGTGGGCAGTATTTCCCATAATGCCTTGATGCCATGATGCTCAACCAGCTTAAACATACTATAGTCAGCCAGAGTCCCTACACTCCTAATACCCAACTGGGACAGTATTTCCCATAATGCATAGTCATCCTCCTATGGTGAGCTGAGCATCATGGAAAATGCAGTTCACGCAGCAAGAGTGCCAACATGATGGATCAGGGGAAAAGGGGCGGAGGATAGAAATGTTAGACCCCGCCAGTGCTTTTTAATATTATTATATTTAATATTTTCGCTAACTTTTAATCTTGCAATTCTGTATCTGGTTTAATAAAAGACTCTAGACTTCTGTAAGCTGGAGCAGTTGGACGATTCTTTGTTCATTTTGGATCATTCTAATGTGTAGATTTTTTTACGTCTTTATTTGGATGTCTTTTCCGAAATATATCTCGCTTTGGTTCATATACTGAACCCCCAGCTTCCTGCCCAGGAGCAGGAAAAAAAACTGATTTCACAATTTAAAATTCTCTTAAAAATGCATCTGATCGGTGAAGCGCTGACAATTGCGGAGCCTGAAATCCAGATATTTTGTGGCACTATGGGAATAAATGATTATCGTATTCAGAATATTAATCACTAATAACTTGCAAGTGCTGAACTCTACAATAAAAGTCTAGTATTTTCTAGTATAGAAAAAAAGTTTTATTTGAGAACGTCACAATGATATAAGATCGCCACCTACTGGCAACCTTAATTCATAAGAATAAATAGACAATGGAATGTACATAATGGGCCATTTGGGGGGCTGTGTTGTATTTCTGCATTCGCCAACTAGGATGGTGGGGGGCAGGCAGCCGTCTGGTCTTCGACTAGCTCTCTATGCTAGGGCAGAGAGAGCCTTTCTTTTTTTGCATGGGATCAGCAGGGGAGACCTTAACTAGGTTGGAGAAAACAGAGAAATGGGGGAGAGTACAGAATGGGGGAGAGAACAGAGATTGGGTAGGAGGTGGAGAGAACAGAATGGGGGAGAGAACAGAGGAGGAGTAGACAACAGAAATGGGGTAGAAGGGGTTAGAGAACAGAAATGGGAGAGAGAACAGAGGAGGAGGTGGAGAGAACAGAGATGGGGCAGGAGGGGGAGAGAACAGAGATGGGGGTGGGGGGAGAACAGAGATGGGGTAGGAGGGGTGAGTGAACATAGATGGTGGTAGAAGGGGGAGAGAACAGAGATGGGGTTGGGGGAGAGAACAGAGATGTCGGAGAACAGAGGAGGAGGGGGTGAGAACAGAGATCGGGGGAGTGGGGAGAAAACATGAGAGGAAGGGGAAGAACAGAGATTGGGAGGAGTGAGAGGGAAAGAGATATGGGGAGCGGAAAGACATATGGTGAGGGGAAAGAGATATGGGGAAAGAGAGATAAGAGATATGGGTAGAGGTAGGATAGAAAAGAGATATGGGGAACGGGAGAGTCGCCTTCGCCTGTGTAGAACAAAATCCTTCCACCGGCCCTGGACACTGTTTACAATATCCTGATAGATAGTTTGTGGCAAACTAAAACAACTTCTGCATGATGTCATAATGAGACTTGGGGGGGGGGGGGGGGTCCGAGGAACCATTGCAGAGACATGCTCAACCGAATACCCAGCATCAGCCACTCTATAAATAACACAATTAGGGACAATACAGCAAAGTCCGTACTCAGTCATTTCATGCCTTAAGGCATTAGTTTTAGTTGGTTTTCTGAATGAATAGTATAATTAGGGATTTGAAAAGGTTTAGAGAGAAGATTGAGTCATTCTTCCATGTCGTAGCCTAAAGAAATTAGAAGTACGGGGTAAGTTAAACGAAGGCTAAATAAATCCCATGAAATGCGTTGGTGCCCTGTAGCGAGAGGGTTTTGGAGTATATTCATGCTGAAATAGATGCTTGGGTAATCTATTACAATTAGACTTCTGCAGCAAATACACTCCCAAGGGGATAAAAGGTTAATTATGAATGATCTTTTATCAGTAATGAAAATCAGATGTGATATTTGAGTAAATTATACTGCAAGTTCAGACACAGTTTAGTTTTCGTAGCCTGACGTGAGAGAGATAGCAAATGAGATACAGTGAACACGGGGGTTTCTGTGAAAAAGATTCTCCCTTAGAGACCTTGTCACCTAAACCTTATTTATCCGGTAAATGTAGAGAATAGAAAATGACCAGACTTGATCTACACATTGTGCTAGAAGAATTGCAAGCAAATGCATAGATCAAGAGAAACATGGGATTTAAATGTGTCAACGAAAGTAATTCATTTGCATATCAAGCCACACATGAGATCACTGCAAACGCATTTTTCTTTTAAAGGTACTGTAGAGAATACTTTTTTTTATTTTTATTGAAAATGATCTATACAATGTTTTAGCGTAATCGCAGTCAAATGCTTAGAAACATAGAATGTGTCGGCAGATAAGAACCATTCGGTCCATCTAGTCTGCCCAATTTTTTTTGAGTACTTTTATTAGTCCCCCGTTCCCGGTCTTATAGCTAGGATAGCCTTGGGTCTATCCCACGCATGCTTAAAATCCTTGACTGTGTTTACCTCTACCACTTCTGCTGGCAGGCTATTTCATACATCCACTACCCTCTCAGTAAAGTAATACTTCCTGATATTACTTTTAAATCGTTGCCCCTCTAATTTAAGACTATGTCCTCTACTTGTGGTAGTTTTTCTTCTTTTAAATATACTCTCTTCCTTTACTGTGTTGATTCCCTTTATGTATTTAAATGTTTCTATCATATCCCCCCTGTTACGTCTTTCCTCCAAGCTATACTTGTTTAAAATCAATTATTTGATCTAAAAGGTGTACCAGGAGTGGGGTTCGAACCCACACTGACATTAGTCCATTGGATCTTCAGTCTAACGCCTTAACCACTCGGCCATCATGGTTTCATTATGCTTAGATTAGGTCTATGGAGTCTCCTGCTTATGACATCACCTGTGGTCTGATATGCAAATTAAAAATTTCCCATTGAAAAGCAGTACATTGGACCTACCAAGAGTGGCCTCTGACAGGTTAAAGGTAACCAACGCTCAGAGTGATTTTCCAGGTTCAGGGTTAGTATTAGGGTTAGTTGAGAGTTAGAGTAGGGGGTACTTTTAGGGTAAGAGGGGGTTACTTTATCGGGGGGGGGGGGTAGTATTTGGCACTGACAGTTCAGCGCCGAAACAGCCGTGCTGAACTGTCGGCACTCTAACTGCCACTGTGGACTCATAGCTGGCAAGTCAAGAAAAACCAAACTCAGTAAAAAAAACAGGCGACATTAAGATCGACTTATATGGAGATTTTATTCTACACACTTTTAAAGATTCCATTGAAAAATCTTTCACGACATAGGACCACTAAACGTCTCCGCTCCATCAGCTTTGGATAGCTTGTCTTCGTTTATAAACGTGAAATACGTAATTCAACCCTTTCTCTTCTTGGATTTCTGTGGGGATTCCAGGAAAACTGAAAATGAAAAAAAAAAAAAAAAAGAAAGATTATTAAACCCAACTCCCGTGAAAAGGACTGGGACTAGAGTCTCCAAATAAAGAAACCCCTTTAGAGACGTTTCTAAATATATGCAAGGTCAATTCGAAGCATCGTGAGATGTCAGATGTCCGGTTGAGACCTCCGTTTGTCGACTTTCTCAGTAGGTTCCTATCTGTAGGCACCTGAAGTCTATCCGTCTACCCGACTTGGTTGAGAAGACACTTTGCCTATAGCTGACAGCTTTCTCCTACAAGAACGCCTCAGCTCTAGGAGCTGTACAACACAGAAAGAGATCTATCATCAGGTTACTGTATAAACCCCTCCTACATTACATATAAAATACGAAATATATTAAAATAAAAAATAAAAAAAATCAGATAAGAAAAAAATAAAGCCAGGGAGCATTTCCCCTTTTTTTTTTTTTCAAAATAATGAGTGGGGTTTAATTTAAAAAAAAATTAAAAAAAGCGAAGGGGAGTCTCGAGGACTCAGGTTCAAAAATACGAAATATATTAAATAAAAAATAAAAAAAATCAGATAAGAAAAAAATAAAGCCAGGGGGGAGAGCCTGTGAGCATTTCCCCTTTTTTTTTTTTTCAAAATAATGAGTGGGGTTTAATTTAAAAAAAAAAAAAAAAAGCGAAGGGGAGTCTCGAGGACTCAGGTTCAAGCAGTAGGGCCTAGGATTGACCAGGACCCCCAGTCAACCAGTGTGTCCCAGTGTATATACTATATATATACTGCCTGGCCAAAAAAAAGTCACCACCTGGATTTAACTAAGCAAATAGGTCTGGGGTTGCTGCAGTTGGTCAGGTTGGTTCAGGAACATTATGTTGACTACCTATACTGAATGACCAGGTTATTCCATCAATGGATTTTTTCTTCCCTGATAGCACGGGCATATTCCAAGATGACAATGCCAGGATTCATCGTGGATCAAATTGTGAAAGAGTGTTTTAGTCCTCCAAAGTAACAATATTAAACCCCAACCCCAAAATAATGATTTTTTTTAAAAAAAAATGTCCGTTAACATCTTCGCAACAAAGAACGTGCCAGGCACGTCCTGAGAGAAACTCCGTTAACGACAAAGGACATGCCGGGCACGTCCTGTGGTGAATCAAGCTTTTTTTGCGATCAACGATCGCGAAAACCACTTTAACGGTGCTGGTCTATTGCCTCGATGCAGCACCGAAATTTCTGTTTTGGAGCACCCACGATCGCCCCACGGAGCGATCGTGGGGAGTCATATTGAGGGAGCATGCTGCTCCGTCAATATGGATAAGCCCTCTGCCGGTCTGAGCTTTGGAAGTGAAAGTAACTTCACTTCCGTCGCTCTGAATATGCTACTTGACTGCCCCTAGTGGTAGTTAAGTAGCATTGCAATGGAAAATATTTAAAATACATATTTAATTAATTAAAAACAGGTTATATAGATAGATTAGCCTATAGGGTTAAAATTAAATAATTTTTAGCATAAGGGATAGGGTTAAAATTAAATTAAAATTAAAAAATATTAAGAGATATAATAAGGATTAGAGTTGGGGTTAAATTTAGTGTTAGGGTTACATTTTGGGTTCGGGTTGGGGTCAAAAGGTCAATATGGGAAAAAAACAAAAAACACTATTTTTGGTTTTTGCCCCATAACTTAAAAAAAAAAATACTGAAAAATATGGAAACATGCATATTTTTGAACTCGGGACAACTTTTTTAATGATTTTATTTGTGTAAATTATATTTTAGGTCAAAGTTAGAAAAAGTGTGTTTTTTTTAAATTTTCATCATATTTTATGATTTTTTTTGTAGTAAACTATAAGATATGATGAAGATAATAGTATCTAATAAAAGCCCTTCTTATGACGATAAAAACAACATATAATTTGTGTGGGTACTGTATGTGAGAAAGAAAAAAATGACAGCTAAACACAAACACCCTAGAAATGTCAAAACAGCCATTGTCACCAAGGGAAAGTCAAGGTGAAAATGTCTTGTCACTAAGGGGTTAAAGCATTCGTATGCACTTATTTACATGTTGGTTGTTTCCTTGTGAAGTAAATGTAAACTGTACAAGCCACACTAAACTACAATACCTAAACAGAAAAAAAAAATTGTGAAAGAGTGGTTCAGGGAGCATGAGACATTGGATTGGCCACCACAGTCCAGATCTTAACCCCACTGAGAATCTTTGGGATGAGCTGAAGAAGGCTTTGCTGTACAAGATCTTGGTGAACAATAAATGAAACACTGGACGCAAATAAATCTTGTGTCATTGCAGAAGCTTATCGAAACAATGGCACAGCGAATGTGTGCCGTAATCAAAGCTAAAGGCCCAATGAAAATATGTGACCTTTTTTTTTTGGTGGTGACTTTTGGCCAGGCAGTGTATATATATAAATATATATATATATATATATATATATATAACACTGGGTTCAGGAAGCAGCCATATTGCATTTTTTTTTATCATACTACAGCAAACATAGATTCAGAGGTATTGCAGCAAGGGGTAATGAAATGGTTGTGACAGTGTCTGTTTGTCAGTCAAGATGGCGGCTCTCACTAACCTTACTTCTGTAATGTCAATAATATAACTATATAGATGGGGGGGAAAAAACACTTTGAAGAGAAACAACATATTTTTAAAAGTAATTTAGAACGGTCTATGTTTTGTAATGTAGCATCCCTTTAACCTGGGTACTTAAATTATCAAAGCAACCTGATTTGAAAGATGCCCTCCATCTTCCATTTTGCTACAAATATTAGATTGTGCTGGTAAACAGACTAAATGGACCTTGAGTTCTGCAATACAAAACACAGTTCATGTACTCCATGTAATTTACTGGGAATTCAGTGGACACTCGGGGGTGTGCGGAGGCCGGGAGAAAAATAAATCCATTCAATTCAATATATAAGGTCAAATTTATTCTATTTTCATGAATCATTACAGTCTAAGCTAACATATCTTCAGCGGAATTAAAATGGGTAAAGATTCAGCAAATAAACTTCCCCTTCCCCTAGTAAGGCTCGCAGACGGATATTACTTATTGATCTGCGAGATGCTGGCAAAATGAATACACGACTGCATCACATATAAAAAAAATCTCTGACAATATAAAAACTCAACAGTAATTAGAAAAAATGGAGGTTTATTTGCTATATAAAATAAAACAGTAGTGATATATACTGGGTAACAATGACTCTAAAGTAAACATAAAAAGGGCTATGGTTATGTTATAGTAATCTAAAAAAGAAAATTTATAGTAAACATATAAAGATTGTCTGTACAAGTTAAACATGTTAAAGTGCTACATAGATGTATTGTTTGTGCGCTAACCTATATATTTAGTCCATTTAGAGAATTTCATATATTTGGGGTTTATTCGCTAAACCGTGTGCGTGTGGTGAATCGGCAGCTAAACGGCAAAAAATCTGATTGATATAGCCAAACAAGATGGCCGCCCTGGCGCTAAAGAGAGACTATACCATATTAATCTAGTTTTAACCAAGCAGAAGCATCCGCCTGATGAAAACTCCTTTTGAATGGTGTTCCCAGAGACTTTTTATTTCATTTGAGGTCTTCAAACAGATTTAAGGCTGCTGCGATTGATGGTTCGGCAAGATAATAGCGATTGGTGCGTCAACATATGTCATGCTAAACACTTGTCCGACTGGCGAGAATATTAATCTTCTCCACAGCGATTGATTGTTTGCCAATGATGGAGCTCGACCAGTTCCCTCAGCTATCACGGAGCCGTATTTTGTCAGCATCTTAGCCATTGCTTTGGTAATTCTATATATCTACGTATAATAATACCCAAATAGCTTGGTACCATGGTCACTCCTCCTGAGTTCTGAGGTCTGAGTATCAGTATTCAGAGCTGTGGGGCAACTGTCCTGCCAAACTCTACCTCTGTCGGTACACTGGGACATACCCTCCAAATCAAGACTGTCCTCTGCAAAGTGGGACCATTGGGGGGGGGGGGGGGGTATGTTATAGGGTTACAAGTACCCAATTTACACAAAGGCTTTAACACATGAGTAGTAATATGATCATAGATGTTTTGCAGTCACAGGTTTACTAAATACTTAAAAATAAATAAAAACATATTAACAGTCCTCTAGATTGTAAGCTCTGTGAGCAGGGCTCTCTACCTCATGTACCAGTCTGCTCTAGTTTGTCTAACTTAGTCAGTGGCGGATGCTCCATATGTGCTAGGCGAGCACCCGCACTGTGTATTTCTGGGGGTTTGTGCGCTCTAAGCAGAGAGCATACAAACCCCAAAAATACATCCGAAAGACGACGCTGCATTAAATTCGGCAACAGAGTCACTCACTTTGTTGCCAACTCAACAAGCACTAAAAGTATACAAATTTTCGTATACTTTTCTTGCTTGTTGAATCGGCAAAAGAGTGAGTAACTCTGTTGCCGAATTCAACGCAGCATCGTCTTTCGGATGTAACGCTGTCTCTCGGGTATTTCCGGGGGTTTGTGTGCTGGCTGTTCTCACGAACACGAACCCCTCAGAAATATCCGAGAGACGTCGTGCCTCCGAGTGACAGGCGTACTCCCCTGAACTTAGTATGTAGTTCCCTTCTATGCTCTGTATCTAGCGCTACATAAATTGTTGGTGCTATATAAATAAATGTTAAAATTCTTGCTACGGCTCCACCTGCTGCCCAGAGAGGTAATCACACTCAAACTACATAAGAAATGTTATTTCCTTCAACATAGCTAAGAATATAATTGTCTAGACAAGAGATCCTGATCATTATGCCCATTCTATGGTGTGGAAGAATCCAAATCATTTCAGTGTTTCAGTTTGGTGCATTCAGTGGGGTTTAACCTGTACATCGCTCAATGTAGCATAAAATAACTTACTCTTCCATCAGTTTGAAAATGTCCTCATTAATTTCAGGGAAAAACGTGTCACATTCAAAGTCAGCCTGAACCCTTGTTAAGTAGATCTCGTCACACCACGGATGCTGCATCATACTCTGAAAAATATTAATTATAATATAATGATATCAAACAAATAACTTTGATAGCAAACGCAAAAATGTGTTTTAAATGCATCTGTGGTGACTCCGGCTTATTACACCACCTTGTGGCTTGATATGCAAATGAAATGCTTTGCGGTGATGTCATAAACTGGAGCCATGCAGAGCATGGCAAATTTTTGAAAATGGTCTATACATTGTTTTAGCAAAACATCAAGCAAATGCCTAAATTAGGCGTAAAATGTGTTTTACATGTGTCTGTGGAGTCTTCTGTTTATGACATCACCCGTGGCATGGTATGCAAATTTCCCTTTGAAAAGTGATACCGTGCATACCGTGCCACAGGTGATGTCATAAGCAGGAGACTCCACAGACTCATTTAAAGCACAGTGTCCCTTTAATTAGACATGCCTTAAACTACCACTAATATATAATCTAACATTAAATCTACACATTTCTCTATAATTAAACCTATTGTAGCTGGTGAGATTTCTATTACAAACTTGCACAATGTTGAAGATTTCAGGTTTAATTCCTGGCAGGGTCAACGTGGTCTTTCAAACTTCAGTGGTAAATAAAATTGAGTACAATTAAGTTGTGTACTGACATTCACAGCACTTGAGAATTCTTGGTAAATTACTTTGTTTACATTACAGAGATATCTATTGCCTTACTGTATTGAAAGGTCTATGTTTCATTGCTATTGAGATCGAACATAAACAGGATATTGGCTTCAGAGTTTCCTGTTGATTACTAAACAATACAAAACACCCAACCAAGTAAAAAAAAACTAAGCTATAACAGGAAACTACTCTCTATTAGGTATAAAAAAAAAAGTGAATCTACCAACACTGTTGTACTGATTTATTCACCCAAAGGAAATTACTTTAATTAATTTTTCTTCTTTTCTAACTAATGATACAAATTTTTTTTTTTTTTTAGTTAATATTTATCGTTTGGTCAGTCGGTCTCTACTTACTCTGTAAAAGTTAACGCCTCCTAAGCACCAGATGGTTTCGACCTCCTCACTTAGCGGTTTTGTGGAGACGAGTTTTAGGATCTCCTCTTCATCCCGACAGATGTAGTGTGCGTACTTCGGTAGAACGCTAGGCATAATGTAAAGATTGAGCTGTGGTAAGTAATGGACTCATTTCGCCATGTGTACACATCCTCAAACCTCCCTAATAAATAATAACTTATTACATGAAGGGGAAATAAAACGGTTAAATTAAAAAAAAATCAAAAAAAAAATCTCCCCGGTGTTATAAAGTAGATACACACAGCTTCAATACATCCAATATCCTTCGAGCATATTATTAGCAACTGTAAAAATAAAGATATGCTCAAATTCACGTGATACAATACTCACATACAACATATCTCATACACATTCATATTGTATACACTGTCCGCTTGATAAATAGATCCAGTTATATATGTAAATTGTGTAGTCATTAAGTGTTAAAGGGAACATCAATTAAAAATTTGTTTTAAATATTTTAATAAACCCAAGGGACCCCTCCCCCCCGGAGACTCCGCGCCTAGTTATGTCTGTGTATGTCTTCGGTCTTGGGGAGTTAGATTCCGAATGGGTATTTGAGGAGGGTTGGGTGGGAGAGGATGACTGTTGAATATTGTACTGTCTTGTATTATGCCGCATTGTGTTGCATATGTTTGTTATATTTATTTGTTGATATGAGAAGAAAATAAAATAAAAAGAAACTTTGAAAAAAATAAAATAATAATATTTAAAGAAACCTTTAAAAAAAAGGCAAAAAAAAAAAATAACATGCTTAATGGGATGATTGTATCAAGTGTAGACGTATTAAATAGAAATGCTTCAATGAAATAATCTTTAATCTACTTTTAGAGCAATGGTTCTCTAGAGCAGACATAGTGGGTATGTCTAACCACAAGGCGGGCCCCTTCCTGGAATATCTCTGTGTATGCTTCCATTTAGCTTCCATGACAATCCCTAGAAAAACTGTCTGTCTGCAGCCACCAGAACTTAACTGTGGCCTCAATGGTAGTAGCTACAAAAAAAAAATAATAATAATAATAATCCCAGAAACACTGTTCTAGCAACCCTTGAAACCTTAAAGGGACACTACCTGTCTCACTTTACAACTGTGGCCAAAGTCTGCATGATGATGTTATAAGATACTCCCCTGCCCTCTTACTGGATCCTGTATATCATAGTGGGCAGGACTAGGTGGCTGTGTTCAACTTTTTTTTACCTGCCTTCCAAAACAAAGACAGGAGATTGACCTGATCAAACAGGATCATAACTCCGCCCCCTTGTGATGAAATAGTTACATTACCCTCCCATTCAATGCAAGTCTATGGTCAGAATTCTGACTTATAGACTGCATTCTGTGTCCCCAGCCCCAAAGTGAGATACTAGTGCTGTAAAGTCACTGGGGGGGTGGCACCCAAAACACTATAGTTCACAAAATGAAGGCGCTCAGTCACACTGGTTTAGTTACATATTTTATTAAATAAACTCCCATAACAAAAAACAAAAGACATATCTGAAATCAACAATGCAATTTTTTTTTTTTTTTACTTTTTCATTTTTGTGGTGGGAGTGTCCCTTTAAACTATGAAAAACTGCATTAAACTACAACTCAGTGACCCATTAATCCTGATGACCATCAGGTCATTGGTTTACTATCCACCATGCACAACCACGGTCCGTCCAGAGTGATTTATCCACTTTACTAATGATTACCTTTCGTTTCTGCTCAGAAGTGCGATAATGCAATTGGGCAGCGGCAGGTAATTCTCATCAAACGTCTCGAACGAAATGCGGCCCAGCATAATAACATTTTTCTTACCTGTGTGCAAAATAAAGAGTGAAGATGATCCGGTTAGTACATGGTCCATCTGCAATGACTGAGGTCAACTTAGCTTGGTTTCCTTTTTAAGCTTGGGTAATAAAAGCATCTAATCTATTACTAGGTCTATTATCTATTACATTAGTTTGGTTAGAGGAGCACGATAAGCAAATGTTAACATTTGTTTAACTGAAGGTTTGCATCAGTGGGCGGACATAATCTCTTAACCCCTTCGCGACCTTATGACGAGTTAACTCGTCATGCAGTCTAGTCGGCGGTGCGCTCCGTGCCAGCCAGTCACTTGATCACCGCGATAACATGCAAATTAGATGGCAAAGTCAATGTGTTCACACACTGACTTTGCCTCTAATTCACTCTCTGTGCTTCACATACTTATAGTGACGCACAGAGAGTGACCTGCAAGTAAAAAATAAATAAATAACGAACATTTCCTGAAAAAAAAGATTTTTTTTTAACCCTTTCATTCCTGATCACAGTTTGTAACTTTGATCAGTTTCCTTCTACTTTATGGCCCTCATTTTGTTTTGTTTTTACAATTTTTTATTTTATTTTTGCAATTTATAACGTTTTTTTTATAAATAAATGTCATTGTAATATATTTATTATTATTTAATTAAATTTAACCCCTGCGTGCCTGTTCCGTGATTTTTATGGATCTGACATTGCCCTCTTCAGAGTTTTTTTTTCTGTTCTTTTTGTTTAGGGGGGTGTGGGAACCAATATTTTTCTTTTTTATTAGTTAGTTAATTAGTGGGGATCAGTGGGTTAGTGTTGCACTAGTTGTGTAGATTATTATTGGGAAAATAATGGGGAAAAACATTTTTTTCTCAAAAATGTCCTCTTTTATATGTATTTTTTAATACTAAAATGTAAATAATTTTTAGGTATAGGGTATCAAAAGAAAGCTCTAACTGTCCTTTAAAAAACAACAAATAACTTGTATGGGTGCGTTAAATTAGAGAGAGGAAAATTATGTTTAAACAAAAACATATAAAAATTGAAACACGCTCTGGTCCTTGGCCCAGGAAAATCCCTGGTCTTGAAAGGGTTAAGGGCCAATAACGATCTAGTTCTTGGAGGCCATAGTCCAACATGGAAGGCCGTTCTCGGTCAATGTCTCCAGGGTTCTATAGACTAATCTGGACATTCTATGGTCTTTTAGGAATGAACTGTGTTGATGGCACTGAAGGACTTTGGCATAAAGGGTTCACAGGTGTTTCCGAGTTTAAGTAAAAAATATATACATATATAACATATATGTTTTTAACTGTGAATGTAAAAACAAAATAAAAAACCCACAGATGGCAATATACATGGAAAAATAACCATACATTCACATAAAATCTAAGGAAACCTTGGGTATAACATGCATCTGCAAATTACTTCCTGGTGGCAAATCTAAGGTTGCCACCTTATCTCTTAGACAATACCAGCCATGCTGTGGTCTCCATAGACTTAACATTGGCCAGAGGCCAATTTGTTACGGTCTGCTCTAGGCCACAAACATTTATCTGCCCTACACATTAGTTCCAGGGCTTACAGCCACTATTCTTCTCTGGCCCTTTAAACAAAAGACATAGCTGAAGAACAGAGTGTGCCCTACTGTAGGCAATTACATTTAACAGTAAGGGGTTAAAAGCAATGTGCATTTTATGAGGTCTTCAAGGGAGCAGAATGATTGCTACCAATAACAGTGTGTTATTTATTTATTAATTGAACACAATAGTTTTAAGAAGAGCTACATATTCTTTAACTATATCTAAACCTCATTTTGTGGTGTATCCCATCAAAGCCCCTTAATGCACTATATGGATAAAAGTATTACAGAGTATTACAAAGATAAAAATGTGTGGTGGGAGCTTCATGGAATGGGTTTCCATGGCCGAGCATCTGCATGCAAGCCGCACATCAGGTGGTGTAAAGCACGCCACCACTGGACTCTGGAGCAGTCGAAATGGGTTCTGTGGAGTCTTCACTGTTTGGCAGTCTGATGGGCGAGTTACCTGACTGTAATGTGCCAACTGTAAAGTTTGGTGGAGGAGTGAAATACAACATGAAGTATTTTAGACAAGACAGGAAATAGCAGAAAATGCCACATTTGTATATGATTTTAAAAATCCTCACCAACCATTTCCAGGTAAGAAGTTCTAGTGTGGCGGGCTGGACACCCCCTTTCCCTTATTATCATGTTCCACATTGTGAAACCAGTAAAGTTATCATAATAGCAACACATGGATGGATGTTTCATTATTTCTACCTCCATTTGTTTTTAGATCACAGTTTTTCAGGATCAGACTTACCGGGCTGTTTTACTGATGTGACCTTGTCTATAAAATACTTGTATTCGTTGCTGAAGTAAAATAAAAATAAAAAAATGAACATGTTATTTACTTTCATTGCATTAATTGTTCATATGATAATAGACCTGCCTTTAATATATTCAGGGGCTGGCTTTTCCAAATAGTAATGTAGTCACTTGCTTGTATGCAAGCTTCCTAAGCTACAAGAGAACCCTGGAAGAAATATGATTACTCAGGGGAGGGCTGGAAAGGGTCTAGGACACTTCTTCGCCGCATCTTCATCGCTGACAGTTCAGCGTGGCAGTTAGAGCGCTGAACTGTCAGCAATGAAGTATAACGCAGCCGTTTCACCGCGGCTGCAGCTATGTAAGAGCTGACAGTTCAGCGCTGAACTGTCAGCTCTTACAAATCTAAAAGTAAATCTAAAATACCCCCCCCTAATAAATCATTCCCCCCCAATAGTAACACTAAACCCCAATACTAACACAAAAATTAACCCTAATACTAAAATGAACCCCCTAAACCCTAATACTAACCCCCGACCCCTAATACTAAAATGAACCCCCTAAACCCTAATACTAACCCTAATACTAACCCCCGACCCCTAATACTAAAATGAACCCCCTAAACCCTAATACTAACTCCCAACCCCTAATACTAAAATGAACCCCCTAAACCCTAATACTAACCCTAATACTAACCCCCGACCCCTAATAGTAAAATTAACCCCTAACACTAAACACTAAACCTAATTCTAACCCCCTGAACCCTAATTCTAAACAAACTAAAATCGGTAAAATACTTACCTTTAGCGATGAAATGTCCCGCGATGAAATCTCCAGCGATGATCTGTCTTGTGCTGTCGAGTCGGCGGTGAAGCGGCTGCGGGGAAGCAGCCGCGATGAAGAGTCCCATCCCCGGCTGGAAACTTTTGGCCCAAGGGGTCTGCTCAGACCATGGGAAGAATCAGAATACTGCCAGATCGGTTTCCAGCTGCTGATGAACTGCATCTCCCACAATGCTCTTACAGCTAAAAGGCTGGCAGAGGAGTATGGGAAATGTAGTCCTGCAGCATCTTGGGGGGGGGGGGGGGGCTCCAGGTTGCCTAGCGCCGCTCTAAATTGTAAACATTTTTTTCAGCAATGTCTCATTAAATAGATTTTAAATACGTTTTTTGACATGCACTTCTTTTTAGTTTAAATCAATTTACTCTTTCGTTTTACAATGAAAGTAAAAGTCCCTTTGTTTGCACGATGCAGTATAATAATATACAACAGATCAGAGCTGTATTTTAGGTCCATGGCACATATACTCTAGTAAATAAGCCCTCGATATGGCATAATTCCTACTATCTGTGCATCTGTTACAATACTCCCCAGCTCATTGTTCACTTACGGTAAGTCCCATGGTAAACACCCATTCTTTCCAATCCCCAAATTATTACAGGCGGCTGCGATCAGCTTTATTGGTTTGGTCACTTTCTCACACATGCTGGTTTACTGGGAAAAGAATAATAAAAGTGAGACTAGTCGCTAGATGTACAGTATTATAGGTACTATATATTCTGTAAGATGAATGTATAAGGAAGCCTACTGGGATAAGATACCAATCCTAATGCATTTTATCATACCTCCCGACTGGACCTTTGTGCAGGACAGTCTTGCACTGCTCTTTGGTTCCGATGTGTTGCTCTGCTGGTCTGATTATCTAGGACACTGCTTCTTAAACCCCCAGTGGCCCAGGATTAAGTTATGTTTCAATGAGAATATGTATAACACCTGGTGTGGTTCCCTTACATAATAAGAATATGTATAACACTGGGTATGGTTCCTTAACCCAAAAAGAATATCTATAACACTTGGTGTGAGTCCCTAACATAATTAGAATATGTATAACACTTGGTGTGGTTCCTTAACCCAATAAGAATATGTATAACACCTGGTGTGATTCCCTAACCCAATAAGAATATGTATAACACCTGGTGTGATTCCCTAACCCAATAAGAATATGTATAACACCTGGTGTGATTCCCTAACCCAATAAGAATATGTATAACACTTGGTGTGGTTCCTTAACCCAATAAGAATATGTATAACACCTGGTGTGATTCCCTAACATAATAATAATAATATGTATAACACTTGGTGTGGTTCCATAACCCAATAAGAATATGTATAACACCTGGTGTGATTCCTTAACCCAATAAGAATATATATAACACCTGGTGTGGTTCCCTAACCCAATAAGAATATGTATAATACCTGGTGTGATTCCCTAACCCAATAAGAATATGTATAATACTGGGTATGGTTCCCTAAGCGTTAAGGATTTTTCCAGCCTAAAAACAGCCCCATAACAAATAAATGCATATTTGTTTCAGTTTATGTATTATTACATTTTTTTTGCAGTATTTAAGGGTTAATTTATTAAAGTACCCGAGTTGGAAAAATTCTCCAATGCAACTGAATGGGAGAATTTATACAACTCGGCTACATAGGCCTAAAGTTTGAAATTCCCATCTAGTTTCCCTGCAATTCTCTTTTTATTGAGTAGACCCTTTCATCTGTGGGTTGAACAAGTCCACCATGGCATTAGTAGTTCAAGCAAAAACTGAAAGTCTCCAGCACATAGTGGGAGCCATCCAATGGTGAAAGTCAATGTTTAATGCATATGTAGTGACACTGCTGCAAAAACAAAAGAAAAAAAAAAAAACTGAGAGGCATTTAACAACCTCTGGATGAAGTTCTTACTACACCTGCTCATGAACAGACAACTCAGTACATTTGTACTGATCCTCTTGCAAGTAAGAAAATCATACAAAAGTCTCGATCCTGCAGCTTAGCAAGAGATTCCTAAGGAATGCCTGTATGATTATATATTCGACAACCCTGTACAATGTTTGATGCCTGGGGTATTAATTTATTCCTGGATAAACTAAGAGGAGAGAGCTGTCAGTGCATCTGCATAACAACATAGTTGAATGTTCCAAGGAACCCTGCCAAGTCACGCTCCCATCTAGCCTTGAGGTTATTTAGTAAATTGCCAAGGTTACAATTCTTATGTTCTACTTTGGGAAGTATCCAATTACTAGACATGTGCATTCGTTTTCGGACGAATGCATTTTCGTCCGAAAATAGCATTTTCGTCCGAAAATAGCATTTTGGTCCATTTGTCCGAAAAACAAATAACGAAAATGCTAAACTAACGAAAGACGAATGAACGAATGGTTAATAAACGAAAATCATTCGTCCATTCGTGCTATTGGCATTCTATAAACCGAAATAGAGTCGGTTTATAGAATACCAATAGCATTACAATGCTATTCTATAAACCGAAATAGAGTCCCCATTCATACGAATAGGTCAATTGACCTATTCGTATGAATGGGGACTCTAGTTCGGTTTATAGAATACATAGAATTACATGTATTCTATAAGCCGAAAGTCTATAAACCGAAGGTCGTTCGGTTTATAGACTTTCGGTTTATAGAATACATGTAATTCTATGCTATTCTAAAAACCGAAAGTCTATAAATCGAACGACCTTCGGTTTATAGACTGAATACATGTAATACTATTGGCTTTCTATAAACCGAACTAGAGTCCCCATTCATAAGAAATTCTTATGAATGGGGCTCTCGTTCGGTTTATAGAAAGCCAATAGCATTACATGTATTCCATAAGCCAAAAGTCTATAAACTGAACGAAGTTCGGTTTATAGACTTTCGGTTTATGGAATGTGTAGATCAACTGATTCGTACGAACGAATAAAATGAACCGAAAATAATGAACGAATTTCGTCTGAAACGAATGTAGTAATGAACGAAATGAGTTTTAGACTATATAAATAACATTTTCGTCCGAATGGACCAATTACTGTTCCATCTAGAGTTTAGTAACTAAAAACTGAAGCATTGTCTCACTTTTTTAACACTTAGGGGTCAACTTATGCCTTTAACACTTATGGGTCGATTCACAAAAATGTGACTTTTGGAGTCCGACTTTTAGAACTAAGTCGGCCCCCAAAAATATTATAATTTTCCCCATTGAAAGTAATGGGAGGTGAAATGATAGAAGCTATTTTTGAGTCAAACCCTGCCTAATTTGACTTAGTCGTCTCAAAAATTGTTTTGGTAATTTAACCTCCAATTATTCTCAATGGGGAAGATTCAAACCTCTCTCGGGTGTCGAATTTGACTTAGTCTCAGAATAAAAAACGTTGACATGTAAAATCAAATTTGAGTGAATAGACCCATTTGTTCAAAGTCTTCGCCCGATGAACAGAGTTGTTCATCCATCTGGCATGGGTTAAATATTCTACCAATGTTTTTTTTAGTGTGTCAGCCTTCCTTCTTAACGAAAAAGGAGGACTTTCAAGATGATGTCACTAACAGTTGCCGGCACTCACTCTAACCAAACACTACATGGTACAATAATCTTACCTGAAGAGAGTTCTCAGACAGCTGTGTTCCTGTAAATGTCTAATGTGCCGTTTGCCACTCACACTGTGTGAGTCAGCCCCAAAAATCTGAATGAACTGCAGATGCGTGTCACTGCTTGAATTGCGTAAAATATATAAGCCAGGGGGCAGGGGGCGGAGCTGTGGGTTTATTTGAAGGTTTGTGTGCCTCTTGTATGTTTTTTTTTTTTTTTTTAACTTTCCGTACTGATTTGCATGGTAATTTGTTACAATGTAGCCAGCCACGTAAAAAAGGGAAAATTGGGGTTTTATATAGAACATATCACTGCATATTAAGTCCTAAGAGGACAATGGGGCAGGTTGGAAATGCTGCCGAATATTTTGGTTTATTATAATTTTTATTCTGTTGATTTTATTAATGATAGGTTTTTAGGTCATGTATTTAAACAATTGCTACAACAATGTACATAGAAGCTGGTCAGTAAACAAATTAAGTTATGTTTATATGAAAAATTGCATCAAGTGTTGGCATTTAAATGCAAATTTATAAAGAAATTCTTTAATGAAAGAATACAAATAAAGTGCCTTATTAAGCGTTCTTTACTCCATATAGTTCTCTCAGGGGGCAGACATATTGTTTAGAATCTTTACTCCATATAGTTCTCTCAGGGGGCAGACATATTGTTTAGAATCTTTACTCCATATAGTTCTCTCAGGGGGCAGACATGTTGTTTAGAATCTTGGGTCAGATCTTCACTCACCTTGGTTCAGATGAACAAAGATCTGACCAAAGATTCTAAACAAAATGTCTGCCTCCTGGTAGAGCCATATGGAGTAAAGATAACTCAATACGGTACTTTATTTGTATTATTTCATTAAAGTATTTTTTATATAAAATGCCTACACTTGATGCAATCTTTCAATTAAACAGTACTTCATTATTTGCTATAGTTTTCCTTTAATGAAAGAATATAAATACAGTACTCCTAGCTCCGTATATCACTCAGGGGGCAGACATGATTAGAATGCTCGGGCAGATGAGTGACTTTCTTTATGTTTTCAGTATTTCATTCCCTTGCTACTACTAAACTGCTACTTTGGTAGCCCCATTTTGATCCAACTGGTGGTCTCAGATGCCATTGACACCCAGGCTCATTGAGCTGTTGCCTAGTAGTGAGGCTATTGATATTTAATTTGCATAGTAATGGAATAATATTTAGCGAGAGTTATTAGTTGCTGAGATCGTTTTATATCGACAACACCGCGGTCTTGCTTTTCGGTGTTCATATACATACCACCCTCCTGGCAAATAGAGGTGTCAAGCTTGGGAGATGGAGTCACTGAAGCTGGCAGTACTACTGCGCATGCGCGGCTGGAATTCTCCGGTATCACTGGATTGCGTACCTGAATCCCGTTGTCCTGCCGAATTCTACCTCTGACCCGAAAACAGCGGGACTGAGGAAGAGTGCCGGGAGGCACAGAACCTGGGGCTGAATGTTCCAGGGATCTCTCTCTCTGCTAGTGCAGAGAAAACCTCTTTTTGGGATGGGATCAGCAGAGGTGACCTAATGAAGGATCCCATCCAGTTGCCGACCAGACCAGGCTGCCTGCTTCCTATGAAGCATGGCAGCTGCCGGTCAGATGATAAAGTGATATGTACTGTCATAAGTACTTACCACTGTATCCTCGAACTCGGGACAACTATTCTCTTACTTGTGCTTCTATATTATTTGTGTAACAAGGATCTAGATACCGTACAAAATCAAATACTGCACACCCCTGTATAGGCTAACAGGCATAGAGATGCTAATCTCCCAGAGATCCTGCTCCAGCGGTCAGTGGTGGGGGGTGGGGGGGGTCAGTCACGAGAACCCATCCTAAAGCAAGTTTAAAGAGACACGGTCACTTATAGATTATTATTTAACACCGTGAATGAACAACAAAAACAATCTATACATCGTATGAGCAGAATTGCAAGCAAAGGCATAGGCTAAGAGATGAGTGTGTTTTATATGTGTCTGGGCTTTGAATAAAGGTGTTTCGGTCAGAAAGGTAGAAAAATTGCACCATGACTATCCTCTTTGCCTATTTCAGATCACTATATTGAGATCCGATTTTCCGCCAATCCTAAAATGGCGCTGAACTAAATAGACACAAAACTGGGGGTAAAAAAATTGCATGGGGAGAATAAAATATCGCAGTTTTGCCCCCTTTTTTTGTGTGGCGGGAGGGGCGACTGATAGCTTAACAAGACACTGCTACTGTCCCGATTTGAGGAGGGGGGTCTGTCCCACCAAGCTTTAGCTCTGTCCCACTTTTTCTGGACAGAGGTAGAGTTAGGTGGGACAGCGTGATGCAGGACCCTCACCCTGAGGTCCTGGTAGCATTGTCCGCTGTCTGACACACCGGAGAATGCCTATTATGCCTGTGCAGCAGTGATGACAGCGTCAGTGACGTGCATGACATTGACCTTCCAAGCTCTGCCCCCCCCCATGTCCCAATTCGGAAATGTTGGGAGGTGTGCGTTAAATCAGGGCTCCACAAACACGAGGCGCCAGGTCGCCATGGTGACCTGGAAATAAGACCTGGCGCCCGGGTATTGTGAGCTCTGCATGGTTCCCTCGGCAATGGGATCCTTTTTTTTTATTATAATCCAGCAGCGGTGCTCGAGGGAGCAGAGTGAGTGCCCCAGGTGCGCAGACTTCCTGCTCCACCCCCTAGCGCACCGCGATGTAGTGCTGATCAGTGCTGATTTAGTGCTGCTCTGTTCCACCGGGTCGAACAGACCCCCCCTTCCCTGTATTGAGGTGTGTCTGACTGGATGTGTTTGTGTGTATATATATTTGTCTGACTGGATGTGTTTGTGTGTATATATGTGTCTGACTGGATATGTTTGTGTGTATATATATTTGTCTGACTGGATGTGTTTGTGTGTAATATGTGTCTGCCTGGATGTGTTTGTGTGTATATATGTGTCTGACTGGACGTGTTTGTGTATATATATGTGTCTGACTGGATGTGTTTGTGTGTATATATGTGTCTGACTGGATGTGTTTGTGTGTGTATATATGTGTCTGACTGGGTGTGTTTGTGTGTGTATATGTGTCTGACAGGATGTATTTGTGTGTGTATACGGTATATGTGTCTGACTGGATGTGTTTGTGTGTATATATGTGTCTGACTGGATGTGTTTGTGTGTATATATGTGTCTGACTGGATGTGTTTGTGTGTATATATGTGTCTGACTGGATGTGTTTGTGTGTGTATATATATGTCTGATTGGATGTGTTTGTGTGTGTATATATGTGTCTGACTGGATGTGTTTGTGTGTATATATGTGTGTGACTGGATGTGTTTGTGTGTGTATATATATGTCTGACTGGATGTGTTTGTGTGCATATATATGTGTCTGACTGGATGTGTTTGTGTGCGTATATATATGTCTGACTGGATGTGTTTGTGTGTATATATGTGTCTGACTGGATGTGCTTGTGTGTGTATATATATGTCTGACTGGATGTGTTTGTGTGTGTATATATGTCTCTGACTGGATGTGTTTGTGTGCGTATATATGTGTCTGACTGGATGTGTTTGTGTGTGTATATATGTGTCTGACTGGATGTGTTTGTGTGTGTATATTGTGACTGACTGGATGTGTGTGTTCGTGAGTGTGTGTATCTGTACAAAAACAAGGTGTAGCAGGTTTCGCACTCACAACCTAGTCCTCCAAATCAAAATAAAGTATCCTTTCTATATATGTGACAGACTATGTGTCTGTGTGTGCATATATGTGACTGACTGACTGTGTGTATCTGTCTGTGACTGCATGTGATTGTGTTTATGTGCCGTCGTCTGGCTCCTGGATTTTTTAGCTGGCTCCTAAAACTCAGATAAGTTTGTCAAGCCCTGCTTTATACAAACCATACTGGCGCAAGAGCTAAAACCTGACTGAAGGAATCAGGGCTAAACATAAAATCGTGCCATTATTTATACATAAACCCTGAAGATTACAGTGCACATTACTCTGCTCTCAATGTACAAATATAAAATGACTGCTTCCTTCTCCCCATTGAATGCACTCTCCCTATCTCCCTTACCTTGTGCAGCCTCACTTCCTTGTGATGTGACCTCTGCCCTGCAGACAAGGGAACGAAACCCAGAGGATGGGAAGTGACAGATCACGGCAAACACGTTACCATAGCAACCCTATTTTATGGAACGCACACAGTAAACATTTGCATGTGGGAATGTGCAGAGGCCCCCAAGGGAATATAATTCAGCGTACTCGAAATTCTGATTTTAATTTGGAATATTTTTATTAAGTGTTGGAAAAAAAAAATACACACACAAAAAAACGAGAGAGACAGTTCCAAAAAATAGAGGCGCTCAGAGGGTTAACAAATAACGGGATAAGAGAAAATGACAATAAAGATATACAAGTCGGACACTGAATTGCAAAGGATTATAGATCCAGGTGTTGGGATGCAGGGGGTGTAGCTAAAAGGGGGCGGGGTCCTGTTTCCATTCTGCAGAAAATGCATACTGCGCATGAGCAGTAATGCTGCTGGTTTGAATGACAGCGCTATAGTGCATGCATGTTAGCGCTGACCCTCGACCTTCTAAGAGCTGCCCCCTGGCATCCCGATTCGCCGGAGCAGAGTATACATGATGAGGCGTGACCCAGCCTATTGGGTGTTTAGCCCTAAATGTTCTGGTACCTCCTGTAATTCCGTTAAGTGCTCTTCTTCAGTCCAACCAGTGAGTCCTCCCGCCCCTTTCTCGCTTATTTATTTGCCTACTTGGCCCTTGTGGCTTGGATATGGCTTTCCATACTTCTGTCCAGCCATTATAGTCACAGAGGTGACTTTGTTTCCATATAGATCATTGTGGACTGTGGTCATTCTTGCATTTCCTGTGCCATGACCTTCTAACTTCTCCTTCCATAGGAACTGGACTTACTATGCTCACCTCTACTGTAATGTTTCAGACGTATTTGATTAAGTATAAAGCCAACCTGATTAAATATTTCTCCCCGCACCAAACTTTAAACGTGCAACACTTAAAATGTGCTCCCCTAAAAAAACACCCCAAAACCATAATCAAACAAGACGTGATCAGTGCGCTGGTATAGAGAGTACAGGGTGTATGTATATGTATGGCGTGTGAGGTCTAGCCTTCAGCCACAGAACGTATACATATAATGGAAAGGAAAAGAAAAGAATCTACAATAGTGTAGTATTTTTTTTAAAAATTAAGCAGCGAGAGAACCACAATTATCGAAAAAAGCACAGCAAATTTAAAAAGCAAATATCTTACATTAAAATCCAGAGAAAACAGCTCCACAGTGGCAGTAGTAACAAGGTAACAGATCCTGGCACAATAACAAGTAATCGTAAATATTCTCTCAAACTTACTTTTTGTTGAGCCCGTCTTTGTCTGACGACCCCAGTTACCTGTTCATGTAATCCTGGGAGGTTTGTGTGGTATGAGTGTGACTGGAGGCTGAACCTGGTTTTACACTATCGGTACTGTCATGTCGGCCTGCAGGCACACTAGGCCAAAGTGGTTTTTCTGCCCAAACCAGCTTTGCCCGTCAGTTGAGCTCTCAGGCTTGGCTGGCCCAGGTCGTTAGTTGTTAGACAATCCTCAGTGGTATACCCATACCACTGGGGATTGTCTAACAACTAACGACCTGGGCCAGCCAAGCCTGAGAGCTCAATTGACGGGCAAGGCTGGTTTGGGCAGAAAAACTACATTGGCCTACTGTAGGGCTACATAGCAATAGGGGAATAGTGAATTAGGTAAGTCTTGCATGGTAATATGTAAATGAACAGAACAGAGTCTGGAACAATCAGCAGGATTATGTTGTTTCACCTTCAATGCCTGGCTAACTATATAGTGATGGAAATTATGCTGTATCACCTACAAGGCCTAGATAACTATATAGTGATGGAAGAAATGTTGTACAATGGTCAGTGGTCATGGGTGATGGGATATGTGCTGGGGTGCAAAGTGGGTGATGGGGTATGTACTGGGATGCAAAGTAGGTGTTGGGGCATGTACTGGGGTGCAGTGTGGGTGATGGGGCATGTACTGGGGTGCTGAGGTAAGACCTGGGTGTGAAATGTGGGTGATGGGTCATAAACTGGGGTACTGGGGTAAGTTCTAGGTGTGCAGTGTGGATAATGGGGCATATCCTGGGGTGTTGGGAAAAGTCCTCGATGTGCAATGTGGGTGGTGGAACATTTACTGGGGTGCAAAAGTGGGTGATGGGGCATGTACTGGGGTGAAATCTGTGCGATGGGGCAAGTACTGGGGTAAGTCCTGGGTGTGCAGTGTCTGTGATGGGGCATGTCTCTGGTACTGAGCTAAGTCCTAGCTGTGCAATGAGGGTGATGGGGCATGTCCTCGGGGTAAGTCCTAGATGTGCAATGTAGGTGATGGGGCATGTACTGGGGTAAGTCATGGGTGTGCAATGTGGGTGATGTGGTATGTCCTGGGTGTGCAATGCAGGAATAGATTGTCAAGTCTGGGTGCAGAATGTCAAGTCTGAGGGGCAGATTGACAAGTTTGGGGATGCATTGTCAAGTCTATGGGGCAGATTGGCAAATATGGGGGGGGGGGGGGCAGAATGGCAAGTCTGAGGGGAAGATTGAAAAATAAAAGGAAATCAAAACAATAAATACATTTCTCAATCATAGATTTTTATTAAATATGAAAACAAAAAACTGTTTACATTTGAAATGTTATTTACTAGCAAAACCTTTTTTCCTCTAAGGTTATCTTATATTTAGGCTTTTTCTTTTTTTTCATTATATGAATATCCAATATGTATAAATAACTGCTGATTTGATATACCAAGTTTAAACATTACTTCTGATATTCTCATGCCATGTTTATACATTACTGCTGATATTGTTATGCCATGTATATACATTACGGCTGATATTGTTTTGCCATGTATATACATTACTGCTGATATGGTTATGCCATGTTTAGACATTACTGCTGATATTCTCATGCCATGTATATACATTACTGCTGATATTGTTATGCCATGTATACACATTACTGCTGATATTGTTATGCCATGTATATACATTACGGCTGATATTGTTATGCCATGTATATACATTACTGCTGATATTCTCATGCCATGTATATACATTACTGCTGATAGTGTTATGCCATGTATATACATTACTGCTGATATTGTTATGCCATGTATATACATTACTTCTGATATTGTTATGCCATGTATATACATTACTGCTGATATTGTTATGTCATGTATATACATTACTGCTGATATGGTTATGTCATGTATATACATTACTGCTGATATTGTTATGTCATGGATATACATTACTTCTGATATTGTTATGCCATGTATTTACATTACTGCTGATATGGTTATGCCATGTATATACATTACTGCTGATATTGTTATGTCATGGATATACATTACTTCTGATATTGTTTTGCCATGTATATACATTACTGCTGATATTGTTATACCATGTATATACATTACTGCTGATATTGTTATGCCATGTATATACATTACTTCTGATAGTGTTATGCCATGTATATACATTACTTCTGATATTGTTATGCCATGTATATACATTACTTCTGATATTGTTATGCCATGTATATACATTACTGCTGATATTGTTATGCCATGTTTATACATTATATTGTTATGCCATGTTTATACATTACTGCTGATATTCTCATGCCATGTTTAGACATTACTGCTGATATTGTCATGCCATGTATATACATTACTTCTGATAGTGTTATGCCATGTATATACATTACTGCTGATATTGTTATGCCATGTATACACATTACTGCTGATATTGTTATGCCATGTTTAGACATTACTGCTGATATTGTTATGCCATGTATACACATTACTGCTGATATTCTCATGCCATGTATACACATTACTGCTGATATTCTCATGCCATGTTTAGACATTACTGCTGATATTGTTATGCCATGTATATACATTACTTCTGATATTGTTATGCCATGTATATACATTACGGCTGATATTGTCATGCCATGTATATACACTGCTGCTGATATTGTTTTGCCATGTATATACATTACTGCTGATATTGTTATGTCATGTATATACATTACTGCTGATATTGTTTTGCCATGTATATACATTACTGCTGATATTGTTATGCCATGTTTAGACATTACTGCTGATATGGTTATGCCATGTTTAGACATTACTGCTGATATTGTTATGCCATGTATATACATTACTGCTGATATTGTCATGCCATGTATATACACTGCTGCTGATATTGTTTTGCCATGTATATACATTACTGCTGATACTGTTATGCCATGTTTAGACATTACTGCTGATATTGTTATGCCATGTATATACATTACTGCTGATATTGTTATGCCATGTATACACATTACTGCTGATATTCTCATGCCATGTATACACATTACTGCTGATATTCTCATGCCATGTTTAGACATTACTGCTGATATTGTTATGCCATGTATATACATTACTTCTGATATTGTTATGCCATGTATATACATTACTGCTGATATGGTTATGCCATGTTTAGACATTACTGCTGATATTGTTATGCCATGTATATACATTACGGCTGATATTGTCATGCCATGTATATACACTGCTGCTGATATTGTTTTGCCATGTATATACATTACTGCTGATATTGTTATGCCATGTTTAGACATTACTGCTGATATTGTTATGTCATGTATACATATTACTGCTGATATTGTTATGTCATGTATATACATTGCTGCTGATATTGTTATGCCATGTATATACATTACTGCTGATATTGTTATGTCATGTATATACATTGCTGCTGATTTTGTTATGCCATGTATATACATTACTGCTGATATTGTTATGCCATGTATATACATTGCTGCTGATTTTGTTATGCCATGTATATACATTACTGCTGATATTGTTATGCCATGTTTAGACAGTACTGCTGATATTGTTATGTCATGTATACACATTACTGCTGATATTGTTATGTCATGTATATACATTGCTGCTGATTTTGTTATGTCATGTATATACATTGCTGCTGATTTTGTTATGCCATGTATATACATTACGGCTGATTTTGCCATGATATGTTAAGTGTGGGGGTAAGTCCTGTGAGTGCAATCTTGTATGTTGTAGAGGGGATAGTGCATATCATTACAGCTCCCAAAAACCATACCTTGTACCTCCTCCCCCCCTAATAAAGACACGAGACCTTAGCTGGGTGTAAATAGGCCACAGCACTTTTATTATACACAAAATATATTTTAGACTGTATAAAAGCCACGCCACCATTTTAATTCTCTATTAACATATATACAGCCTAACAAAATGTCTATGAACCCCCTTGCCAATCCCCAAGTTTCATCCAATAAAAACTCCTTGATGCAACCGGCATCAATAACTAACTTGTGGTACTAACTTGTGGTACTCCCCTCCCCCCTCGTCCAGGGGTCTCTTACCCCACCATACCTTTTTACTCTCCTCTATGCTCACCACTAGCCGAACCATAGCTCAGTGGGCACGTCCTATATTGGCGATGTATCACCTTTGAGGTAAGGGGAGGGCTGAGCCCAAACTTCCACCATCTGCACGACCACCTTTTTAACAACCCTGACTGGCAAGGACAGGTTCCCCCCGAGTGCTGCGACAAGAAAGAAATATCAGAACAACATATATTAAATACCAATACATAGGGCTGGGAGGGTGGGAATATTTTACCTAAGTGACTCACCAAGATTTTTGGGGAAAATGGCTGAAGAGAATTTCACTACAAACTATTTATAAACTTTCTACCCAACCCCGCCCCCAACTGCTGTCTATCATATTTCTACCCCACACACATACATGCCCATAAAGCTACAGCTTCGCCTAGCTACCAGGGTTCTAATTATTGGGTATTTGTCAAGTGACTTACATAGAAGCATAGACTGTGTCGCAGATAAGAACCATTCGGTCCATCTAGTCTGCCCGTATCTTATATCTCGGATAGCCTTGTGTCTATCCCACGCATGCTTAAAATCCTGCACTGTGTTTACCTCTACCACTTCCGCTGGAAGGCTATTCCATACATCCACTACCCTCTCAGTAAAGTAATACTTCCTGATCTTTGCCCCTCTAATTTAATACTATGTCCTCTTGTGACCAGTCTGGGGCCTCACAGTACTTGTAGCTCAGGGGCCTACAAGGTTTTAATCTGGCCATGTCCATTACACACAGTCACATGCACACTCAATAAGGAGACAGTTGCAGGGAACTGAGATGGGAATTTGAAACTTTAGGCCAAAGTAGCCGAGGGGGAAAGGGAGAATTTTGAAATTCCCGTCAGAATTCCCTGCATTGCTCTCTTTATTGAGTAGACCCTACAGTCACACACACTCACAGTGGGTTTTTTCGCTGGTACTGGCTGCAGACTGAGCTGAGTTTCGTTGCTTTGGAGCTCTGTAGTACTCTCATATACATATACAATTCCGAGCTGAGTTTCGTTGCTTTGGAGCTCTGTAGTACTCTCAAACACATATAAAATTCCGAGTTGAGTTTCGTTGCTTTGGAGCTCTGTGGTACTCTCATATATATATACAATTCCGAGCTGAGTTTCGTTGCTTTGGAGCTCTGTGGTACTCTCATATACATATACAATTCCGAGCTGAGTTTCGTTGCTTTGGAGCTCTGTGGTACCCTCAAACACATATAAAATTCCGAGTTGAGTTTCGTTGCTTTGGAGCTCTGGGGTACTCTCAAACACATATAAAATTCCGAGTTAAGTTTCGTTGCTTTGGAGCTCTGTGGTACTCTCAAACACATATAAAATTCCGAGTTGAGTTTCGTTGCTTTGGAGCTCTGTAGTACTCTCATATACATATAAAATTCTAAGCTGAGTTTCGTTGCTTTGGAGCTCTGTAGTACACTCATATACATATAAAATTCTGAGCTGAGTTTCGCTGATTTGGAGCTCTGTGGTACTCTCAAACACATATAAAATTCCGAGTTGAGTTTCGTTGCTTTGGAGCTCTGTAGTACTCTCATATACATATAAAATTCCGAGTTGAGTTTCGTTGCTTTGGAGCTCTGTAGTACTCTCATATACATATAAAATTCTGAGTTGAGTTTCGTTGCTTTGGAGCTCTGTAGTACTCTCATATACATATAAAATTCTGAGCTGAGTTTCGTTGCTTTGGAGCTCTGTTGTATTCTCATATACATATAAAATTCTGAACTGAGTTTCGCTGCTTTGGAGCTCTGTAGTACACTCATATACATATAAAATTCTGAGCTCTTAGAAAAAAGGGAACCAGAAGAGGAAAGAGGGACAGAGAAATTTGGGATAAAAGTAGGAACTGTTCCTCTTAAATAGGGACACTTGGGAGCAGGGCCGATCCTGGGCGGGTGCACGGGGTGCACCGCGCCCAGGCGCACCGGGAGGAAAGGCGCTCCGATGAGCACCTTTCTCCCTCATTCTGGAGGTGCGGCCCGCAGGTGAGCGCCTGCGGTCACCGCACCTCCTAATCTCATTGAGTACAGCGCGACGGGTGCAAGCTCCGCCCCGTCGTGCTGTCTGATTGCCGGATGTCTAGTGACATCCGGCAAGAAGAACTGAATGACGGTTTTCTGCCTCTGCAGACACCGTCCGGAAACGTCCTCCTCCCTCCAAGGAGGGAGACCAATAGTAAGACGTGCTTTTTTTTTTTTTTAAGAAAAGACGTGTGTGTGTGTTTCAATGTGTAACTGTGTGTTTCAATTTGTGTGTGTGTATGTAAGTGTGTGTGTTTCAATGTGTATGTCAGGGTGTAAGTGTGTGTTTCAATTTGTGTGTGTGAATGTATGTAAGTGTGTGTGTTTCAGTGTGAATGTGTGTTTCAGTGTGAATGTGTGTTTCACTAAATGTGTGAATGTATGTGTGTGTGTTTCAGTGTGAATGTGTGTTTCACTAAATGTGTGAATGTATGTGTGTGTGTTTCAGTGTGTGTGTGAATGTGTGTTTCAGTGTGTGTGTGAATGTGTGTTTCACTGTGTGTGTGTGTGTGTGTGAATGTATGTAAGTGTGTGTGTGTGTGTGTGAATGTGTGTTTCACTGTGTGTGTGAATGTATGTGTGTGTGTGTTTCAGTGTGTGTGAATGTGTGTTTCACTGTGTGTGTGAGTGAATGTGTGTTTCACTGTGTGTGTGAGTGAATGTGTGTTTCACTGTGTGTGTGAGTGAATGTGTGTTTCACTGTGTGTGTGAATGTATGTGTGTGTGTTTCAGTGTGTGTGAATGTGTGTTTCACTGTGTGTGTGTGAATGTGTTTTTCTCTGTGTGAGTCAATGTGTGTTACTGTCTGTGTAAGTGTGTGTACATAAGTGTGACTGTGTGTATTGCTCTGTGTGTGTATAAGGGTGTCTGTGTGTAATGGTGACTAAGTGCAAGCCCACCATCAGGGGTCCAGGTCACAACAGAAAAAAAATCCCCTGTGTTTAGCAGGTCCGCGGCTGTGTGGGAAGCGTTAAGCGCTCCCCTCCCGCCGGGGACCTGCTAAACAGAGGAGAGCACCAGGAGACAGAGCAGCAAGGAGGTAAGTACTGGGGAAGGGTGCAAATAACAAGCATAACGCTGGCATTTTAAATGGCATATTGAAGGGCAAAATATTGGCATATTAAATTGCAAAATACTGGCTTATTGAGTGGCAAAAGAATGGCATATTAAATGGCAAAAGAATGGCATATTGTGGGGCAAAATACTGGCACATTAAATGGCAAAAGAATGGCATATTAAGGGGCAAAATACTGGCACATTAAATGGCAAAAGAATGGCATATTAAGGGGCAAAATATTGGCACAGTAAATGGTAAAATACTGGCATATTGAGGGGCAAAATATTACTGGCATATTGACCAACTGCTCCCAACCACCCTCCATATTACACTAGACTGGGATAACATGCTTGTGAGAGTAGGTGGGGCGAGTGGGAGATATTGTCGGCGGGGGGGGGGGGGGGGGGGGGAGGGGGCAGAAAATGTTTTTAGTAAAGGACCCTGAAATTTCTAGTTGCGGCCTTGACTAAGTGTGTCTGTGTAAGTGTGACTGTGTGTATGTATGCATGACCCTGTGCGTAAGTGTGGCTGTGTATGTAGGCAGGGCAACTTTAAGGGGCCACCGCTGCCCACTTGACAGTCCCCATCCAGTCGGCGGCTATTTCCCGCCTCCTGCACTGAGTGTGCATAGAGGGAAGACTGTGCGGAGGAGACACGAAAGAGCAGCAGCAAGGTGAGTACTGGGGAATGGGGGGAGGGGGTAATGCTTTTCTTGGGAAAACTGGTGGTGGCATATTAATGGACAAACTGACACTGGCATATTAGTGGCCAAACTGACACTGGCATATTAATGGGCAAACTATCTGTGCTATATTATTGGACAAACTAACTGTTGTATGTTAATGGGCAAGCTATCTGTGGCATATTAATGGGCAAACTGGCAGTGGCATGTAAATGGGCAAACTGGCTGTGGCATATTAATAGGCAAATACACGGGATTATGAGGAGGGAGAGACATACATGTGAGTTATGAAGAGAAAGAGACAGCAGACATGGGTGTATAGAAGGAGAGACAGACATGCAGAAAAAAAGACCACCATGGGGAGCATGAGGAACAGAAAGATAGACATGGAAAAATATATGGGGTATGAAGGGAGAGATATACATGAGGGTATGAGTTGAGAGAGAGTTATACATGAAGGTATGAGTTGAGAGAGAGAGAGTTATATATGAGGGCGTGAGTGGAGAGAGAGTTATATATGAGGGTATGAGTTGAGAGAGAGTTATATAGGGTATGAGTGGAGAGAGAGAGATACATGAGGGTATAAGTGGTGAGAAAGAGAGATACATGAGGGTATGAGTGGAGAGAGTTATACATGAGGGTATGAGTGGAGAGAGTTATACATGAGGGTATGAGTGGAGAGCGAGATATACATGAGGGTATGCATGGAGAGAGAGATACATGAGGGTATGAGGGGAGAGGGAGAAAGACATGGAGGTATGGGAAGAGAGAGACACGTGAGTGACTGACTTGGTGGAATATTATTTATTGCTCCTTGTGTACTTCTTTTCCAATGATGCTCAGCCAGACTAATGGGAGACTTTGGCTGGTTGGACATCATGGGAACTGTAGTTAAAACTGCTAGCCAGCAAAAAGTCTCCCATGTTGCTGGCTGAGCATCATAGACATAAATAAAACCACTACACTGTTTTACGGCCAAATAAATATCTTTATTTAAAAAAAAAGCTTGTGTTGGTCCTTCATCTAAAAATAAAGTTTGTGCTCTCCACAAGAATCCCACCACCCCAATAATGAAAAATTGGTATGCCTGGAACATACATGTGTAAAGGGGAGGGGTTTATCATATAGCCACGCCCACCTGGGGGCGCCAAAAAAATCCTGCACCCAGGTGCCCGTGACCCTAGGATCGGCCCTGCTTGGGAGGTATGATGTACAATTAAATGTGAATGCCATGTGACCTGTAAGGTAGTATGATAATGAAGTAAGAGGAGCAGGTGAACAGTGAAAAGGAGAAGAGGAGCAATTACAGACTTATGAAGATTCTAAGTTAAGTTGTTTGTGAGGACAAAAAGGTAAGTAGTAGGGGAAAACTTTAAAATGTAATTTTGTTTTTATTTTTTAATGTTTAATCCCTATGTAACAACTTCATTGCAGAAATGTTTAACCCTGTGGCTCTGAATGCATTAAATGTGTAGTATTAACAACTGTTAATTCTAGAGCCTCCTTCAAGTCATAGTTTTCAGAAATGTTCTCATACGCGAGAGATTAGTTATAATCTAGCGAGTAATTCAGCATAAAGGAAATGGTGTGACTTGTCAGGAGATGTGAATGTGTGACCTTGAGTTCCCCACCTCGGTATTTAATTTTACCTCAGATTTGGGAACAGAGGGATTCTGGATCAGCTCTGGTACTCACTCGTGTCAATGTGGAGACATCTGCCCTGACTGGGCCATTAAAGGACATGTTAGGTGGTATTTCGACAAAAACAGATGCAGATTTCATCTGAACTTGGGAGTTGCACCGAAGCTCCCTAAGCAAGTAAAATAGAAAACTTATTATTAAACAGTAAAATTACTAAGTAGAAATATACATACAGTCACTATAGCTGCCTCAATAATTAGGCAAAAAGTGAAGTTATGTTTACTTAAAAGATTGTATCACGGGTAGGTTTTTTAAGAAGAAATGCTTTATTCAAGGTATACAAATCTCTATCGGGAAGCAGACATGTCGTTTGAAATCTTGGGTCAAGATTCTAAACAACATGTCCGCCCCCGATAGAGCTATACATCGCACGTTTATTCTTCCAATTAAGCACACCTTGATTTTTTTGCCTTCAGTTGTCCTTTAAATTTATGGTGTGCAGGTTATTGGTGAAAAAGAGCAAGAGTTAAAAGCAATGAATGGGGGTGAAGTTAAAAATAATCTCTATTCACACTATGTCTTACAATAGAATTAGCCAGGGGGTGCTAAATCGAGTGTATTTCATGTCGAATGTATGCATTGGGTGTGCTGCCAGGTTGGCTTTACAGTGACTTGCATGGATGGTAGCATGTTGTCTCCTTCAGAAACTTCTACCAAACACCAAAAATAATCAGGCTGAACCAAAAGGCTATAAATAATCAGGCTGAACCTACACTCGGGGCGTGCCCAAATGATTAAAGATTGACCTACAATTCCTGGTCACTACTTTTGGACGTTGACTATTGTTAAATTCCTGAGAAGCATATCCACAATGCACTATTTATGAAACAACCATAAAGACCTAATTTACGCAGAATATTCACTGTTAATGAACATTATTTCTGAATATTGTACTTTGTTTTTTTACTTTAACAGTAGAGGGTTGCCGTTTGAACAGATTTAGTTCTGTACTCCTTTGTACCTATTAGAAGAGGAGGATGGTACATTTTCCAAGGCATTGTGCAAGATATCTTTGGTCTGTGAAGAACATTGTTAGTTTAGCCTCAAAAAAAGCCCTCAGTTTTAGAACTCTCTGTTACATAGTTAAGATATAACTTGATATAAAGTGTCCGTTTTTTTGTCTAAAGCAGAAGAAACTCTTGAACGCTGAACTCTGGAATCAGGATATTTGCACAGCAAAGCAATGCTGGAATTTCTAGGTTAACGCAATTATTTTCCGTTCTCTACATTGTTCCTTTCCCGAGTTATGAGTTACATTTTGGGTAGGGATGCGACTTTCAGAATGATTGCGAACTGCTACAAGACAAAGCAACGAGACGGCTGAAGAGACAAACGCCTATGAGAGAGAGCTAATGAAACCGAGGAGTAGCAACAAGAATCTAAATCCCAGGCAAAGCCGGGTAGTAAAGCTAGTTGGTATAATAAAATTACATTGCGGGAATTGTTTACTGAGGCTTCTAAGAAGTACAGAGGTCACAGAGCAACGTCATGTCCAGCTTTATAAAATACAGAAAAGATCTCAAAAGCTACTTGATATTTTGACACGCTCCTTGTGCGTTGGACATTAAATACTGTTGAGCACTTTGGGCTCCCAAACATCAGGTTCAGCAAGTGAAGTATCTGTTCTGGGATTTGCCACCATCTATTAGTTGAAACGCACCTTCAGCTGAACTGGGTCATGTCCAGAAACCTGATCGGTTGACCCACTTGCTGTTTTTTTGTTTAATCAAGATGTGTTTTTGATCCTGGTCTGGCCTATTCTGGGTCATCACTGAAAACAATCACTGGAGAAAAAACACAAATGTGTTTTTGTAGTTTTACTTGTGATGAAACAAATACCCTTATTTCCTAGTTTCCAAAGCAAATATTTCCTTTCATGTAACTGCCCTATATGCCTGGCTATCGCCTCATATCCAACATGTAATTGTAGTAAATTGAACTGCCTACATGCCAGAAATGCCATCCACACATTACACACTCCAGGCAAAAAGTCTTGGTCTTGTTACTTCCGGAGAGAGTGCAGCCAAACATGAATTGCCAGAAACATGGTT